>PVIW01000050.1:90000-137500 GCA_004026585.1 Noctilio leporinus | reverse complement strand
CCTGTCTGGGACAAGGACACGGCACAGATTATTTCTCTGCACATATTAGTTAAAAAATCCAGCTGACTTCAGAGTTTGTCAATATCAGGAGAGGTAATTAACTGTTTTGAAAGAATCCGTAATGTGGGACTTTGTAATGGCATCATTTGGAGTCAAGTCACAGATGCGGCGTGTGGAGCCATACTGTAATTAGGCAGAAATGCTGTACAGGTTTTCTACTAATTAGCAAATTATGCTGAAAATAGCATCAAGCTAATTAACAGTTATTATGGCATTTTTGAAAGTATGACTTTAATTAGCAAAGTCCTGACGTATGCAACTTCCAACTTGTCCAGAGAAGCACAGGACATGATCAAGAAGCTGCAAAGATTATTAGGAAGAAGTCAAAACTCGGGGTGGGGGAGGGGCCGGCGGCCGTCGCAGGCGCCTCACGGAGGAAGGAACCTGCCTCCCGGCCCGGCCGGTGCTGCCAAGAAAGCCCAGGCTGGCTGCCGGATGTCAGGTGGCCTCTGGTCGCAACAGCCACCATGCAGACACAAGTCCGAGCTCAGCTGGTGCCGCGAAGATTCACTTATTCTACTTGAATGCACATTAAAAGAGCGGCTGGATGAAGCCAGGCAGCAAGAGGGAACCTGACAGCTCCGCTCCCGGCCACCGCCCGCCATCCTGGCCCCTCCCGGCCGCTGGACGCACCGGCCTGGCTGCCCAGGAGCAGGCTGGGCCCGGGGGGCCCTGCCGTGGGTCCCGGCCCCCCGGGGGCGACTGGAGTTGGCTGGAGTGGCTGGGCAGCTCCGCGGCGAGCCTGCCTGAGGCGTTGCGCTGCTCAGCCTATTAGCTTGACTGACCTTGTCCCTCCTTTGTCTTTGCATCTTCCTCCTGCCCCTCTTCCCTCTCAAGCCTCCCTTTTGTTGTCCTAGAGGAGGAGGAAAAGGCCATCTCTTCCCCCAGCCCCTGCAGCCGGAGCTCCTGAGATCTGGGGACACACCCAGCCTGCGGCCCCCTAGCCCTGCGTGAGCCTGGCTGGGGCAGGCAGGAGGGCCGCCCCGTGGCCACCCCGGCCTGGCTGGGTCACCTGCCCTTCGCCGAGAGGGAAGGAGCCTGGTGGCCAAGTTTTGTCGGCCGCACACGGCCTCGGCCGTCAACGGGACTCATCAAGCACAGAGGAGAGACAGCGGCCACCTTGTCCCCGTTCCCACGCCTCCAGCCACCCAACCCGACGTCGACGGGAGCCTGGGAAGGGAGCCGCCCGTGCGGGGCTGGGGTGGGCCGAGACCCATCGGGCCCTCCTCGAGGTGTCCTGGGGCCAACTCCCGGTCCCAGCCCTCACCTGCAGCGACACAGCCCCCCATAAGTCACCCCTTTGTGCTTCTGTGCCGCTTGCCTGCTCTGAACCTATGGGGGCTGACAGGGAGCCAAGGGGTGTAGTGTGCGGGGTGGGGGCCCACCAGTGACCCCGGGGCCTTTGCAGGAGGAGTGGAGCCCCTGGTGCTGCCCTCCAGGAAGGGGGTGCTGTGAAGCCCCGGGGCACACGGCCCCCTCCCCCATGCCCACCCTCACCCGCAGACGGGCTCCCCCATAAAGCAAGGGGTCCAGGCAGACCTACGGGGGGTGGGCCATGCCGACGTCCGACCTGCCCGTGACCACGCGGAAGGATGGAGGCACCGTCCTCCCTGGTTCAGTTGGGGCTGAAACCGTCCCTGGCAGCCACGTGGCCACGTGCTTCCGAAGAGGCCTGACTGACAGCTGACATTCTCCTGTTTATTATCAAGAAGTACAAGTTTTGATGTTATCAGAGTGGAAAAACAGCCCAAATGTCAAAGTCTGAATATTTTCCCCCCGTTTCTTTAAATGACATCTCACTCGGCGGCGTTGGCTGCCAGGGGCCACGGGCGGCCGCGCCCGCAGCTCGGGGGGCCGGGCAGACAGGGCCGCACGCCGCTGGGTTTGGACAGGCGCCCTCCGCCCGCCGCCATCCCTGCCCTTTTCCCAGCGAGGAATTTCAAATAACTCCGCTCTAAATGGCTAAAGCTGGTGCTGCTCCACGGAAGACGGCCCGGGCTGACCTGCCGCTGTATTAAATTTTCATATGAAAAGAGGACTTTTACGCGCGCAGCCGAAAGGGCAGGGCGCGGGGCTCCTGGTGGGCTGGTGGAGACAGGCACTTTCGGGCTCTGCAGGCATAAAATGAGCTACGGTAGGTGTCAGTAATTAAACGGTCATGTTTCAAAGTCTTGACAACGGAACAGAAGCGAGAGAACAAGACGATAATTTCATTAGTCTGAAGAGCTAAGTCATAATTAGGTGCCTCTCACAGAGGGAAAGTCACGGACAAAAGGGGCAGATCCTGCCCGGCCGGGTCCGCCGCGCAGCCGTGAAACCTGATCCCGGGTCCCCGGGTTTACGGGGTTCACCCGTGGGCAGGACGCTGCCAGCGGAGTCTGGGCCGGAACAATCGGGCTTTCTTCAGGGAGGCTGAGAAAGGAAATGATACGGGACCGGCCTGAAAACAGGGGCCACAATGGGGTATGGTGGGCTATTGTCACCAGGAACCCTGAATGCCCTGCCGGTTCCGGCAGAGGGGCGGGCCTGAGGGGTGTCCCCCCGCCCCCCGCGAGGACAGCACAGGGTCCAAAGCACCGCTGGCCTCCCTCCCCCGACCGAGTCCCTCCGCGTGTTGGGAACGGACTTGGGTAAAGTCGCCTTTATTGAAAACTAAACTGTTGGGATGGGCACTTCATCGAATCATTAATGTGCAGTTTGATGTTTCTGTCAGTTTATTCATCTCTGTCTTTCCTCGCTGAGGTATTTGCATATTTAATTGATCAATATGCTCCCTGTTCCTCTTGCACATCTGCCAAGTTGGTCCCAGCCTCTTCCACCCCTCATTTCTCAAAGTGACAGCTCCTGCCCGCCGCCTCCAGGCAGCCCCGCCCCGCAGGCCGCGCAGGCCCCGCCTATGCGCCCCGGCCTCCTGCACGGGCAGCCCGAGGAAGGAGACACCCTGTCCGGCGAGTGATCTGCAAAAGTTCCTCGGACAGATTTTCCACATGGCTACACGTCACAGCGCCAGCAGCAACATGTGTTCATTGTCTGCCATTCGGCATCTGTCACTGACGCGCAGCCCTGAATTGGCGCTGCTTATCAGCAGTGTGTCAGAGACCCGCGCTGCCTCCGCTCCCTTGTTTCATCTTTTATTAAGAGCTACATTGTGAGCTTCTGATAGCAAATGTCCTCCACTTCATCATTCATAAACCGGAGGCGGCATCAATGAGGCGGGGACGCGACGCCATCAGCCACCAATGGAAACGTCTTAAATTTTCTCAACAACCTGCGGGCATCTCTCGATGCCAACAGAGGGCCACGCAGCCCCAGGGCGCGTGCCGGGTGGGGAGGGACCCAGGGGAGCCGGGCTCCGGTCCCCCATCGCAGGGTCAGCGACGGCACCCAAGGACAGGCCTGGGCCCTCACCCTCGCCAGGCTGCTGCTTTCCGGTCGGCGCAAAGGGCGCCGACACCCGGTGAGAGCGGGGATACACCGAAGCCTCCTGACACACCTTGCGGAGGCCGTGGTGGCTGGACAGGGACAGCCACCAGACCAGCCAGACCAGCCAGACCCCACCGGAGCAGGACAGAGACTGGCGCTAATGGGCCACCTTCTCGGGGCCAGAGCAGGACCACCTCGCGAGTTCTCCCTGGGACCGTCCCGGCCCCTGCACCTTCTCATGAGGCCGCGACCCTTCCCTTCCTGGGACGCATGCTTCGGTCTGAGCTGTCATTTGCTAGATGAGTCTCAACGACAGCGGGAGAAGGGCCACCAGGACGAACCTTTGGGGGCGGTAAGGAGAGACCCCAATTCGGAAGGAGCTCGGATGGGGTCCCTGCCTCAGCCATGGCGGCAGAGAAGCACCTTCATGGGGTGTGAATTCCTCCGGAGAAAGTTGAAATTAACTTAGATTCCGCTGCGTGTGAGGGACAGCCATTCCCAGCCACAAAATAAAACCCTATTTGCTGAGTCCGGAGTTTCTCCGTTCACGCTTGTGTGTGTTCCTTTTTATTTTCTGCTCAGGCTAAATAAATGCCAATATTCACCTTGAAGGAGTCATCATAAAGTCCGTCCCCCGGGATATAAAAATATACTTCTCTCATCTTCCATCCAAACAGTGTCAGATGAAGTTAAAAGACCCGGTAAATGTGCTAAAATCTGCTTATGTGAATTATTTTTTTCCAGGGTAACTGAGCAGCCCTCACCCAGCTGTCAGGATGTGGAGAGAAAGGCAGGCTGTTCCCCAGCCCAGGAGCCCAGTAGCAGGACACCCGCCTGGGGGGTGGGAGTCGGGAGCAGCTGGGAAGGGTCGGGGGTGGTGGGGCAGAGAAAGGCGCAGAAGCCCACGCACCCCAACGGTCAGGACCCGGAGGGTCCCCAGGGGGAGCCAGCGGTCCAGCCTCTAGGGACCTGGAAGCTTGGCCTGGCTCAGGCCCCCGGGAATCAGGGCCAGGGTGGGTGCCCCCCAACCTCCGGCCTCCCGGGCCCACCGCCGACGCTGAAGGGAGCCTCCAGTTCTTATCATGTCTAAGAAGATGAACTCAAACCTCTCTCGTCAGAAGCTGCCATTTCCTTAGCCGGCTTATTGGCTTTGGCCCAGGAAGCACGCTCAGGGTGCCGGCATGTGGCGTGTGGCGTGTGGCATGTGGCATGTGGCGTGTGGCCTGTGGCCTGTGGGCTGCTCCAAGCCTCCCTGCTCGAGGTGGGCCCTGAAAGTCCACCCTCCACCTGCTGGGAGTCACACGATCTGCTCCCATCCCCCGCCGGGGGTCCTCCAGCGGAGACCCTGACCGTGGCAGCAGCCGCCGAGCTCAGGCATCGAGGTTTAGGGGCCCTGAGGAGCCAGCGGGCCCGGCACCCACCAGGGCCAGGTTCAAGGGCAGGCTCCCTGCAGAACCCTTTTGGCAAGCGAGTCTCTTCGTGGCACGTCCTCCAGCGAGAACGTTCTCCCTCGCAGGGCCCTCTTGACGTCTGAACGAGTGGGTCCTTCCAGGTCACGCAGTCAGGCCGTCTGAAGAGTCTCGTCCCAGCGGCGGTGGCGGGAAGACGCCGGAGGCGCCGACACCTGCCCGGGACTCCCCACCCACCCCGGCAACGTCCTCATCGTGGTTGCAGGCTGCAGGAAGGCACGATTGTTTATTTTTATTACAAATATTGATGGTAACTCGCAGGCATTTACTTCATTGCCATTTCAAGTGAAATTGCCCATCATAAAATATCTCTAGAATTCTGATCCTGATTAGCTTCCGCAGCCGGGCCGGGGCGCGGCCGCCCATTTGTCTTCATTTGACTGCGCGCTCCCTCACCGCACGCGCCACTTCAGGAATATCTGGAATTTGGTTCTAATTGTGCCGCGCTCCGCTCCTGCCACATTTCTCTTTGTGTTGAAAGCATCCCGGAGATTTATCCTCATTATTGTGTAAATAGGTTTCGGCAGTTCTCAGTAAATAAAACAGAGACTGACAGGAGGGGGGGCAGCAGTTTGCTCTCCTACCAATTAGAGTAGCCTCGGGCAGGACTTTTAAGAGGAGAAAAATCCTGCAAATCACTGAAATGATCCTGTCACAGGCACCAAATATGAAAATCACACCGCGGCGCCCTCCGCACGGCCCGCTCCGGTTTAATGAGTTGCGGGGCCTCCTCGCCGGGGCTGCCGTGCACAGTCGGGGACCCCGGACGGACGGCGGGTTTCACGCCCCAACTCGCGGCCCCCCACCCGGCGCCGCCAGATGGAAAATCGGGGAACCCTTGGCCCTTCTGACTCTCACGGGGTCCTCTGGCCGCCCACCTGCAAAGCCTCCCCCGGGTGCGGGCACAGCGCCCGGCAGCCAAGGCCACCCTGCCTGCTGTGACCCGTAGGAGCGGCAGCCTGCACCTGTGAGGAGCTGACCCGTGAGCTCCTCCAACCGCAGGAGTGGGGGAGATAGAGGTCAGGCGACTTCATCTGGGGTCCCCCTCCGCCCCCCACCACGGGGCCTCATTAGCGGTTCCCTACCCTAGTTCCTGGTGGGGATCACCCAGGAATTCTGAGGGTGCTGGACGATGGCTGAACTCCCCCTTCTCCAGCACTGGGGTCCCATGGTCAGCCCACGTCCAAGGACGCCAGCTCCCGGTCCGGCCAGCGCTGAGGTGAGACTGGCCAGTCCATGGCTCCCAAGGCCGGGGCGAGCGTCCTCCCCAGCCGCTCGGGGGACCAGTGCAGGGTCACCTCTGCGAGGGACAGAGAGGTGACGTTGGAGTGGCCAGCACGGTGCCCATCGTGGACGCGAGCTGGGGTAAGTGCTGCACCGACAGCCGGACGGGAGCCCAATGCGTCACGTTCTTCAGTAACCGCCGGCCTGTCCCCGCCACGGTCAAGTGCTACCTGCTGACACGGACACTTAGTGCCCTGAGCGATGGCGGTGAGCTTGTCACAGCGGTTTTGCGGGCGTCTGGATGAGAGTGTGACTGCACGAGACTTCCTGTAACCTGAGCTGGGCCAGTAATGCACTGAAACACGGGAGGCTCCCAGGATATTACCTGTGAGAACCAGCGTGGACAGGCGCCACCAGCGGCCGGCCGGGGACGGAGGGGTCAGGGTCCCCACCCCCACCCCCACCCCCACCCTGCCCTCGGGCCCAACCAGCCGCTTGGGCACAGTTCCCGTCCCGGGCGGGGCCTCCTCGGGCTCTGGAGTCTTGAACGGCCTTTGGTGGTTCTGTCGACCCGTTACCAGCTTCCAACTCACAAAGCCACAACTCCGACAGGAAAACAGGCAGTTCCAGGGTTCTGAGGGGACCATCTCGGTATTTTCTGGGCATGGTCATTTGCAGCCTCCGACTCAAGGTGACCCTGGGCCCGAGGGGCCGCCTGCTGGTTTGTCGGTCCGTGTGACCTCCCGCCAGCCACTGCAAGTGGTTCGAACGAGTGAGTGGTGTGTGCAGGGGCCGTGGTTCTGTGTGCCCACGGGTTGGGGGGCCCTGGCCCTTGTGAGGGGGGACCTGGAATGTTCCTCGCTGGCTGCTGGGCGTGTTTCGCCTGCTCACGTTCTGCCTACCTGGGCGTGCGGCATGCCGGGCCGCCGCCTGGGAATACAGAGGTCACAGAGGCTGCATCCCCACCAAGTCAGACTGCACCCCATTAAGCCACGTCACACCGTCAAGTGTCTAACTCTCTCTGGAGGAAATGTTATGAGATCCAGGGCCTTGTTTTAAAAGTATTGGTTTTGGCTGGGAGAGGCGTGCAGGGGACACAGGCTCCTATGGGACCTGGAGGAGAAGGTGACATTGGGTGCGCTTTTCCACTGTCACGAGGTGTGGGGACCCCTGGGCAGCAGGAGGACTGGGGTAAGGTTCCTGGAATCTCTAGTGCCTGACAGTCATGACAGGAGTCACAGCACTTGATTACCAGAAGAGGACCTGGGAGCCACATGCAAACTGCCGTCGAGGACAGAGGCAGGACCAGCGAGGCCCCCAGCCAACGAAGCGCCTGCATCCTTACTTCAGCTCTTTTTCCCTGAAGACCCCTGCATTCAGTGCCCAGGGCTCCCCAGGAAGTCACTGCTCCTCCCAGACAGGGGGTCACATTGACCGTGACACATCTTCTTTACCTGGCTGAGGGCCACACCCTCTGTGGAAGGAGTATAGACACTTCACTTCCCCTTACACCACCTAGGATGACCTTCCCAACTCTTCCCTGTGGGTGCACAGCCTCCCATCTTCATAGTCCAGGTCCCCAACACCCCTGTGTCCCCTGTGCCACTCCAGAGCACCCCCAGGGTCCTCTCACCCAACACTCTCTGCCTTGTGTTTAGCTTCCCACGTCCTGACAAACACACTAGGAATATAAAGGTGTAGGTACAGACCTGGATGGATGGGTGGATGGATGGGTGGGTGGCAGATGAATGGATGGATGGATGGATGGATGGACAGATGGATGGATGAATGGATAGATGTATGGATGGGTGAATGTATGGATGGGTGGAAGATGGATGGGTGGATGGATAGATGTATAGATGGATGATGGATGGATAGGTGAATGGAAGATGGATGGATGGATGGATGGATGGATGATGGATGGATGAGTGAATAGAAGATGAATGGATGGATACATGGGTGGGTGGGTGGATGGACAGAATGGGTAGATGAATGGCTGCAGATACAAGGCTATAGATACACCTCTATCTACCTAGATACTTACACCTGTCTCTCCGTCTACATGTATGTGTGCACATGTAGATATTGATGGAGAGGTATAACCATGCCTATCCTTCCAGCCTCCCTTTAGAGCAGGAATAGCATTTTAACTGCCTTGCCTCAAACTAATGGATCTTCAATAAATATTTCCTGGGTGAGTAAATGGATGGATAATTAGCTATTCCTAAAGGGACAGAAGGGATCCCTTCAATAGCTGCCTGTGCCGTAACTGCTGGATTCTCGCTGAGTAGGGGCAGCTGTGATCTATCAAAATGAAACCTTTCCGCAGAAAAACCAAATCCACCCATAGGACGAGGGTCCCACGACCCAGAAGTGAAGCAGAAAGAGCGCGTCGGCACCTCCCTGAAGGGTCCATTCCCACGGGGAAGTCCCTTTGGGGGGAGGTGGCTTTAGGCTCCAGGGGTCCCCCTCAGCTCTTCCCCACTCTTGTCCTTCAGTGTCTCGGGCGCTGGAGACGCGAGGGAGCAGCAGCTCGTCTTGGCCTGACGGACAACCAGAGGGCCATGCGGGGGCTGGGACATGGCTGCCACCACGCGGCCACCGCCCCCTGGCACGCACGTGTGAGCGACAGGGCTGGCGCAGCTTCCGAAGCTCAGTGGAGGAAAAACCAAAAAGGCCTCAACAAGTGGTGACATTGATCATGTATCCAAAAGATAACCTTTGGCTCTACGGCCTTAAATTAAAAACACTATTCAAACGATTTCACGTGTTCCCTTTACTTTAACGGGGCTACTAGGGAATGTGAAATGGTGTCCGTGGCTGGCCCCCGACGGGCGTCACAGCCAGGACTGCGGGGAGGCCCTGGTCTGGCCTACCCCGCCCCCAGGGAGGCAAGGGTGTGCGAGGTCAGTCCTGAGATCCCCTGGGGCCCCGCACCAGGCCAGGTCCGTGGTCCCACGCAGCCCCGCGGCCACCCCGAGGTGACGGACGTGCGAGTCCTTCAGGCCCCGCACACAGCTCCGCCCGCCGGCCGTGATTTCCAGCCATGATTTACATAGCAACCAAGTGCAGATGGAGAATAATTCGCCCTGAACGGTCCTCGCGGCCACAGACACCACAGGCAAGGGCGGCGCACGCAGCAGCTTTACTCGGGATCTAACCAATTTGCTGGGGAACACGGCGGCTTTTCCCCAGATTATAATTTAAACTGTATTAACTGTCAAGAGCGCTTTTGAGAAATATAGATAACAATTCAGATGCAATCGATAGGGACTGACAGTTGATTTTAAAGCTTAATGCAAGACAAGAAAGAAATGACTGGGCCATCAGCTCTGGAAGAATAAATTTGTTTTGTATTTGATTTTTGTGTTAAATTTATTACCGCCAAGAAGAGCTCTCTTTCAATAATATTAAGAACAAGATTGTGAAATTGCAACATGTTTGTCTCGCGCGGCTTCCACCGCATTTCCAATGCAAGAGGGTGTGCCCGGCTCAGGACGCGGTGAACTGCAGGAGGGCCCCTCAGTTTGGGTTTGTGGGTGGGCTCCCCCTTCGCCCGCCTCCTGGGGGGCACGTGGGCAGGCGGGGTCCCTCACGGCCAGGAAGGAGCCCCGGAAAGTCCAGAGGGGACCTTAACAATAGACTCCTGTTTCGGCCCCGAGTCCAGTGAGAGCGAAAATGTGAAAACTCGCCCCGCGCTGTCTGACGGAGCAGGGCGGCCGCAGGCTTGTCATAGTCAATAGAAGCTTTTTTTCAATTCTGTCAAAATGCCCAGTGCCTATAATCTTAGGGTTTGATGTTCCGTCCATGCAATACCACGAGAAACTTCCCTGTCAAACACCAGGGAGAAAAAATTTCCCTCCTGGCCCAACTCCATTACGCTCCTCCCGCTCCCCCCCTGCCGCCCCGGCCACCGCAGCCCTGCGCTCCCAGAAACCCACCGGCGTGGCCAGAAATGAAATGATGGACGTTACCACAGTTCAAACTTATCCATACTTCTCACTTATGACATGATTGATTTTCCTTCAGCGTGCTCACATGCGGGATTGTCTCCCTGCCTCCTCACCGCGGCGCGGCTAATGCATGCGGCCGCGGCCTGCCAGCCGAGAGGAGGGCGGCCGGCAGACCCCGGACGACGAAATGGATGCGGATCAAATTTGAAAGTGGAATTTTCCATCTGTCAATCTCCTTTCAAAGGGAGCCGTCCACCGCCAATCGGAAGGCACGCTGGGCGAGCGCGGCCCTGTGCACGGCTCCCGGTGCCACGGGGCCCCTCGGCCTCATTAATCAAGATATTAGCCGAGGATCAAAGTTGCGCGCGGCCCGCCGTGCCCACCCACCCTTCCCCGGGAGCGTTCCGTCCCGTTCCTTTCGCTGCTATCGATCATTTATATTTTGAAACAACAAACAGTTTCGTCTTCAACCGAGTTTGATTAGGTGATGACAAAACCCACACCTCCGCCCCTGGCCATGGCCGGCCACTGCTCCGAAGGGCGCCAGAGGGGCCCCTGCGTGAATAATGGATGGTCACCCCAACCCTTCCCGGCCACAGAGCCGAGATGCCTCGAAATACAGCCAATTAGGGTTTATTTAATTATTAAGGTTGAATAAATAACAGCGAAACATGTTAAAAATCTTTCAGTTTCAGTCAATCATAATAAAAAATTAATGAGACTGGATAGAGAGCCATAAAAACTGATAGACTGCGATCGTGAATTATAAATTGGTATTGATTTTTTCCTTTGCAATAACACTCTCAGGTAATCGCATGTTGTCACATGTAAAGTGCACTTTCCTGGTTGAGACTAATATTAACTATCAAATATAGATGAGACGGAGGCCTTTATGACACTTCGGATTTCACAAACAAAAAGCAAAAAATACAATTTGCGGAATAATAGCCGTGCCGAGCAGAGAATCCTAGGGTGTTTATGGGAGCCGGCCGGGACCCCACTGAGCCGTGAATTCATAAGACATAGTTACCTTATTCTCCTCCTGCCATTTCTCCTCTGATATGTTACCTTGTTAGTATCACTAAGAAAAGCATAAATATTTTTTATTATATGTGAGGCTCATCCTGTCTTGCTTAATAGACAGGCCACATGGAGTTAAAGCCATATTATATGACCTGGTGCAGAAGTGATCATTCAAAAACCCCAAGCACATATTTTATGCCGCCTGGCTTTATTAATTCTAAGCCCCCAAGAAATAGCGAGAGGATTTTCCAGCTTTCTGTTTATTGAGGGAACATGGAAACAAATAAGACGTTTCCCTAGGCTGGCTCAGAGAAAGTGGACAATTACTATTGGCATTTTGCATGTAAATATTTAACACTTCACAGCTAGTTTGCACCTAAATACCCATTAGATGTTGCTACAAGTCTGGACACCGTTCCCAGCAGCACCGGTGGGCCGTCCGGCGACGGTTATTGGATTAGGGTGGAAACAAATCTCCTTCTCTACAGCGCTGGAGGGACCTCGGCCCAGAGGACAGGGCCTGTACCTCACAAATATGCAGCTTCCTTGAGTGACACAAACCAACTCCTCCAAGAAAACTCAGACAAAGCCAGGACGGGGCCCGGCCACCGCCGCTGGCCCGGCTAATTGATAACCTGTCACTGCAGTTCGTTAGTGCCCGGATCAGGCCTCCCTCGTTTAGGGAAAAACACAGAGGAGACAGCGTGGACACGGGCCAGCTCTGAGTGCAGGCGGCTGCCATCGGAGCTGGTTCCCACCTCCCTGCCACACGGCCAGCACGGGGACCAACGCCAGGATGTCAAACCCTTCTTTTGGGACAGCGGGGTGCCCGTTGGCAATCCCCACGCACAACGCACAAGCCGGCCCCAGGCCAATGCTGCAAACAGCACCGCTGCTCATGAAACAACTTCCGCCTCCTAAAACAACGAAAGTATTCTTCGTCATAGGCAAAACTCAGCCTGAGTTTAACATGGGGATGTGACCTGCTCCTGCTGATGACGCACACAGGTTGCGGAGGCTTTCTTGCTGAGCGAAGGCGGTTCTGCCCCCGGCTGGCACTTGAACTTGAAAACAAATGGGCAGCGTCACCTGCCCAGAGGACGGGTCCTCCACACTCCAGCCTCCCCAGGCCTGGCGGCAGCCAGGCCAGCAATGCCTCATGTGTCACCTCGCAGCTGCCCTGGACCGACAGGCCTGGACGCCGGGACCGGCTGTCCGCTTCGGCCGTGCAGACCTAGGGCTTGTCTCTGGACACCCACAGTTTGCAAAGACACCACTGACCCCCTTAAGTAACTTTGGTCACACCCTCTCAGGGATCCTTGGGCTGGCCCAAGCGTGGCCACCTGCCCGCCACGCACTCTGTGCTTTTAAAGAAGGAGGTGGCCCTGCCCGGGAAGAGAGGCCCCCACACAGGACATGAGCCTGGTCGCCCTGGTTCCCAAGGAGAAGCCATGGGCTCCCACCCTCCTGGCTGGGGCCGCAGCCAGGCCTGGAACACTCTGGAAGCCGAGGGTACAAAATACTCGTGAGGTGGGTGGCCTGGTGGCACCATGCACGCCCAACACCCATCCGCACCCGTCCCCACCGTGCAGGCTGGGACCCTCCAAAGGGCCCGCCTGGTGCCCAGGGGCAGCCCCCAGCCCTTGCGCAGGCCCGAGCGGAGCGGGGGTCCTGTCGGGGCTCACACAGCTTCTGAGAACCCCACTCCTAACACGCCCCGCACCACGCTGACCTTCCCGCTCTGGAAACAATTACTCTGGGAAGGCCTGTCCATATCATTATTTTTACAAGAAATCAATACGCCTCACGAAGTTAATGGGGGATTCAGGCAGGGAGCGTTTACCTCCTCGCTGTCAGGGCCCGGGCTGCGCTCGGCACCGGTGACAGATCCGCCGACACCCGCAGACAGTAAGTGAGCGTGGAGAGGAGGCTGGGCGGCAGGCACGGGGGCCGTCAGCCGGCACCAAGCTAACGAGCCCGCCAGAGACGGGGCGCGCAGGCCGCTGGGTCAGGGGCCGCGCAGGCAGGGACCCCGCGCTCCGCTGCGGGGAGGGGCACAGCGTGCCGGCCGGGGCCGGGCTCCCGAAGTCAGACTGGGAGACCGTCCGGTCCCCCAGGCCCGACCAGGCCTGGAGAAGCAGCAGCACCTCTTCTCCCTACGAAGGAATCTGCTCTTCCCCTCCCACCCCTGCCCCATCACGTGCTTACACAGCAGAAATAAAGTGAGATCGATACCATTAAATTAGGTAAACATACACACGTAGACACACACGTTCATATACTCACAAACCCACATCAGCAATCACCGCGTTTATAACCCTAAAATGCAGACGAGAGGGTCCAGGGAGCCCACCCCCGACCACTGTGATGGACAGACCCTGGGTCCCGATGGAAGTGCCCCACTACCTGAGCACAAAGCCAGCTCTCTCTTCAAAGCCACGGCCCTGCTCCTGGTGCACCCGGCCCCCTGCCAGCCACAGTCACTGAGGTTCAGCGACGGAGGTGTCCCGGGTAGCCTGCAGCCTGCTCCTGTCCCCGCTGGGACCTGGCCCCTGAAGTGCCCTACATCACCGCCTCCCCTGGCTGTGGACCTGGCTGCCGCATAACCGCATGGCCAGGGAGGGTTTAAGGGCTGTTTTCCCGGAGTCCTGGCTGGGCACAGCCCCTGCTGCCGGGCTCAGGGGCCTCTAGGCCAGGGCTGCACCAAGTGCCGGCTCACGGATGCAGGGCCCAGCCTGCCCAGGGCCCAGGGTCATCATCCACGGCCCCCAAACCCCCACAGCTGCCTTCCAGGCCTCTCCGCCTGCAGGTCCAGGGCCCAGGGGCCACCCATGCCCCACCCCCAGGCCAGGTGTGTTAGTGACCACAGCCACGTGTCACTCAGGTCTCCAGCTCCAGGTTGTTGGCTGAGGTCTGAGGGACACTAGCCTCCAGGCCTGTGGAGGGGAGCCAGCAGGCCCCCGTTTTTGTAGGGCTGGACCCTGGACTTGGCTTAAAGGACTGTCTTTGGTTGACACACTGACCTGTTCCCCAACCCCCAGACCCTGTCCTGGTATCTCCTTGTCAATCCTCAGCCTTGTGGCCTTCCCACAACCCCTTCTCCACGCTGCTTCTAGTCCAGCAACACCCCATGTCAAACCCCCACCTCTACCCAGGCCCTCAAGCCGAGCCTCCAGGAAGAGTGGTGCGCCCTGCGGCTCCACCTTGCAAGGGGGCTCCCAGCTTGGGGTGGCTAGCCAGGGTGGAGGCCCCGCCAGGCTCACAGAAGAGCAGGGCCAGACAGACGGATGCCAAACTACTGTTGGGAAAGACAGCACTTCTGCGGCAGGTCTGGGGTCATCAGGGACCTGCACCAGGGCCGGACACCACAGGCTGGACTCGGCAGGCACCCTCCGCAGGGGTGTCTGCGAACAAAGGGGAGAGCGGAGCTTCCACAGGGCCCCCCTGAGGATCCGGTCACGTGATCACGGTCAGCCTAGGCAGGCGGGGGCGGGGCACACATAGCTGCCCATGCGTGACACCCCCGGACACGAAGGCGTGCCAGCCCGGGTCTGAGCGGGCCCACTGCTCAGAAACTCCCCGGCCTCGTGCGGAATGGGGAACCGCTCTCCTGCAGCAAGAATTCCAACTATGCGCCTTCCTCCCACGTGGGGAGCTCGCCGTCCACTCCGGGGCTTCAGAGTGGAGGAACCCACAGGCCGGACCGGGAAGGGGCCCAGGCGCCCTGGGGCCTCTGGGAGGCCCCGCCCCCTGCTATCAGCAGTTTGGAACCACTACAGGGGCCTTCCCGTCAGGGGCCCTTCCCAGGCTTTCAGGGCCTTAATGCAAACCACATGCCGCGGCCACCCCGCCCCCAGCGCGCCTCGGGATTGGCTCCGCGGGGAGACGGGGCAGCGCTCCCAGGAAAAACAACAAACAGGCCTCTGTCTACACAGCAGAACTCAAAACATTCTTCATGCGCCCTCGGCTTCCCTGGAAGCCGCCGGCTGTTGAAAAAAATACCTGGCCCAAATTGAGCATTTGCTTGACGTGATGGAGAAGCGACTGCTATTTTCTGTTCTATTGCCCCTACTCTCCATCGACAAGAATATATTTTTTCCCTGTTCCCAACTGATTTCACAGTAGTGAACTCCATTTATGAATTATCTGACACATTTCCTGCAATTCTTCTGACAACAGTGCTCAGTGGAAATTTCAAGGCCCCTCTCTTCTGACAAGGAGAAATATCAATATTTGAATAAATTGCGGATTTTAAACTTCTCACTCTGATGCGCCAGGGTGAGGAAGAGTGAATTCTCCTTTTACTGGGCCCAATCCCCCTGAGCCCCCGGAAGAAATCTGTACGCGGTGTTTCATTACCAGCCGGCAGCGCTGAGTGGCATTTGAAACGCGCATCTAAGTCTCCCTGATGAAGTTTACTTCCTTCCAACAACAAACAGGGGCTTTGTGCCCCCGGCCCCTCCTCTGCGGAGCCGGCGCGGTAGGAGCGCGGAGCCTGCGCAGGGAGCCGGCCGTGGGTCCCCAAACAGGCCCATCTCGAAGCCAGCGTGTTTCTTGGGGCGGACGGCCTTGCTCTGGGTAAGCACCCTCCTGCTGGCGGACACACCGGCCGGAGAGGGGCTGGCCGGCGGGGCCCACTGCGTCCGGCCTAGGCTCGAACTAGCCATGCAAATGGCACCCACGCAGCCCCGCACCCTCACTGCCGCACCCGCGGGGCCAACACCGCTCCAGAGGTCCCTAAACCAGGACCCTCTGTGTGTCCAGGGCAGGTGGACTGTAGGGCACGTGACTCCTGCAGCACCTGGACACACACCCCCGCACAGCTCACGGTGACAGTGACACCCGGGCACGCGCCCAGTGGTGAACGGAACAGCCAGTCTTGGTGGTCCTGATGCTGCCCCTCCAGCACCCCCAGAGCTACGGTCCCCTAAAACGCACTCTTGTAGAAACCCATCAAAGACACAGGCCCCAGGAGGAAGGCAGCCAGGTCGCCAACACCGGCCAGCAGCCTGCAACGGGGCGTGGGGCCTGCGCCACACTGGGAGCAGTGCCGGGCCTCAGTTTCCTCATCTGCCTGGGGGAAGGTCGGGGGAGTCGGGCCCCTTTGGGGTCCATCGGCCCAGAGCCAGGACTCATGGAGCCTGCCTGTCGCTTTCCCAACTAAGTCCGAGGTTCTCTTTTCCAGCAAACGCAAGCCGCTCTGTTATGTCCTCCTTCATCTCATTTCTGTCCTTCATGGAAATCCCGCACCAGAGCCCTGCGTCCACCATCGAGGCTCCCATCCCAGGGCCTGAGCGCTAGGCCTGGCGGTTCCACAGCACCCGGCGGCCCAAGCGTCCCTCGCGGAAGTCTGCCTCAGGAAGGAGACACTCCTCTTAGGGGCCAGGGCCCAGCCGGAGCCAGGGGACACCGGGGACATGGGCAGCACAGGCCGCCCCCTCAGGGCCCACCCCCACCCTGTGTCCACTCCCAGCGGTGGTGGGCGCTGAACTGAGAGCCCCTGGGACGCCCTGGCGGAGGACGGTCGCTGGGTGTGCACACCAAGGGCCCAACACCGGACGCAGGACAAAGGCTCCGCTCCGGGAAGGACAGTGTCCGTGCGGAGTGTGGTCTTGGCACCAGGCGTTCCCACAACCAGAGGGGAAACAGGGACTCGGCCAGTGAAGAAACTTTGGAGGACAAATGAGCAAAATGGAAAATGTCCTCAAAACAGAGCTGGTCCTCTTGCCCTGTCCGAGTTGCCTGTGTGCTCTTGGGGGCTCAGGGAAGGGCTGGGACATCTAATCAGGGTCTTTGACTCTCAAGTGAAGACCTTCGTCCTTCCCCTCTGTCCCCAGGCACAGGAGCAGCCCCTAGGAGGACACCCTGGGCACGTCCTGTCCATCTAAGGGACAGGGCAGGGACAGCAGGGCGCTCACGGTGACCTCCGCAATGCTGGGAGCCTTGCTGTGAGATCCAGGGGTGAGAGGACCCAGAGAGGGGCCACCAGCGGGTCCCAGCTCTGCCCGTCAGGTGGGCAGACCCACGCCCTCTCCAGGTAGGGCAGGATCAAGTGGGGAGAAAGTGTGACAAAGAAGCAGAGAATTTCAGAGTCACCCTGGGTTTCCCATCAGGTCTGAGAAAGGCAGTGGCTGGGGGCCAGGGAGACACAGGGAAGGAATGGGGCAGAGAGAGGACAGACTCGGGGTGGGGGCTCCCCTGTGCACCAGGCCGGGCTGCGGACAGGACACTTGGTCGCCCGCAAGGAGGAGCTCACTGCCCTCCGGCTGCCTGGAGAGGTGGCTGTCCACCGTCCCAGGTCAGTTCCGGCCTCCCGGCAGCCCGAGGCAGCGTCCCTTCATCTGGCCAACAAATATGTATCCGGCGCCCGCGCTGGGCGAGGGAGCTCGGGCACAGGGCCACACCAGGGCTGGTGGGGGTGGGGCCCCAGCTCTCGCCTCTTCCCGGCTCTGGGACAGGACAAGGGGACAGGGAGGAACCCCAAGTCCTGAAGCCACTGTCACCCAAAAGTAGGGGTACAAACTCCTCCCAAATTGTCATGACTCTCACACACACACACACACACACACACACACACGACACACATGACCCAGGATGACCAGGGGAGCAGCACATAGCGAGGAGCCCCGGAACGCCTGGCACAGGTGGCGCCCCGGGGACAGGCTCCCGGGGCTGAGCCCAGCCCCCCTCAGGAGCAAGCCCGCCCCAGCGCCAGCAGCAACGCTGGGCCCACAGATGGCGGAGCATTTGGAGGGAAGCACAATATTTTCTCTAAACACCCAAACGCAAACGCACAGCCCCCAGAGTGCCAGCCACGGCGCGGCTTCCTGCCGTGGGTTGAGAGGTTCTCAGGTGCGCAGAGTGGGAAGGGACAGGCGGAGCCTCGCTGGCGGGGAGAGGGGACCCTGGTGGGCCAAGGGAGGTGACCCCTGGGGCCTCCTCCAGGCCACACAGCTGCTTTCTGTTTGCAAAGGGAGGATGAGCAGCACCAGGGGCCCCATTATGCAGGAGAAGCTGGCGAGGCCCAGGGAAGGTGAGGGTCTTGGGGAAACCCAATCCCTCCAGAGAGCCTGGGGTGGTCAGGGGTGGTCAGAGGTGGCGGGAACACCACACACCCTCCCTGGCTCCATGGCCCAGCACAGCCCACCTTCCCTCCCAGAGCCTCAGTCTCCGCATCTGTAAAATGGGAACAGCCCCCTCCTCTCTGGTGCCCCCTAGCATTCAACACCAACTACGTGAGAGGAGGGCTAGCCAGTAACCCTACGCCGCCCTGCATGCGTGACCTCCATGTGGTGAGGCAGGGACGCCTGCAGGGACGAGGCTCGTTCCGGGGCAGGTGGCCTGGTGGGGGCGTTAGGTGTGGTGGCCCCGGGGGGTGTCTCAGAGCCCCAGTGTTCAAGACGCCCCTGTGACGAGGATCCCACGCGATGTGGGGGCCTGGTGAGCCACGTGCAACAGGAAGGCACCAGGCGCAGGCAGCTCAAGGCCTGGCGCTGGGGCTCAGTGATGACCCCAACTCCGGGTGTCCCCTGAAGGCAGGGCTCCTGCTTCCTCCAGAGCCCAGGAGCCAGGTGGGGGACGGGGGCAGCTGGGCCCAAGAGGCAGCCTCGTGGGTGACGACCTCAGGCTGCGGCGGCTGCCCTGGGGGCGTGGGGACTGCGACCTGCAAGGCGGTGGGCAGGCCTCCGCTCCCAAAGGGCCGGAGGGAAGAAAGCCAGAAGCCCCAGGGGAAAAAAGAGACCCACAGACAACAAGGAAAACGGACCTGCTCAGAGCGAACCCAGAACAGCGCAAAGCCGGGTCTCCCCGCTCACCGCCAGGAGGGGTACCTCATAGAAGCCCCCGCCAGGGACAAGGGCCACCCAGCACAGGGCCCACCACAGAACAAGCTGAGATGGGGGCTGATTTCAGAAGCCTGGGACGGGCTCCCTGACACCGACCAGAAGGTGACAGCGTGGGGCACCCCGGCCAGCAGGTTCTCCCTCTGAGTGAGCTGTGAGGCCAGAGAAGGGGAGCTCTCGTGAAACCTCAGTCCCTGTCCCGGTGGCCGGCCACCCGGGCCGCCTGGTCCAGAGAGAGCACGGCTGCAGGTGCCAGGCTAGGTTCCGTGTCCCCTCCCTCCGACCTCCTAGGACCCTTGGAGGGTCCCTGGAGGACCCTTGGGGTTGAGGGGCCATCGGTTTTGCTTTGCAGATGCGGAAGCCAGACTCGCAGGCAGTCCAGGAGCCCTCACCTGTCCCCTGTCACACGGCTCTGCTGGCCTGGGAGCCCCACGGGGCGCACGCAGAACGAGGAGGCTGGGGTGAGCGCCTCCGCACGCCGTCTCCCACCCCACTGTCCCTGTCGGGGTTTCGGGGACCAGCTCAGTGTGGCCCTCCAGGCACCTCGTCACAGCTGTAGCCCCAGAGATCCAGCTGTTCCCAGGGGGTCAAGCCCACACCCCATGGCCACCCCCACATGTTCTTTATTGTAGGAGAGCAGGGAAGAAGCCAGGTTTTCACAAAGCCCCATGGCTGTTCTAACTTTGGGGGGGGGGGTGTGTCTAAAAGAAAAAGAGAGACTTAGAAGAAAACCAGCAACCCCATGGACCACAGACGAAGAGGGGAAGGGAGGTAACAGGGCTGCTGACCCCTCTTCCCCCAGGAGGCCCATCCTGCCTGCCCTGCATCACCCACCTGCCAGGGCACCCAAGGGTGTGGGTCACATGGTCGCTGAAAGACAACCAGGCCCCCTCCTACCCCAATGGGCCTGCAGGTCAGCGACCTCAGCAGTGGAGCCCAGATGTCCATACGTGTCTGTGTGCACACGTGTGTGCATGCCTGCATGAGGTATGGGGTTCTCATTCTGCCCCTGGCTGGGGCCTGGACCTCGGGGCCCTGGCAACCTGCAGGCAGGCGGGGTGGTGGCAGAGGCTCCTGGCCCCCAGAGAAGCTCTGCCCCCGAGCACTGAGACCTGCCCACCCCCGTAGCCCTTAGGGGCCCCCAACACCTGCTCTCTCAGCCCTGGCACCTAACAGTCCTCAGCAGGTAGTTAGAACTTGAGTCACCCTGGCACAAGCTGTGGGTGACTCGTGCATGTACCCCAAGGGCAATATGCCTGAAAGCCCTGAGCTGGGCACCCTGGGGTGGGGGTCCAGCCAGGACTGAGACGCTCAGGGGCAGTGAGGGGGGTGGGCAGCCCAACAACTGACCAGAGTGCAGGCCTAGCCTCGAGGTCCGGCACAGGGCAGCTGGGAAACCGGAGGCGCCGCTGCCGCTGCTCCAGCATCAGTCATCGTGATTTGGGGGTTCATCGGGGAGGGTTCTGTATTTGAACTGAGGTTCAAAGTCAGGGTCCTGGGTTTTACAGGCAGAGGGGACAGGCTGGGAGGGTGTCTGGGCCCAGCCGGAGGGCTGGGGGACTCAGCCACAGAGGGTGGGACCAGCAAAGCTGGGGTCCGGAGGGGAGGGCTGGCTCCACTCTGCCTCCAGGAGACCCCTGGATCGAAGCCTGAGCTCCAGGCCCACGGTGCTCGCAGGGCCGCCTGAACCGCGCTGTCACTGCGGAAAGACCGGTCACCTACCCCAGGTGCTGGCGTAGGGACAGAGGCCCCGGCGTCCCCAGCCCCAGGTCCCCTGCTGCAGGAGGGCAGGGCTGGGCCTTGGAGCCGCGGGAGTTGCCCTGGGCGCCCGGCAGCACTGCGGACTCAGAACCCGAAGATGACCCGCAAGTGCGTCCTGGAGCCCATCGGGTGTGCGGCCTGCAGGGCACCCGTCCAGGGGGCGGACGCGGACGCAGCCCAGCCCTGCGCTCCCCTCTGTCCCACCTCCCCTCTTCCCTCCCATGTGGCGTTCGCCACGTCAAAGCCTCCTGGCCCCCCGGGACGCTCTGCGCACGCGGCCAGGAAGCCCGCCGGGGGCTGGCTTGCGCCCACCACATCCAACTCACCACTTCTGGACAAACGGCCCAGCCATCGGGCCAGGTCTTGTGGCAGCCCCTCCGCTCAGCTGTGCCCTCCACCACCTCTTCACTCACTCAGCGAGCCGACCTCTGGCCATAACTAGGACTGTCCCAGGAGTGTGCCCAGGGCACAGAGACAGAACCATCTACCCACACCTCACCGCTGAGGCCAAGGCGGGGCCACAGCAGGCCCCTGGGGCCCCAGAGCCCCACCCAGAAGTCCCAAGGCTACACCCTCTTCCCCTGGGCACCTGCCACTGTACACAAACAGCAACTCTGCTGAGTGCAGGACGGTGAAAATCTGGGCCCTTCCCCAGCCCTGCAGCCCTGGAGGCCAGCCTGGCCCCCGGCAGCTTCATCACTGGCAGGGTGGGGGGAGCCCCACAGGGCTGGCTGCCATCACAGGTGCCGTGACCCTCTACCAAGTGCCCAGAGACCAGCGTGAATGACGAGTGTCTGCCTTGTGTGGCGATGCCGGTGCTGGGCCAGGAGCTGGTGGGCCACCAGGTGCTACCCTCCTCCGACAGACAGAGGCCGACCCAGGTGGGCGCGGCCCTGCTCACAGGACTGCGGGGACCCCGGGCAGGAAGGCTCCGAGGGGCCCCTGTGTGCAGACCAGGGCACAAGAAGACCCCAGGGAGGCCGGGGGAGGCCACACCACATCACGAAGTCCATCAGAGCCCGTCAGCAGAGCTCCCGCTCCTTCCTGGGCGGTTCCGTCTCTAGAACAGGCCACGCGACACGCCTGCACACATGCCCATCATGAGAACGGCTCATCTGGGGGGCGTTGCTGCTGGGGTGTCAGACTCAGCCGTCATGACAACAACCTCACCCCAGACTGCTGACCGCCCTGGGGTGGTGGCTGGTGCCACCTGTCACATAGGGAGCCCCAGCGTCAGCCTGGTCATCCGCTCCACCCAGAACAAAGCCGGCTCAGGGGATTTCACGGCCCCAAGCCACAGCCACTAAATGGTGGGGTGGCATTCACGGCCCTTCCCTGCAGCACCCCACGTGGCCTGACCCGGACCCAGGTGGTCGGTCAGCCAGGCAGGGGGCGGAGCGGCCAGGTCCCAGGGACAGAGTGGCTTTCCAACAGAAACAGCGCCACTGCCTTCTTGCAAACCAAGGCGGTGCGGGGGGGAAACTACGTCCCCATGAAACAGCGCGTCCTGCATCACTATCCCACGGACGCTCCAGACCGTGAGGTCCCCCCCGTCCCACTCACCTGACCCCGGGCGAGCGCTGGAATTGGAGGAGGCCCGCCTTTGCGAATGAGGGGTCCCTGAAAGAGCCTGTGTCTCACTGCCTTACACGCCCTGAGCGGTTTATGGTGGAAGAGGAATTTACACATTAATAACATCCTGAGAAAACCCAGCAGGAAAAGCTATGACTGTGGGTCACAGGGGGGGTGGGGGTCCCAGGACAGGGGGCCGAACTGAACCGGGTGGGCTGTGCCTAACTGGGAGGGATCCACCACCTTGGGAGGCAGCTGCCACTCCACGTGCTCCACTCACTCATTCACTCACTCGCTCATTCATTCATTCACTCACTCATTCATTCAGTCAGTCACTCACTCACTTATTCATTCATTCACTCAGTCACTCACTCACTCAGTCACTCACTCACTCATTCATTCACTCACTCATTCACTCACTCATTCATTCATTCAGTCACTCACTCACTTATTCATTCATTCACTCAGTCACTCACTCACTCATTCACTCACTCACTCATCTATTCCTTCGCACACTCATGGCCTGGTGTGTGCCAGGCAAAAGAAAGCAACACACGCACACTGTCATCACCAGCAAAGAATATGAGCTCTGGCTGGGAGGGGCACCATGGAGGGGACCACGTGAGGGTGACACCTGGAACGTGGGCTGAGGCCTGTCTCCGAGGGGCGAGGGGTGGAAGAGGAGGCTGTGTGGCCAGTGAGGATTGAGCATGTGGCACTGCGGACAAGAGCACTCAATGCGTAAAGAGCCCACATAGCCCTGGCTGGTGGCTCAGTGGATAAGGTGCCGGCCTGCGAACCCAAAGGTGGCTGGTTCGATTCCCAGCCAGGGCACATAACCAGGTCTCCAGCCAGGTCCTTAGCTGGAAGCAGGTGAAAGACAACCATACATTGATGCTTCTCTCCCTCTCTCCCTTCCCCTCTCTGAAAATAATAAATAAAATTTATTAAAAAAATTTTTTTAATTAAAAAGAGCCCACACAGCCCAGAGGGGCAGCCTGCGACCAGGGGCAGGGAGGGAACAAGGGGGTCAGGACCCTGGAGCCTGGGTGGGAAGACATGGGACAATCCAATCCGTTAGGGACTCAGCCCCGAGCAGCACAGGCCTCAGGTCACCCCAACGCTCGCCTCAGAAGTGCCAGGGCTTATGGGACAGCCTGAGGAGGAGGTGGCAGGCAGGGCGGGCTCCTTCAACAAGCCAGAGAGTCACGGGACAGACAGGAAGCACGCAGCAGGTCCCTGGGGCACAAGGGAGGGTGCAGGGGTGCCAGTCACAGGAGCAGCGAGGCCCCCTCCGCTCGGGGACAGGCTGCCGCATCAGCGGTGTTGGCAGGGCCTGAGTGTCACCGTGCGGAGGCCCGAGTCCCCTGCAAGGGGGTTCACATGCAGCTGCAGAGAGGACACCTTGCAAGGCGCAGGGCTGGCTCCCCAGCTCCAGGGAGGCAGGATTGGGACAGCACCCCCACCCTGAGGAGCCCTGGGGCCGCTGCCCCTGGAGACCGTCAGCGGCAAGAACATAAAATCACCGACTAACGCAGCACGTCTGTTTGGTCTTGTGTTTAATGAACCACAGTGAATTCGGGTGCCTGTCGCCTGATGAGTCCAGGCACGCAGACTCCGAAGGTGGAGGGAACAGATCAATGTCAGTCCCACGCACGGCTCTGTTCCCGCTTCGGGGGCCAGCGCAGGGCCTGGACGGTGAGGTCCGCCTACAGCGGTGCGCGGTCCACTCCGGCTGCCCAGTTGTTAAGGGGAGAGTGGTCTCAACCTACTTCTAAACTCCATCCAACGAATAAAAGTCTTTGGCTTCGCCATGCCTCCTCTGAGATTTAGAACAAGATCTAGGACCTTCTCCACAGTTTCAATCCATCAAGCCACATCCTATCTTTGGGGGCGAGAAGCTCCCGGAGGCCCTGAGGCAGAGACGAGGTCCTACGTGGACAGCAGTCCTCCCAGGAGGGACTCCGGCGGCACGAGTAGTGACAGCCGGGCCTTTGAGCGCAGGCTGGCCGTGACGGGAGCTCCCTGCCTCTGCGCATCCACACCACCCACGCCCACGGCGCCCCAGCCACCAAGCCCCGCTGCCATCGGGGAGGGGGCCCCTCTCTGGCTTCATCTTCTACTTGTGGATCTCACCCCGCCCTCCGTGTACACCTGCCCCGAGATCCCGGAGGCCCTGGGCCGCTGAGGACCATCGCACACTCTGCCCATCAGGCCGGACCCCCGGAGGCTGTCAGGGGACAGGAGGCTCTGCCTGCACAGAGCTGCCCAGCCCAGGCGGGGCCACGTGCAGGAGGACAGGGGAATGGGGGCCGTGGGATTGTCACCCAGGAAGCCATGCTCCTCCCTGGCCATTTACATGGTGTCACATGCCAGTTAGACAGACGTTCCCAGCTGGGCACTGCCCAATCGGCAGGCCCATGGCCCCAGCCACCAGCGGCAGCCGCCACCCTCAGAGCCGCTCAGCCCAGGTCCTGGGGACAGTGCTGGCCCGGGAAAGGGCACCTTGGGTCAACGTCAGGCGTTATTGGCTAACTCAGACCCAACCGCTGTGGAATTGCCTGAATCCGTTCAAGGGTCATAAAATAACACACGAGCTGCAGCCATTTCTGAAAACACCTAAAAGCATACAAAGGAAATAAATTACCTATGAACCCACCACGCAGAGCTAACACCAATTACGACTCTATTTCCTCCTTTTCCACATTTTGTCAAAGTTGGGATCGCATAGAACTTTGTATCCTTCACACTTCATTTTCTGTAGCAACAATGTTTCCAGTGCAGGCGCTGATCTGCCCAGAGCTCTGCCCAGAGCGCAGCTGCCTAGTATTCTGAGCTCACTGCCCGGGGGCCACATCCTGCCTCTTACTGTGACAATGACAATGAGCCTCTCCATCCGTCCATCTGCAAAGTCTTCATGGGCAGTTCCTGGACTTGTCATTGTGTGAGCACTGGTTGGCGTGCCAGGTCCGACCTGTGGACCCCTCCGGCCTTTTGGCCATTTTATAACCTACGAGCATCACATTGTGCCACATTCATGGCTCCTGTTATTAAAAGGGGAACAGAGGTCAGAGTCAGCCCTGCAGGCTGAGCTGGTCGTGCGTCCCAGACCAGGGCCCCCAGGCTGTGCCCAGACGCGGCACGGAAGACAAGACCGCGTCCTTCGTTGGAAGGACACTATTCCACACTCTGTAAACATTTGCCGGACAAAGGCCTCCTTAATAATGCATCGTGAGCACTGGCTGATGAGCTGTTAATAGACCTCAGGTGGGAATTGAAACCGAGGCAGTGGCGGGCCCGTCAGGACGGGAGCTGGGTGGGCAGCCCCCCGTGCACCCCAAGGAGCCCGAGCCAGACACTGAGCTCCAAGTTCCGTCCACGGGGAGGGTCACTGAGCTCCAGGACGGGCCTCAACGTGGCTTCCCTAACATGCACTCGGATGCGGGGCAATTCCGTGTTGCCACAGAGGAGGTGCAGTGCAGAGTCCCTAACATGTCGTAAAAATGAGAGCCCGCACCGCTGTGGGTTTGTGTTTTCTTTGCTCTGGGCGGAACAGCATTGAAAGAAAAACGTAAAAGGTAATGTCCTGAGGGCACTTTTGATGCGAGGTCACCGTGGACCCGTGCCACTCTCTCGGGACCCCGTGCACTCTGGGGCCATGCCTCAGAAATGTGGAGCAGGTCTGAGAATCTTGGGGAGCCCAGTGCGCCCCATGGGGCCCGATGTCCTGGGTGAACCCCAGCATCGTGCAAGGTGACTTGATCAGTCGCCCCTGTGAGAACTGGGCCCAAAATGGCAAACACCAAGGAGTCCCAACTGCTGGCTCGCCTGACCCTGGCCTCCTGGAAGTCGTTGGAGGGTGGGCCTCGGACCCTCCCCCGCTCAGAGCTGCCAGTCAGACACACACTCTGGACTTTAGGAAATGGGGGGGTTTGTAACTCCTGTTCTCAGTGCTGCTCTACCAACCGCGGTGACAGCCAGTTTGGGCCCCATGACTATTCCAATGGCTGGCACCAGGTGAACTGAATCCATTCCATTGCTTTCCAGAGAGAGAGAGAGAAAGAAAGAAAGAGAGAAAGGAAGGAAGGAAGGAAGGAAGGAAGGAAGGAAGGAAGGAAGGAAGGGCCCTCTGACCCCTAGTTAGTGGGACGGGACTGCTCTGGGCCCCGCTCCACCCTGGCCCACTGGCAGGACTGGAGGGCCCCCTCCTCCTCTGAACGGCACCCCCCACAGGTGCCCCAGCAGGGCCCAGCTGGGTCTCTGGGGCTCCCCAGTGTTCAGGTGCCAGGGTGCCCTTTCCACAGCCCGTCCCAGAGAAGCACAGCAGGCGGGGCTTCCAGGTGACCCAGCCAAGACCCAGCGGTCCTCTGCAGGCTGCAGGCTCGTGTTCAGTCCCCAGGGGCGGTTGCCCTGCTGGGGAAGATCCTGGCT
The DNA here is from genome assembly GCA_004026585.1 of Noctilio leporinus. Taxonomy (NCBI): domain Eukaryota; kingdom Metazoa; phylum Chordata; class Mammalia; order Chiroptera; family Noctilionidae; genus Noctilio; species Noctilio leporinus. The sequence continues at coordinate 110,743 of PVIW01000050.1, read as the reverse complement.
CTCCCGGGGCCAGCAGGATACAGGGTTGATCTTCATTAGGCCCAGAGGGGTAGAGCAGAGGCCGCGTGGGGCACGGACACGTGGCTGGGCAGGAGCGTTCTGCCGTGCCTGGGAAGCCCTGTGACGCCCTACGCAGCCTCTGGGGAGCAGGGCATCACCGCCACCTTCACAGGGGAAATGGCAGCAGCCAGGCCATCGGCCTTCGGCCCTGGATTCCCAGTTGGGACATTTGCTGCCCAGATGGAATCAAGGAGGGGGACAGAAAAGCCCTGCTTTGGGAAGCAGTCCCCAAGCTGCTGGTCATCATCCCGTCCTCCTGGGCCGCGCCCAGGGCCCTTCTCTGCCCAGGGCCCCTCTCTGTCCTGCCTGGAAAGATGCACCTTTAGGTCCAGGCGCTGCCACTGACCTGATGGTGTCACTTGCGACCGACTGCTCCTTCTCGGAGAAAGTGAAGGGGTGCTCTCAGACCTTCCAGCTATTATGTCACCCTCACAGTTTATTTGCCTGGCCTGAAGATCAATACACCACCACCGCCGGGCGACACGGTGGCAGGGTGACGGGGACAGCGGCCCTGCCCTCCTGCAACGCCTCCCCATGACAGACAGGGCTCCCTGCATCTTTTCTTTCTTTCTTTCCCTTTGTTTTTTTTTTTTTGCTTGTAAATGTCACATTTCAAACCACAGACGTAACTCAAGTCAAGGTGGCCGGCCTTTGTCCCTCACCGTGAAGATGAGGAAACCGATCAGGGAGCCAAGTGTCGCCGGCCCGGGCGGGTTCACGGGCGCAATTAAAAAACAGCCGCCCCGCCAGCCCCCGGCCCCGCAACCAAGACAAACAAACTTCCCCGTTCCCTCCTTTCTTTCCCATTTCAGATGCTCGGTGCACCAACAGGCCGGGCTGCATTTCACTCTTGACTGGGTACAGTAAGATTGCTAATCAGGATTGCTTGATTCAGTCAACACTGATTTCAATAAAAAGACCCAAAAAATTATCATAAATATAGAAAAAGTGCGGGCAGCAGTGACAGGTGATTAAAATCTCATTCGCTCGGAATCGGCCCGATTCCCGGCAAGGGCGGCGGGTGGGTCCTGACTGGGCCCGTGATCACTATCTCCCCTCCGCAGGCCACGTCTGAGCACCGGGAGGGCCACGGACACGGGACGCGGGGGCCTGGGAAGAGGCTCTGGACACTGATTAGCGGGCACAGCCAGCTCATCTGACCGGAGGGGCGGGCTGCGCACAGGAGGGTGGGGTTCCGACAGGATTGGTGGGAACTCGGACTGCCCCGCGGGGTTAGAAGTGTCCTGGGGGTGGGACCAGCCTGCTCTGCACAGAGCACGCATTCAACTCCAGCGTCAAGGTGCTTCCTGCACGCCCAGGGGACGGCGCATCTCAGGACCCTGGGAAGCCGCTGAGGGTCACGGGGTCCTGTCCGCAGCGGGGATCGGCTCCCAGCCCAGGGGAGCCCCGGGGGCTGCGTTCCGGGGGAGGGGGTACCTGCATCTCCGGTGTTCAGGCCCCAGGGTGGTCAGAGCCCGGGAGAGGGCAAGGCTGTGGGCCAGGCTGCCCCTGTAGGGCAGCTGGGACCCTGCATCCCCCAGGTGCGCCAGAGCTCACCATGGTCTCCAGGGCCCGGGCACCTGCCACACAGTCCTGCCCCGCGGGCCAGCACCGGCTCTGCAGTCTGTCCCTCTCCCTTGCTCCCACAATGTCCCCGCTGCAGCCTCCTGGCTCCAGGAGGCCCGGCCACGGACGCAGGCAGCCTCTGCCCCCGTGATGCACCCAGGCCGGGTCACCAGACTCACAGAAGTGCCGGACGCCAGCGAAACCTGAATTCCAGATAAGCAACAAGGAATGTTCCAGGGTACGTACAGCCCGTGCGATACTGGGACAAGTTTATCCAAATGCACGCGTCCTTGTTCACTGGAAATTCCGACTTCACAGGATGTTCTCTGTGTGGGGCCACCTGGGCCCAGACTGAGCCCGGCCCCTCCCATTAGTGGCCTGAAGGCACATCCTTCCCAGGGGAGTCAGAAAGTCCCCTGCACCCCTCCAGATGAGGCCTCCACCTCCCAGGCAGCCACACCCCCTGTGCTCCCCAGGGGGCTCAGAGCACCCCATCTGGTGGGAGGCGCAGGTCCTGGGAGCTAAGCAGACCTTGCTCGTCACCATCCGTAGCTCCTGGGAACAGGCATGGTCTGAGTTAGCAGCTGTCCCCTGCGCATAGTAGGTGCTCCATACACACTGCTGGCTCAGCCCTGGGTGGCTCCCAGGCTCATCTGCATACTACTAAGTGCAGGCTGAGGGCGGGGCTGGGAGTTTCCAAGTTCACCCCCCAGTTCCCTATGGTTTACAATTGCTCCCCCCCCCCCCCGCCCCCCCCCCCCCCCCCCCCCCCCCCCCCGCTCCATTTGGGAGTCTGCAGGCGAGGCGCACGATTCCATGGGCACGAGTGAGCCCCAACCCTGGCCTCAGCCGCCCCTCCTCTGCTCACACCTGCGGTCAGCGGGACACCCGGCTGGACACTGGATGGAGCCCAGTTCACTCTTCACGCACCGCGGGGCCTCCGCCTCCGGGACCTTCTGGAATCCCACATACCAGGTCTGGCTTGGGAGGGATGACAGTCTCCCCTTCAGCAGCTGCCTGGTTTGCCTGGCAGTGATCTGGCCGGACATGGGCCACATAGGACCCCTCGCTGTCCTCCTCGGGGAGTGGGATGCAGAGGTGGAGCCAGGAAAACTCATTGTCGCCCCACCCCCGCCCCGGGGAGACTCTGGAGGGGCCCACGCCCACCCACGCCCAGGGTAGGGCAGGGCCTCATGTGTACCTGCCTCCCCAATGGGCCGCTGGAGCCCTTCCCAGCCATCAGGAGGGGACACTGCAATCAGGAGGGGACACTGCGTCCTTCCTGCCTGGCTCCGGGTGGGACGGACAACGCCGTCATCCGAGGCACGGGTGAGCTCCACTGTCCGCCCCACGAACCCCCGCCAGCAGGTGCCCGAGCCTCTGGGGCTCGACCCCAGAACTGGCTTCACCACTAGGCCCACGGCCAGGACCGGGATGGAAATATTGAGGCCCAGGTGCTCTCAGGAGGTGGCCACACACAGCCGGAGCCCCCTGCCAACCCAGGCTACTCCCTGAGAGCCCACGCTACCCCATGTGAGCCCACCACCCCTGACCTCAGCCCACCGGGGAAACCTGTCACCCTGGTGGGAAGCCAGCCTGCCACAGGGACTCTGGGGAGGTTCCTCCAGCCCACAGCGGCCTGGCCTCACCCTGACCAGCCACGGGGCCACTCTGCCCGCTCAGGCCACTTACCCGAAACTATTCCCGAGGCTGGCAGCACTCAGGCAGATGACAGGACAGGCCCAGACTGCAAGGGACACCAAGCTCAGCGCCAGGAGGGTGGTCACAGAGCCCAGGGGCACCAGGAACCCCCTCTGCCAAAGTTATTTGACTCCACTGCAGAATTTCAAGAGCCTTGCAGACCGAGTCCGTACCCCTGACCTTACAAAGCCTTTTCTCTTCCCCGAAGCCACACAGCAGCCGGGAGGCCTCACCGCCCGGACGTCGGGAAGTCAGGGGTGGGCAGACATGACCGGGGCCCTACCCCCCACTGCCCGCACAGGGGAAAGCAGCTCTGACACAGCCCACAGGGCGAGGGAGAACCCCTGACCCATAGAGGGTTCACCCCACTTGGTTTCTTTGTTAGAATGATGATCATACCTAGACCTGCAAGAGCACCGCATCCACAAGACAGGAGTGGGAAGGGCCCAGTGCGGTGACTACACACCAGGGATGGCAGGGGAGCAGTCTGGAAGGGTGCTCAGGGCAGAGACAGCTCACACATGTACACTCACACATGTGTGTTTGCATGTGTGTTCACATGTTCACGCTTGTCACATGCCTGTCTGCTCATACATGCACCTCACAGGTGAGCTCACACAGATGTTCACACATGGGTCTGCTCATACATGTTCACACAGGTGCTCACATGCACCCACATGTGTGAGCTCACATGTGTTCACACGCTTTCACATCACATCTGCACATGGACCCGCTCACACGCATGTTCACACAGGTGTTTCCATGTCCACCTACACCTGTGAGCTCACACCTGTGTTCACACATGTTACATTCACATGGGTCTGCTCATATACATACTTTCATACACATGTCCACAACACAGATGCTCACACATGGGTGCTAACACATGCACCCACATGCTTGTGAGTTCACACATGTGCAACCACACTCACTCCCATAGGTGCTCACACATATGAGCTTATATGTGCACTCACACACATCATGTTCAATGAGTGCTCACACACATGAACTATAGATGCTCACATGTGTGCTCACAGGCATAAAACACATGCTCACACATGAGGGCTCCCACGTGTGCTGACATGTATCGACTCACACCCATGCTCACACAAAGGTACACCTTAGCCCCCTGGAACCCTGAACCGACACTTGGGCCCTCGGCTGGGCGGAGCCTTGCAGGAAGCAGGGACTTGGGTCACGAGGGACGTGTGGTAGGTCCTGAGGCTGCAGAGACCCCAGTTTGCACAGAAGGGTGGGCTTTTCCGGGGCAGATTCAGCTCAAGGGAGGGGGGCTGGGCATTGAAAGGTGCCCACAGATTCCTCCAGGGCTCTGGAAGGGGGATCCCTAGAACAGAAAGGGTGGGCGACCCGCAGAGCAGCGGCCAGCAGGCGACGGGGAGAGAAGGGAGCTCCCGGGATACCTGGGCCCTGTGCAAGCCGGTGCCTGCCACCACGGATGTGTGCGGGGTCCGCCTGTCCAGCCGCAAACACTTCTTCAAGGAGCCCCGCAGGGACCTCGGGGGCTTCCCGTGTGCCTGCCCAGCTCCCCAGCCGGGGGTCCTGGGAGGAGAAGTCCGCCCACCCCTTGCCCGCTGGGTGGCCCTGGGCCACGTCTGTCCCTGCACAAGCTCTGTCACACTGGGGTATGGTGGAGACCCCCCTGCCCCCTGCAGGCCGCCCCCCCTGGGCTGTCACACACAGCCCTGAGGAAACCCAGCGGCCCTCAAGCCCCTTTCACAAGTCCACACCCCACGTGACGGGCCTGCAGGGGCTTCCAGCGGAAACACTGCATTCCAGCGTCTTTTAACATTCGCCCCTGAAAGGTGCAGAAAGACGAAAAGCCAGCCGGCTCCTCCATCACGCCGCCCTCTCTGAAGCGGGCCCGGGCGTCGGCTCCCACCGACACGGAGTCTGGAGCGCACGCCGACCCCACGGACACGCCTGGGCCCCGCGGTCCCGCGTCCTGGCGGGAGCTCCCTCCCTGCCGCGATTTCCGTCCAGGCTGCTTCGGGGGGCACCCCGGCCCTGCACAAGGCCGCCCCCCAAGCCCCCGGGAAACAGCACGGGTTTCCTTCCATGAGACCAGAGTCTGTCGTCCCAGGTTGGTGCGGGTGAGAGGGAATCAACGGCACGCGCGTGGCCGCCCGGCGGACGGGTGGCCCAGTGGCTGTCTTGTCTGGTGGGACCGACCACGGCCTGAGGGCCGAGCACCCACAAACGCAGAGCCAGGCCAGGGGCGGCTTTCAGACGAACTGGGGGGGCGGGGCCCGGACAAGGCACCATCCTGCCTTCTGGATCCCGTCAGACTGACAGAGGATGAAGACGTGGGCTCGCGGAAGCCCCCAGTTGGCATCTGATAACTCAATTACCCCAACGCGGGCCTTTCAGACCTCCCTGGACCTCTGACCTGCCCCCGGCAGACAAGGCTGGTTTTGTGCCCGTCCTCTGCCTGCGGAACGCCAAAGCCACGCCGCTGCACCGGGCCGCCTCGGAACCGCAAGTTCGTGACCCCTCGGAGACGGAGCGTCTCACTCAACCGAGGGCGTCTGCAGCCCTGAGACCCCGTCTCCGGGGCTGGGGGTGGCCGCACGTCCTCCCTCAGCGTGCCTGCCGCCACCCCTCCCCCGTTCGGGGGCTTCCCGGTGACGGACGGACAGACAGACATCCCGCCAGGGCCTGGCTGCCTAAAATCTGAACACGGTTTCAGATTCAGACCAGACTCGATCAGGAAGATGCACAGAGACGCCCACGTTCAAGCCGCACGTTTTTCGCGCCTTCCAGGGGCGGAGGTTCTCACCAAGACCCTGGCTTTGCGGTGGGTGTTGAGTTTCCAACTTGGTGAGGAGGCGTTTCAGGGCAGACGCGGAGCAGAGCCACCCGCAGACCACAGAGCTGGCGTCGCCGCCTTGCACGGCTGTGCCCGGTCACCACGTCCTGGGACCGAGATCCTCTCAGACGCCCACATGAAACGGGAAACCTGAGGGCCCGTGGCACACTTCTGTCCCACGCACGCTGCTAGGAAACCATGTCTAATCTTTTCTTGAGGCCGAGAAGGTGGTACCAATGGCAACTGGAAGTAACGTTCTAGCCCCAGCAAGCCCGGAGGTGCTAGAGGGGATGGTGCTGGTGTCCCTGTGCCCCACCTCTGGGCACAGAGCCCCCCACCACTGCCACCCCCCCAGCACGTGGCAGTGGCCCCTCAATCCACACCGACTGTCCACGGGCTTCTCCCCACCACGCAGACGGGGCGCCCCGTGCCTAAGCGTGAGCACAGTACGCACAGCCCTCACTCCTCCTCACCTCCGCTGGACCCCTCCCTGTGACATGCCACCCCCAGCCCCTTGCCTTTCACGGGGGCCGAGAGGAGGGCTCACCCGAATCACAGCCACTAACTCAGCCCCCACCCCAGGCTGCTGGGACGGCCACGCAGGGCGGGCCACCATCACCCACGGAGGCAACCCCGTGGCCTGTGTTCAAACCCCTGCCAGCTGAGTGACCTCAGCTTCTGGCTTCCCCAAACCGGAGGAAATGGGGCGTTACAACAGGATTGGGGTTGCTGGAGGCCTATGTCTTAAAAAGCCCACCCCTCAGGAAGCACCGTGGAACAGCGAGATGCTGTTGCCACCTCGGCGGCCTGCGGGTCGGGATGTGTGACGCTGAGGCTGCCCACGGCCGGGTGCTCCCCAGGTCCCCGCCCTCGTGCCGAGACGTGGCAGGGTGAGAGGAGGGATGGGACAGCGGGCCTGGCTCCTCCTGCAGGCACCCTGGGGCTTCCCCAGGTGCCTCCCAGGGAGAAGGGGGCAGGGGAGCCAAGAGGGTCTGGGCCCCGTGGACACAAGCCCAGGACCGGCCTCCTTCCTCGGGGCCCGGGCAGCAGGGCCGTCCCAGCCAGCGGCAGGCCCCACGCTGTTCCCGGGAACCTGGCTGCACCGTCTCGTGCGCAGTTTAGGTCGGAGGGAGAAGCGCCCCCTCGGGAGGCAGGCTGGACGGACGGCACTGCGGAGCCCGGCCCGCGGGCGGCAGCTGCAGGCGTGAACGCGCTGTGGCGGCTTAGCGGGGCTTAGCGGGAATATCGACTTACAGGTCAGCAGGGATGTCCAGGCCGGCCTGGCCGGGGCTCCGGCCGGCGCTCCAGAGTGGGAGGCACGGAAGCCCAACACCAGGGTGGGGACAGCGCGCCCACTGCTGCTGTACCACGGCTGTCACCCCGGCGGCCAAGAGCCCAGTGCCAGAGAAGGGGCACCCACAAGGTGAGGGCGGGGTACCCCATCCCTCAGGAATGGTGCCGAGACCAGCGTGAGGGCTACGGAGCTGCGGGAGGGGCCCATCCACAGCGGAGGGGCCCTAGGGATGTGGCGTTTGAAAAGGGGCGAGCAGGGGTCTTCAGAAAGCAAGCGTGGGAAAGCGACCCCGACGGTTAAGCCCAGGTGGAGGAAAAGCGGAAAACCGAGGAGGGGAGAGCCAGGTGTGGGCAGGACCCTGTCAGGCAGAGGCCAGAGGGACATGGGGTGCACTCAGCCATGCTGGGGGGGACCTGGCCAGGGTGCTGGGGCCAGGCCACCTCCCGACGGGACCCTGGACAGGCAGGACTGGGTGCAGGCACCTGTGGGTGCTCCAAAGAGGGTCCTCCATGCTGGGCGCAGGGGGTGCCCCCTCCAGATGCAGGAGGGAGCAGACCAGGCAGCTATGCAGGGGCGGGGGTGTCACAGGCTCCAGCCTAGAGAAAAACGCCTCCTGCCCTTAGGGAGGCCTGGGCCCCCAGGAAGGCACACGGAAGGGAAACCTGGGGTGGCATTTGGGGATCCACGTCTGGGGTGCGGAGCGACTGGAGGATGCTTTCCTGCGGGAAACCAGCAGCTGGGAGGGTCCAGGACCCTCCGCAGCCCCCTGGTCTCTGTCCCAGGACGGCGACCAAAGAAGCCACCCCAGAACCAACCCCGAACCACAAAACCAGGAAAGGTATTTTAACGCTGATGCTGGGGGACGTGGCCCCGCGTCCGGGAAACTCCAGCGAGAACAAGGCCAACCAGCGGCACCACGTCTGCCCTCCTGGAGCAAGAGGACTGCACCCGAAAGGACGTGTCACCTGCAGGACGGTACGGGACCCCAGGAGCTCCGCACCTGCCAGGTGGGACCCAGGGGCTCCGGCGAGAGGGGGCCGGCCTGACTGAACCAGGGCGCAGGCAGAGACCCCTCTGCTCCCTGCCGTGCGTTAGCCGCGGCCTTCGCTGCCCCCCAAGTAACACCTGCCCGTTGGCAAACCCGGCACCAGCATTTGACGATCATGTCATTGTGACGGTCTTCCTTTCACATGACGTTGGCAGCAAACCGCATTGAACACCTACCCCTGATTCGGAAAGACCCGAACACACCCGAGTCCCCGCACGTCCACGTGGCGGGGGGAGGGCACCTCTGTGCAGAACGCTCAGCAGCCGCCTGTCCTGGGGAAGCCGGCGCCCTGCTGCCTGAAACCAGTTTGAGGGGGTTCGGCTCCTTCCTTCCTAAACTGGGGTTCACGTAGGTGGGCTCTTCTAACGTGGACAAGGGCAGCGGTGGGCCCCAGACCCTGGACCCGGGACTGGCATTCGCCCAGCGGGCCTTCAGGTGAGACACGCTCTAATTGAGGTGTTTACCTGTCTGTTGCCCATCCCCACGCCCCTCTCCCCCGGGGTCTGAAAGGAAGGAAGGCTGCAGCGGAGACAGACCTCTCTCCTCCCTTCTCAGAGGCTCTACCTGCACGGTGGGGGGGACCGGCGCCCTCCCCCGGCCACGCCAAGGGCCGCAATTTGTCCCCCCAAACGAGGCCAGTCAGGGCGGCCACGCAGCCACATGGCCCCAGAGGGAGGGGATTCGAACTGCCCTCGGTAGACGGATCAGCAGCCGATGCCCACAGAGGCCGGCCGGGGCGGACAGGCTCCTTCATCAACAGCTAGAGAAGCAAATTGGATTCGCCCTATCACAGAAAAATAATAATAAAATTCATTCCAGATCGTCATTTTTGTCTTAAGTACACGGAGGTTGTCTTAGAGGCTTGGCTGGGTAATTTCATTTTGAAAGTATCTCTGAAATTTGACATCCCCCGGGACCTGTGGTTTTCTCCATCACTGTCTAACTGTAAACTTCTGGAGGGTAGAGATGGGGTAATTTCTTTCAGCTGGACCCGGCCCCCGGCTCGCTGGGACGCGGAGGATGAGCGCCCGCTGCCCGTCGGGCTCGGGGACACGGGGCGTCCCCAGCAGGCACATGGAAAGTTTCCGTGTGCGAGTCTTTTCTTGCTCACTTTCCTTCACACGCCTTCCACCCTCCGCGGTAGTCGAGAGGGTTGGTTGGCAGAAATGCCCTGACAGGCTGGGTCTGTCCCATCTGCACAGAACAGGGACAAACCAACAGCCCAGCCTTTTGGGTTTGGTCCCTTCAAGTGGTCTCTCTGCACTGAGCATTTTGGGGCCGAATGTCCCCAGGACGCTACGGAGCAAAGGGGACAGCGGGGGGGCCGGCCGCAGGGTGCTGGGGAAGGGCCCGCCCAGGCGAAATGCCGCCCGGACTTCCGGCCCGGTGCGTGACTTCCGCGTTGATTAACACTTCATAGCCAGTGTTCTGTTATGATCGCCTTTATGTTTTAATCCATTTTTTTCCCACCATGGGAAAAAAGAAAATCATCACTATTCTAGTAATCAAGTTATTCCTGGAAAATCCTAAATAAAATGAGAATTTTATTAAAGATATTTATCTTATCCAACAAGAATAAAAATCAATTTGCACCGCCGGTCCAGCATCCAGTTACAATAACATTAAAATGTATCGTTTCTGGGCGGGTGGGGCCATTTCTCTTTCCAGATTGGCTGGTGAGGGCGACGCCCCCGCCAGGGGCCCCCCCGACATGGCGGCTGGACCGGGAGGAGGGGAGCATTTTTACTGTTAATCAATGCCAATCAATTCCGAGCCTTGATGTTAAATAGGGATCAATACCACTGGGCTGCAGATGAGATCTGATTTCAATTGGTGAGCGACCCTGCAGAAGGTTTTAATCATAAGGTAAATCAAGACCTGGCACGTAAGTCGGGTGAATTAATACAGGCCGTGCAGGACCTCTCTGGCCACTGACCCAGCACACGGAAATTTCTGTCATATTTCATTATCGCTCTCGGGCCCGGCTGCCGACAGCGTCCAGGGAGAGGGTCCTCCGTGCGAGCCCAGCGCCCCTCGCGCGCCGGCCGGGTCCCCCGCGCGCCGGCCCGCCGGTCCGCCGAGTACAGTTATACGTATGCCCCATGAATCTCATTTTATGCGATTAAGATCCATAAAAATTCAATAGCTTTTCTTCTGCAATTCACATTTTACCTGGTGAAATATCATAAGAATTTCATTATCTTTGCAGCTGTTGCCTGGGATCACGCAAAGGTTATTATCCTCTTCGAAAACACTATAGAATATGTACGAAAATGTCAGGAGAACTGGGCATTTAAAGCTTGATTTTTTAAAAGAAAAACACTGCGTGGAGTTTAGAATAAACTGTACTTGACATTTATGTACCATGATGCATTTCTTGGTAAACTGATTTTGCAGGGAAATTCTCTGAATTCGACTCTGTGCCGGGATTGCAAGAGGAAAAGGGGGCATGGGGAGGAGCGGGGGGCTGAGAGGCAGGGAAGGGTGGGGGCGGGGAGCAAGTCTCCCCACGCAGACCGCGCAGGCTCCACCTCTCGGATCAGCACCCCGGGAAGGGAGTCCGAGGACCCTCACCGATGGCCGGGACTAATCCTACGGATCATTCAGGCCCATCTCAGGCCCCTGAAGAAAAATGGCCAGAGCAGAGGAGGTGATTGATCGGAAACCCTGCGAGTCAGGCGGCTTCGGCACCATCCTCCGGCCTCCACGCTAGGGTTCCATCTATGATGATAAATTAGCATTAGATGGAACCTAATGAGTTTACTAAACATTTGGGATTTGCGCTAATAAACTGGCTGGCTGTGAACTAGCAGAAGCGATGAGCTGTCCCGGGGCTCCCTCTTATCTCTGTACACGACAGTGAAACCACGCTTCCAATCTGCGATCAATTCATCATCCGACACCTCTGTACATTCCTCACAAAAAGATAATTACTGCTTCCCTGGATCAGAACACTCATATTTCCTCGGAATTGCAGGTCTTGATAGCAGGCACTGTCACGGCACCCCCCCCCACGCCCTGCTGTACAGCTCTATTTATGATCATTATTTTCGCCTAAACAAGCCTTTTTCCTCAACTTGATAACGAAACCTGCTATGATGAGAAGGGAACAGTTAAGGCATTGTTTCCTCCGCGGAGTGCTTTTACGTTTAGTGGAGGCCGCTGACAAATATTTTATTCAGGGCATTAGTAAAAGTTTCCACTCGTTAGAAGATATCGCTTCCATTTCCTTGCAAAAAAAAAAAAAAAAATCCTTTCCAGGCTCTGATTTGTTAAAACACAGAAAGGGAGCAAGAGTAGAGCAAGTAATGTAACAGAGAATAAATCAAAACGTGATTAAAAAGACTGTAGCAGTTTCCAATCCCGTGCCCCCCGCCCCGCTGGCCCCCCGCCTGTAGACCCTCCGTCCCTCCTGGAGCAGGTCGGCCCGCCAACCGGTCAACTCTGGGTGACCCCAGCACACGCAATAAATTACCATAACACACAACTCCGAAACAATGTAAATTAGTTACTGCTCGCGTCTAATAAATGGGAACAAATGTGTTGGGGGCTGGAATCGGGCTCTGGATGCTATAATTGCTGGGAATAATTATAATGGGGTCTCAGGAAACATACGCAGGAGTCAGCCACTTGCCAGGACACGCACCTCCAGCCCGGCAAACATGCTTCTGACCGCAACACTCCTCACAGGCAAACCTTTTTTTTCCCCCTTCAAGTTAAAAGGCCCTTCTGTACCGTGTTTTAGGCACCCTCACAGATGAAAGCCTTTTTAAAACGACCTAGCACACCCATGTAGTCCGTCCTGCGGTCCCCAGCCACGCCCAGCTCTTTCCTCAACAGCCACGGGCTGCATTTCGTAGGAGCCGTAAGCCCAACACAAAAGCTCTGGTGGCCAGGAGGAGTGGGCGCCACTCCGGCCTCCGCTCAGCGGGGGCACAGAGGACCATCTATCTCTGGACCTCTGGGTGGGGAGGCCAGCCGTTTATTAACTTGCATAACTCATTTATTTGTTCAAAGTAATGATCTTCGGAGGAAGGGCTGTTATGTTTAGAACCTGCCTGTCAAAGCTAACAAATGACAGTTATTGCCATTCCCCCCCACCTCTCCTGGAAACACCTCCCCAGATCCTTCCCACCTTCCCCTGGGGCGCCCGCTGGCCCGGGGCCCACGGGCAGCCTGCGTCGTCCAGGTAACTGATGGCCGCTGCCTGGTGGCCGGATCGGGCGCTGACCTCGGCCGTGGGGACAAGCGGTTGACACTCTAATCCAAGCTCCGCTCGCTCCTGGCCCAGCGTTCCCGGGGTCCCCTTTGGCAGCATTTCCAATCACCAACTATCAGGAAGAAGAGACCCAGCCGGGCAGCTGGACCGCCCCATCCCCGCACACTGATCTGATTTACAAACCTTTCCTAATGTGAAACAAATGCTGTGGGTGTGAATTCATACTTAACCATAAAAACCCGTGCATTACTCTGTCTCATATTAAATACCACATATAACTCTCAGCAGGTTTTATGTTGTGTTTTACCGTCCACAATGGCTAACGCTGGCCTAACATTTTGTTTGGCAATTAGGAAAATTTGTAGTTTAATTTATTAAACCAAAAGAAAAAAGGAGAAGCCAACAACTACACAGAATGCAGGCTTCGTTTCGTTCTTATGCCACAGCTCAGCCTATCTGCCTCCCAAGAATTTAATCATGCTCCTTTTGTGGCCTGAGTTCCTTAACTACCCTTAAAAAAGTATTATCCGGGAAAAAAAACCAAACCAAAACAAAACCCTGAAAATAAGCAAACGTGAGTCATGCTGCTTAACTAAATTCCTGGCCAACAGTTGAAATGTTTTCATTTCTTTGCAAAGGAGTTAGCTCCTTCAAGGGGCAAAAATGGGGTGGGGCGCGTCAGCTCCCAGAAGCCACGAGACACCCACAGACAACATCCCAGTGTGAAAACTCCACAAACTCCGATAAGCTCAGGGGTAGAGGACTTGATTACAAAACATCGAGACGTTAAATGGAAGGGAAATTCTGCGCAGCAACCCCCAAGACGAAGAAAAAGAAAAAGAAACAAACTGAAATTCAGAAAGTAGCATCAGTGGCTGTGAAGCCACCAAAAAACACACACACACATGGAAGAGACTTCAATCCAGGTTACTCAGTGAAAGGAATCAATCTGAAAAGGCTACACACTGTGTGATTCCAACTATGTGACATTCTGGAAAAGCAAAAGCTAGAGAGACAGTGAGGGGATCTATCTTGGCAGGGTGGGCGGCGTGGGGGTCCCTTAAACGGGCCACGTGCGTAGGGGTTAGGGCAGCGGAAGTCATCTGCATGATATTAAAGGGGAGATGCATGTTGCTTCGCATCTGTGAAAACTCACAGGATGGACAACACCCACGTGAACCCTGGTGCAAAGTATGGACTTAGTTGATCACAATGTATCGGTGTTAGCTCACCTGTTATAACAATGTATCTCATGAACGAAAACTGTGACTAAAAGAAGGGGGGTGATAGAGGGGAGCTACTTTCTGCTCACGTTTCTCAAAACCTGAAACTGCTCCCCTCAAAAATGTCTATTCATCTTTCTGTTGTAAAAAGCATTATCGGGGCCCCTTGGAACCTACGGCGAATGCAGGGAAGCAGAGTGCACAGTTGGGGTGGGGTGGCGCCGGGGTGGCTTTCGGGTCCCTGCTCTGTGTCCACCAGCTCCCCGGCACCCATTTGTCTTTCAGCCTTTGCCCCCTGACCTTGGGATGTCATTCTACAGAGCTGGACAAGGGGCTCCGAGCCAGGGCCACCTGGAAAGGACACCTGCACGTACCCCTCAGAACATCATTTGGGAGTCCGCCGAGCACACCCCCTGATCTAAGGTTTGGGAAAACTTGAGGGACCCTCAGGGAGAAACCCCTCCTCACAGGGCTGGAGAGCATCACCCCTGGCCCCTCCTCACTGCCAGGTTGGCCTTGCTGGGTGTTATTTAAAATAAAAGGGGTGCCCTGCCCCACTGGGCCCCCTGCACAGGCCCCGGCCCCCCACCCGGGGCTGGGGTGGTCTCGCTGCCCCGCCCACAGGCGCACACCTCCGGAAGGCTCCTGCCTGCCAGCTGCCGCAGCGGGTCACCCTCAGGTGGCCCCAGCCCAGGCGCAGGCTCCCCGGTGTCCAGGGCTGTTAGTGACGGCCTTCCCGCCGTGCACACCGGCAGCAGGATTTTGTAGGGGGCCCTTGATGAGGCTCTACCTGGCTGGCAGGCCCCTGTGGTTAACCATGGTCTCCCCCCTTCGGAAGTTTGTCACGAGTGCATTTTCAGGGCCTTAAACGCTGCCCGGAGTCTGCCCGGGTGTCCTGACAGGGCACCCTGCCTCCACCGGCTTTCTGCCGAGAGGGGGAGGTGGGGGCGGCAGGCCCGGGGGGAAGGGGCGCGGGGGCAGGGGGCGCCGGGGCCTCCCCCCCAGATGTGCGCTCCCTGCACACCCGGCAGAGACAGGCTGGAGCCGACCTCTTCCGCTGCGAGCCTGGGCTCCACGGCCCTCAGCAGTGCAGGCGGGAGCCGGCTGTCCGCACATGTTAAACTCATTTCCTCGCCGGGGCTGGGAAGGCGCGGCCCCTCTCTGCGGCTCCCGGAGCCCGCGGGTCTCCGCCGGCGGGCGTGGGGCCTTTTCGCGCCCAGTGACTTCCAGCCGAGGCCGGCAGCGCGGGGGGGGATTTTTCATTTGTTTTGTTTGCAAAGGGAAGGGGAACCAAGGGTGGAAAACAACCCAAGTGAGAGCTCGCCTCCCGCCCCCGCCCCCCGCCCCCTTCATCAAATTGTTTGCCAATTTGTAGCATTGATTATGTGGACAGATGTGCCTGGCTGTTTTCTGAATAAACAGTTTGGGAACCAGTTTTCTCCACCATTTAATGACGCTTAGTTACCCCGAAGTCTAAGAAACTTATAAAATACCACCAAAAGAAAAAAGAAAAAAAGAAAAACCTACACACAAATTCCTCCACTTATTTTCCTAAATTAGAGCCATATTTTTATTTGAAAGCACTAATAACGCCGGCATAACGTCTCATGCGAGAGAGTGGCAACCACACACGTTTCGGGGAGATTGGCTGGGAAGATAAACAAACAGAGGAGCCTGTGTTCGGAGGGCTGCAGCCGACTGGTTCTCATTTGCCGGCGCGTAAGCTCTGGAAGCCTGGCCAACTACAGGTTAAGCTCCGCGCTCACTTCCTGTACCCGGGATGTCAATCACTTCCTGTCTGCGGACCTTGCCCATCCTGCGCCTGGGATTTTTCTCTCCTCCAACCGGCCTCCTGTTGCCACTGTTGGTTTGAATTCCGATCAATTATTCACCATCTTTGAAAAGTCACCAAAAATGACAGCGTCAGGGGCGAGCCACCTGTGGGCGCAGGGGCCTGCGGTCCTCCGGCGGGCGCCCCGGAGCTCTGCCCCCGGCCAGCGTCTCCCCTTCCGGGGCGGCGGAGAAGCCCCGGCCAGCTCCAATTATCTCCTGCTGCACCGAGAGTAATTATTCGCTTCCTGTAAGCATGCGTACCAGAGCCCTGAGTTTGGACGGCTTTCCACACGGTAATGCAATTCATCCCAGCCGCCCTAACACAATGCAGGCTCTGGAAATATCTTTGCTTTTCACCTGATAAGGCCGCCGCAGAGGCCCGGGATGGCTTACGTCAACATCCCTCCTGCACTATAGCTTCTGACAGCCGGGCCGCTCCCGCCCCTGCACACGCACCGGCCACGGCCCCGCGGCTCTGAGGAGGCTGCCCCCCGGCGCGGGCGGCGCGAGTCCGGTGCTGCACAGCGTCACGGGAGTCGTTACCGGTGGCGGCTTGTCTGCAAGCCCAGCTTCGCGCTGCTCTGGCCGGCAGTCCTTCCCCAGGCCAGGCGACCGTAAATCTCTGCAGGCCCCCCGGGCCTAGATCAGAGGTGCGGGCTCTGGGCCGTGGCGGTGGTCAAGGCAGTGGCCGTGGCCGTGGCCGTGGCCGCACCCACTGTGGCACACAGCAGGCAGGGTGGGGGCTGTCGCTCCACCCCGGGGCTGCGTCAGGAGGAGCAGCTTGGGAACCGTGGCTGGTGTCTCCCTGTGTAACTGCAAGTCTGGCCTTGTGGCTCGATAATGCAGCTCTTCCTTTTCTGTTTATTTTCAGAAGTTTATGGAAAAAAAGGGCGAGAGGATGAATGAGCGCGGTGAACTTTTTGCCTCTCCGCTGGCGTGCCAGGGAATAAAAACAGCCATTCACACCTGAGTGCGGCGCCAGCGGGGCCCGTGCCAGGCAAAATCAGATTCTTTGTAGCCACCGTCCATTCATCCAAAGTGTGCGCTCAGGTTGCCAAATCTCTAGCCAATATTTTCCCTTCGCTGAAGCCCCGATGTATTAAAACAAAACCTGAACCAACGACCGCCTCAAACACAGGGCCATCGCGGAGCGGAGGGCGCCGGGGGGCCCGGCCCACCAGCTGATGATTGCACTCACATCTTCAAGGAAACCGAGCAGGAAAAATGAACCCCAAACTAGACTGTTTTCCCTGCGCTATGCAGATGAAATGACAAGCTGTCGTCTAAGAAGTTAATAAACAGTCTCCGTTTTGCAGGTTATCCAAATGCAGCTGAATAGAAAACGTTGGATCACTAAATGGAGTGTAATTAAAATTATTTTTAAAATCCTCCTTGACAGACCGGGGCTTAGCCAAAATGTAAATGACATTAAAGAAGACAATGAATTTAATTTTATTTAATGTCCCTTTTTGCAGATCCTCATTTACATAGCATTTTTAACAAAAGCGTTGACCTTATAAATGCTGGCATTTGTACAGCTCCCTCGGAGTTGGATTTAATCACGCCCGTGCAAAGCCGTGAGGGAGGAAGCTTTAAGTTCTGCACTCGGAGATGGAGTGGAATAAAAACATTGGTCCTGGTCAAATGTTTATCCTCCCCGCTTCTGAAAACAGCCTGACAAGAAGATGTAAAGGACTAGGGAATAACCCAGTGCTGTTTGTGAGGCTTGGTAATAATCATACATAATCGTTTGGAAATATAGCTAATAAAAAATATAATGAGTGTTCAGCAAAATCGGCATTAGGCCCAAATTACATGATATTAATACTTGAACAGGTGCAGAAAGGCGCTTTAAATGAGGTAAATGAATAAAACGTCCCAGAGCACAACTGTGTGTGCTGACAAAAAGTCAATGCTATGAATAATTCAGCCGGGAGGGTTGCCAGCAAAGGTCGCTCTCTTTGACCTCTGTGACAGGAAGTGAAAGGAAACACTGTTGACTACAAAAGGGGGGGAGAAAGAAAGAAAAAGAAAATCTCCACTTGGTCTTGGGCGACTGTTCTGCCATCGCTGTAAAGGTGTAAACTGCAAACTTGTCACTGAACTGGAGAGGCTTTGGGGGTGCAGGGGGCCCGTGGGGCTGCCACGGCCGGGGCTGGGGTGGAAGGACCACGCGCGATCGCAGACAATGAAAGGTTAAGCAAATAATATTTTTCTGCAATCCCGTGTCAGTTATGTATGAAAATCTGAGGTCAGCTGAAAAGTATTTGCAGAGCCCACAGGGTTGATATTTTGTAACAGCTGTTAAATATGACAAAACTTTGCTCCCCTCTCCCCAACGAAAGCTCTTCCAAACTCGGTATGAAAGAAAATGGGATAAACAGATGTCTGGCTTCCAGACAGGAAAGTAGGACAGACTTGGAATGATAAGTCTCCCGAACGCCACAGACCAGCGCCAGATTTGCTGGGGAGGGTCCGCTGCCTCAGACGTGCCAGCGCGGGCCGCCTGAGACCACGCCATCTGGAACCGCCCCGCCGAGCAGGTTCCCTCCGGGCGCCGCGCAGGGCCGCGTGTGGCCCGGCCCGGACCGGCCGGACATCCCGGCACCCGGCCCGGCCCCGGCCGCCCTGCCTCCTGCCCGCCCGGTGGCAACAGTTGGGCCCTGAGCTCCGTCCCGTCCACTCGGCCGGGCAGTCCTGCAGGTAAGAGCCCGTGCCTCCCCGGCACATCCGAGGGGTCTCGGGTGACACCGCAGGACGGGATGGCATGGGAGGACGACAGCCAAAGTGTGGTTTTGGTTTAGCAGCTACACCGACATCCTGTAATCATTCACAGCCCTTGGAATGTACGGTGAAACAAGAGAGATTTATCTGTTCATAGCTGGGCTGTGTGGACAATGGGTGTTCCTAATGAAGACCATCTGCTCCAGTGTTTTCCCAGAAAACATTATTCCACGAGGAAAACGATACCGTCCTCTGCAGCGATACCGCCAAAGGGGCGTGCACGCAGGTATGGGTGCAGGGCGCGCGTGCACACACGTGCATGTATGCAGGTACGTGGGCTGGGTGTGTGCACACACGTGCTCCCTGCAGGTCACATACATGCTCTCCACCCTAGCAGCCCTCGCTCGACCGGCCCCGCGGTTCCTTTGCCACGTTAGGCTTCTCCTTCACCCCCTAAGTTGTGACTCTTTGGAATACACGGTAGCATAATTGTCTGTGGCCCGGGAAAAGGTGCTTTCTCTCGCATCGTTCTGTGAGGGAGAAGACAGCCACGGGAAGGGAGCCGTCCACAATGAACAGGTTCCGCCATGCAGAATACCCTCGCTTTTCCCAGTTTTCAACTCTCAGGGCCTTTCAGGCCGCTCCTGCGTGCTTCATGCTTGTGAAAGATAACTGAACTAAATGGTGTAATTAATTGATTTAAGGCGTCAGGGTCTACAGAATGTGATCCGCCTGCCGGAGCGGGTGGCTGGCTTCCCTGTCCCCGCACCCGCACGCAGGCTCCGCGGCCGGGAGAGCCCCGGAGTGGCTGAGGACAGATGCGGGCCCAGCGAGCACCATTCAGGTTGGAATTATTGGTTTCTATCCTCAGGACAAATAGGCCTTATCTGGTCAGAAACCGCTACATGTATCCAAAGGCCACACGGAGCTGGCGAAGCCCGTTGCGTGTAATTCCTTTTTTAAGCCAACTAACTAAGTAATGACAGGGCTGACGGGGCTCACCCGCCTGCCGGGGCGTTTCGTGCGGCAGGACCCACGAGGAAACCTGGGCTGGAAACTCCGCAGAAGCAACTCCCTTCAGGAGGCAACGCGGCCCACAGCAACGGTGGTCACTGTGAACCTGAGACGCACCTCAGCTACAGCCCCTCCTCCGGGCATCTTTCTCTCTCCGATGAACTCCGCCGGCCCTGGCGAACACTACATCCTTCATTTCTCCCCCAGAAATGTTTCTGAGGCTGAAGACGGTGCCAATACTGCTATTGTAACGCTGGGATTTACACCAGGCACCCAAACGCGAATCGTATTTGTCACTGTAAGTGACGGCTCTCTCAACAACGGTGAAATGTACACCCTACTTGTCGTCAGAGCAAACTATGCCCACCTTAACATCCCTAACGTGGAAGGTGATTAAAATTCCTATAAAATTGTCATATCTTTGAATTTAGAAGCAGAGCAGATTTTTCATCAATAATTAAGACCTCCAAAGCATTTATGCCAGGCATAAATGGAGCTGCGATCCCCCTTATTCAAATAAACTTGGCAAACCCATTAACCAAATGTTTTCACATGTTCCCCTCCTCTCATGCTTCTAGAATATCAGATGATCACACAGTCAGGTTAGAGAGGTATCAGTAATCTTAGCACATATTTTAATTAACCGACGATAAGAGAGCATTCACTCAGACAGGAATTCACCAGCGCATTTCTGCCTGTGTAGAGAAGACGTTTCCCGCCGTGTGATCTAAACTGAGCGTTGAAGATTATTCAGTATTAATAGTCAATAAATGACGGTCACACCCCCCCCCCGAAGTGATCTGGAAGGGGAAACACAGCCTGTGACATGTCAGCGCCATCCACCCGGCTCCTCGATGGCCGTGCCACGCTGCACACCTCGTGACTTAAAGACAAGTCACCCTTTCAGAGACACCAGTATCAGCCACCGAAGACGACAGCTTGGACGGTGACACACTTCCCAGCCCCCTGCATGGCCAGCGCGCCGCCCTCTCCGGCAGCTGCCACCAGACCAGACTCCAAGATCTCCTCAAGCACTTCCAGCCAATCACGGGAGCAAAATAAATTCAGGGACATGACAACAACCCGGGGCTGGAAGATCTCCATGACCCGCACGCTAAAGACACAGAGGATGACATTGATTTTTTCTGTTTCTTTCTTTTTTTTTTTTTTTTTTTAATGGGAGTTCCATAAAGCGCGCGTGCTCGCCGCCTGAGTGATGCCCACAACTGGTCAG
>PVIW01000050.1:0-87500 GCA_004026585.1 Noctilio leporinus | reverse complement strand
AGGACAGAGCAGCCTCCTACAGTGACAGCCGGCTGCAGGGGAAGTAGCGGCGCCTCCGCTCGGAGGACACGGGCCAGTCACCCAGGACACCGCCCACATCCCAACCGGCTCTGCGAGCAGCCGGTCAAGGGGACCCTGGTCACGGGGGAAGGGAGCCCGGCTCCTGGGCAGCGGCTGGCGGCCGGCCGATTACATTTCAATCGAAGCCCATCGCTAAGCCGAGCGCGGTGGCGGCGCCAGGACGCCGCGTCCTTTGTAGCCGCAGCTGGCGCCGGGGGCGCCGCCCGCCCGCCGCCCGCCGCCCTCCGCTCACCTGCACATGATCTCGTGGGTCAGCAGCACGCGGCACATCTCTGGGTTCTTGTCCTGGCCCTCGTAGACGATGGCCTGCGCGGGACAAGCAGAGGCGGCAGTTAAGCGGCGCCCCGGCTTCGGCGTCCCGCCGCCCGCCCCGAAGGGCAGCAGGTGCAAGGCCGGCGGCGGACGCTGCGCGGCCCAGCCAGGCCAGGGTCCCGCGGGCCGTGCGCAGCGGGGCTGGCCAACGCGGCCTCCTCTCCCGGGCGCCCTCCGGGCCTGCGCGAGGCCTTGGGCTCAGGAGGACGCCGGCCGCGCGGGCTGGGGCAAGACCAGGGAGCAGAGAGCCAGATCGCATTGGCACCCACACCGGCACAGGGCTGCCCGCACCGCGGCGGCCGTGTCCTCGGCTGCGGGACTACGGAAGTCCCAATGTGCCGGTTGGAAGACTCCGCCAAGGATACGCCGCGACTGAGGAAGCGGGAAAGAGCCGGGTCCCGGCGGCAGTTTGCCTGCAGCCCACGGCTGCGCTTGCCCTGCGCGCTTCCCGGCTCCGGCAAGGAGGGTGCGTTCAACCCAGGCACCGCCGCCGCCCCGCGGCAGCCCAGAGCCCGCGCGCCGCCCCACCAGCCGGGCCACGCGGGGCTCTGCGCGCGGCGGGGACACGGCGGCCACACGTGGCCGCAGCAGCCCAGGCCTCGCGGACTCCCCTCCGGAGGTCCCCCCGGGCGCCCGGCGCGCGGCCACGTGCTCCTCGCCGGATGATACTGGGAAAGAAAGTGCTAATGGCCAATCTGGTGTTTATTTTGAAACTGCTAACAATGATTTTTCTCGGGTAAAAAGGCAGTGTCTGCGCACACGCTCGGGTGGGTGTTGAACAGGCCCGCCAGATGGTGCGCAGCCCTAGGTGCGCTCACCGGGACGCTCACCCGGCTCAGTCGCCGGAACCGAGCCGGGCCGCGCGGGTGAAACAGAAAGAAAAAGGGGGGGGGGGGCCGAAAAAGAAAGAAAAAGAAAAGAAGGGGAAAAGGCCCCTGGAGGAGGGGCCGGGGGCAGGAGGCAGGGGCGGGAGCCGCAAGTTAGCGGCAGAAAAATTCTACCGAAGGGGGAGGGGAGTCCCCTCTCCAGTTCCCAACCCCCCCTTCAAAAAATTATCTGGAAAATGACTTCCAAGCTCCTCGGGCACTTCTGACACTCCTCCACTTCCAGGCGGACAAAGTCCTTCCCCGAGGAAGCCTGGCCTCCCTCTGGGAAGAGGACGGGGTAGCGGGCGCCCCTCGCCCCAGCCTGCCGCCCTCCCTCCGCCCGCTGCGAACCTCGGAGTCCCCGCAGGCCCACCGCTGCCGAGGCTGCGGGGCGCGGGGCTGGCACCAAGCTCTTCGGAGGGTGCCACGCACCCTCCAAGGCAGCCCCGTATTTATATTTGATTTATTTTTTATTTTGTAGCACAAACAGAAATCCATAAACTGTCGGTTCAGCGTCATTGACTCTTTGATCAGTTACTGGGCTCTTTCTTTCCCTTTTTCCCCCCAATCCGCGTCAGGGAGAGGAGATTAAATGCCGTTATTTCCAGCCCTGCTTATACTGCAAAGGCCTTTGGCTAAATGAACAATAAAAGCGGACTTGACACAAACGCTGCTCCCTCTCTGTGCACCAACAGGGTGACTCAGGGCCGTCTGCGTGGTTCCACCACAGCCTTTCCCGAAAACATCAGCCTTTCCACACAAAGAAAGACAAGCACCCCCTCAGCGAGCCACCCGGTTTCCACAGGCTCCTCCGAAGGAAAGTGAAATAATCCCGGAAGGGCACAGCCGCCTGCCTTTGTCAGAAAGAGCTCCGTTTACCTGTCAGCTCTGTTTTACTCTATGAGAAAACCACACTTTTCCCCGCGACGGCATTCCCATGTAGCCCGCGGGTCGCCTAGGGAAGGGCAAACTTGCCAAAGGGGAGGTAAAACCGCTGGCTGCCCTGCAGGGTGGGCACCGCGCTCGGGCTGCAGGAAGCCAGGAGCTGGCCGGCTGTCTCCGGCTGGGATTCTTAAAGGCAGCCTCCCGGGGCTGCCGCCACTTTCACTTCCAAGCCTCAAGTCCAGCTTGGAAGAGTCTATTTTAAATCAAGCCCTGGCGAGTGGATTTAATTTACGCATTGGGCTTTCCCCTCCCCCAGCCTTCTATTTTTAAGAAAAGGGGGAAACCATCTTAAATGCCACTTAAGGGCAAGGTGCCACCTCGCACGACACACCGGCCAGGGACTGTCAGCACAAGGAAGCACCGCTCTGCACTCCGAGACGCCCCCTGGGCCAATAGGTAGCCCCGGAAAAGTTGACCAAGACAGGTTAAATAATTTAATAAGGAACTGCTTGTAATTATGTTATTTACAAGGTATGACAGGGCGGGGGAGAGGGATCCAGCACTGCTCCGGGCGCAACGGGCGGGTTGGGGTGACCCCTGGAGCTCAGAGTTTGAATTATGGAGATGGGGGGCCGAGAGGTGAAGATGGACTAGAGGAGAACAAGGTGACTTTTCACCCCAACACATTTAACTTTTAAATCCAAATAAACGTCTCATGTTACCAGCCCATCACAGAGGGAAGGAGAAAAATGAACTAATCAAGCCCGGCTCAATGGGCTTCGGAGAGGACTTAGTGGCCATTGTTATGGGGAAAGAAATCAATGAAATGACTCCAAGGAGAAAGAAAGGAAAAAAAAAAAAAAAACACAACACAACCCAAAACAACATTCCAAACCTACAGAAGGGGACCTCTTGAAATTTCTCTGTCAAATATTAATTACCATAATTAATTAAGAGAGAATTTGAATCCAATCACAAGCCACTTAATAAAGCCTATCTGTCCTCTTCTAATGACAACAAACTATTTTGCCCACCGCTTCATTTATCCCAATAAATATGGAATTCTCATTAGCATGGCAAGGAAACAACGTGAACAACAAAAACAGGAGACCCATTTTGTCAGTCTCTCCTCTCAGGGACCCCAGAATAACCCCAGCTGAGCCGTGAAAAATCGGGGCAGCGGCTGAAACTTTCTCACCTGTTTGGTCATTGAATCTATGAGGCGAACGTACAGATCCTGCTCCGTTCTGACTCCTGGAAAAAAAAAGGAAAAAAAGAAAGAAAGAAAGAACAGAGCCAGGTTCTCATCAGGATTCGAGCAGGTCACCGGGCACAGGAAGTCCGGGACTCAGGGACTGCCACCACATGATGCAGCAGAACTCAGCAAGGAAAAAAAACACCCCAACTCCAGTCCTTTCTCGCTTTATTTATTTATTTTTCTTTTCTTAACGAAGGGCCTTCAGACTCTCAGGGTTCGCCTTGAACGGTGGGGGAGCCCGGGGAGCCCGAGAGCAGGCCTGGCTGACATTCGGGTAGGCCCATGTGGTCGTTTATTTTTAGAATACAGAAAGCAAGACAGACCCAGAGTCTGAACTCTTTCTAACGTCTCTCGAGGATTTTTTTTTTTTTTTAATCTCGAGCCCAGGAAATAAGTCATGCCTGGTGCAAGGAGCTACCCCCCATCTCAATAATTAACATTCATTTGCAAAATTGAAAAAAGTCACTTGAAAGTGATGTTCAGTTGGAGCCCCCATCGATTGGCTTTTTACCTTCTCCTTCAAGCCCCACCGGTTAATCATGTGAAGTGCCATCGACTTATCGATCGTTTATGTTTTGTTTTCCTTCTATGCCAGGAGAAGATTTCATGTTTACACCCGTGTCATTTTAATCTCAAAATCTTTACGTCCTTTCAGCGTCCCGGGAGGGAGAGCGCGCGGCGGGGCCCTTACCGTTGCTGTACAGCAGCTGCAGTTTGTAGTGGATTCCGTTGTTGGTTTTCTCGTTGTTCGGCTCCTGAAAGTAACGATACATAATTGCATTTAGTGTGTCGGCGTCCGCGCGGCCCCGGCGCCTGTCCCCGGCGCGACCGAGGCCCCGCGGCCTCGCTCAGGGCAGGATTCCCATCTCCGAGCCGCGCGGTGAGGTCGCTTTCCTGCTGGCGACCCGGCAGCGCCCGCCTGGCCCCGCAGGAGTTCGGGGCGCAGAGGAGCCGCCCAGCCTCGGCGGTTCGGCGGGCGCACGTGGCGGCGGGGGCGCCCGGCCCAGCCGACCCTGCCGCCGAGGGGGCTCTCCGGGCCACCGCGTTGGGGGCACCGCCTGCTTCCCACTCTAGAAAGATGGAGGGTGTGACCGTGTGCTCGCACTTACTTTCTCTTTCTCCACAAAGTCCACAAAAGCCGTCCTTTCGATCTCCACCGGCTGCCCCTGCCTGTCGTAGAGCGCCAGCACGAAGTGGAAGAAATTGGATTTCCGGAGGTTGGAGGGCGGCTGCTTCTCGAAGTGCGCCCGCGCCAGCCCCACGCCGCTGCGGGAGGAAAGAGACAGCGGCCCGGTGAGGAGCGCGGCGCCGGCCGGCGGCGGGGACCCGGCGGGCCCGGAGCGCGGGCCGGGGCGCGCAGGGCCGGCCGGTACGTACCTCTGGGCAGCCGTGTTGGCGTCCACCACCCCCGCCGTGTGCATCCACGAGCGCACCGGGTTCATGCCGCTGCCCAGCGGCTCCTCCTTCATGGTCGTCCCCCCGCGCGGAATGTTCTCCTGGATCCCAAACATGAAAACTGCTGGCGGCGGCCGCCGCTCCCGGCCGAAAGCGCTTCCACGAGCAGCGGCGCTCGGGGGTCGGAGCCTGCGGTCCGGCCCGCCGCCGGCTTCAGCCCGTCCCGGGCAGGCGCGACATACACCGGCAGCCGTGCGCTCCGGACGGCCGGGGGCACGGGGGCGGCTGCGCCGGCGGCTGCAGCGGCGGTGGCGGCGCTCCGCGAGGCAGGAGGAGAAGCAGAACGCGCGGCCGGGGGCTGGCTGCTGCTGCTGCTGCTGTTGTTTGCTGGCGCGCTCAACGTGGTGTCATCCTAGCCAGGCGGCGTCCGCGGCTGCAGGACACTGCGGGACCGTCCGCTTCTGGCGCGGCCCTCCTGCTCCAAAGACAAATAAACGGGGCAGTGAGAGCCGCGGCGCAGTCCCGGGCGCAGGCGGGGCGCGGCGGGGCCTGGAGCGGCGCGCGCAGCGGACGGAGGCGCACAAAACTCAGCCCTCTCTCCCCGAGGAATGGACCCTTTCCCGGGAGCCAAAACTCGAAGCCCCCGGGAGCGGCGCTGTCAGAGGGTGACGTCGGGGGGCGGCGCCTGCGCCATATATGGGAGCGGCCGCCCCTCGCCGCGCCCCTCGCCGCCGCGCCGCGCTCGCCGACTGACTGCCTGACGGCGTCGCGAGCCGGCCCGAGCCCTGCGAGCCCCGCGAACCCCGCCGCCGCCGAGCGCCACCGAGCGCCACCAAGCGCCGCCGCCGCCCCCAGCCACGCGCTGCGGCTCCTCGCGCCCACCCGCAGCCAAGGAAGTTACTACTCTTGCAAATAAATCTTGAAACAACCAGTACATGATTGCAGCCTGATGCCCCTAATACCTTCTCCCCGAATCAGAGAGACAGTCAGAACACGGGAGGAAGGAGGGGTAACACGCCGAGGACCCCAAGTTGCCCAAATGCACGCAATAAAAGCAAGGGGCCGCGGCTCGCCCCGGGGCGGCCCAAGTGGAACGGCGAGGCGAGAAGGCAGGCCGCAGGGAGGGAGCTGGAGGGGCGAGCCCCGGCGTGGGGGCGGCAGGCGGGGGCAGCAGGGTCCCCTCGCCTAGGCGGGGCGCTCAGTTCAGCCTGGTTTCTGAGCAGACCTCAGGCTGCTGGGGGGACAGGTCTGCCCCGATCTGGGCCTCGCCGGACGCCAGTGTTGGCTGCCTGGCGGAGGCCGCCGAAGGCTGGGCTAGGGACCCACGTCATAGGCGGGCATTGCCAGACGCTCTCTCTTCCCGGGCGGCCACCGGAGACCCCGTCCTCCGGCCTGTCTCTAGGCGCGGCGGGTGACAAAGAAGGCTCCGGACTCTTCGGGCGGACAGGAAGCGCGCCCGGCCTGTCAGGCTACTTGGATCCGGGTGTCAGTCTGCGCGCTCCGCACGGTGCCCAGACCTCCCCGGCGCCAGCCGCTCTGAAAGCCGAGCGGACGGACGCCGCGGGCGCCGGGGTCCTATACCCTTGGTTCGGCCGGGCCCGGCCCGGGGAAGCGCTCGGCTCGCGGCTTCCCGACCCAGTTTCCAGGAATCGGGAGGACAGCGGGGCGCGGGCAGAGCGCGGGCCGGGCGGCCCGGCTCCCGCGGCAGGGACTCGGAGCCCAGGCGCACGGCCCGCTTAAAGGACGTCTGCGCCACTCGGAATGGAGACCCAGGGGACCACCAAGAGCTGTCCTGGCACTTCCCTGCTGAGAGAAATGAGGCTCTTTGATTAAAACAAACAAACAAAACCCAAACAGGTTACGGGGTGCTGGAGTGTCGCAGGGCAGCCTCTTCCCCAGGGTGTGGGGCAGCACTTTCTTTTTTTTATGAATTGGCAGCGTGCGTACGTTAATATTTTAATTAATCGGGAAAATCGAAGTCCGGTTTACATTATCTGGGGACCCCCAAGCCTCTCGGAAGCGGTGAGAAAAAAGAGGTGTTGGGAAGCAATCTATTTTGCTGGTGTTGGGGGTTAATGACTATTGCCAAAGATAAGTGAATTATCAAAGCTGTTGCGCCGGTCCCATCTCAAAATCCATTACGGTGCCGGCCGTCTAATTAAATACGTAAGTATAATAAAATCATATTTTATGACTATTTGAGGGTAATGAGATTAGTCTTTAGAAGCGATAGCCACATATTAAAGATGCCACTGTCTATAGAATGTTAATAACCTTAAATCAAAGTGTATGGAAACTATTCACGATAAATTAAAAGAAAATTTCTGTATTTCTAATAAGCCCAGAGCTCTCCACCCACAGGAGGCTGCGTGTAGGAGGAAACAGCTTCCTCACGGAGGTACAACACCGAGGAAAGTTGGCCGTCCTGGAAGGTGGGGTTGAGAAGTCGCTTTGTCTCCCAGAGACCTGCCTGGGGGCTCAGGCAGGGCCAGCGGCCAGGCCAGGGTTATTGTCAGAATATGCAAAACGCCTTTTCGGGAAAGATGAAGTTGGAAATGGGAAACAATGCTTTCTTTGTGGCACACTTCCTAAAATGCCCGGTCCGCCCTGGAGGTGCCCGCTTCCTCGCGCTAACGAAAAGCATCATGCTTAAAATCATTTACAGTATCTTTAATTCAGATTACACGCGCCAAGGCGATTTAAATCTGATTACCAAATTAGAAGGTTTAAAAACAAATCCTTCTAAATCTGATACTGTTGACTAAAGAGGGAAAAAAGTTCTCTAAGCCCATCACATAAGGTAACGATCCTGCCCCAGAAAGAAAAGGGGTTTTAAACCTTTTTGACAACAAATGCAGCTGCCCCACTGTTTTGGACGATATTAAGCGAAAATGAATGCAAATCTGTGTTCAGCAGCCATCTGGCCCGAAATGGGGGAATCAGCTGCTCTCACCACAGGCTCGGAGGCTGAATCCATTTCAGCTCATTTTCTAGATCATCTGGTCCCGCACCCAAAGCGTGGAAAATACGGTCTTTATCATTCACCAACTTTATCTTTTTTGTCACTCCACTGCTGGCTCCGAGCGGCGGGCACAGGGACTGGCCGCCCGGGCAGGGTCTCCACTCGGGCCTGCTGCAGAGCAGCCGGGGACCGCAGCCTCCCGAGCCCCCGCCTGACCCCACCCCAGATTCTCGCTTTGATGGGGCGGGAGCAGAGGCGGCGAGGAGCGAGGGAAGGAGCCCTCAGGCCGCAGCGCGCGGGGGAGGCGCTGCGAAGCAATTCCTGGAAGGCCTGGAGGAAGGAGGGGAGCGTCCTTGCGCCGGCCGCCTCCCGCGGGAGCTCTGTCCACCCCCTCCCCTTTCTAGGGAACTTAGGGCGCCCAGCACCCAGGTAGGGAAAGCGGTGGGGGAAGCCGAGGGCAGCGCAGGCTGACACTTGGGAAGCTGCGCAGGTCCTCGGAGACCTCGCGTCCAGCCGCCGCGCCCAGAGCGCGCCCGGGGGCGGGCGGGCGGGGCCTGACCTTCCCGAGAAACTCCGGGCCGCGAATGCGCAGGCGGCCGCCCAGGGCCCGCTCCACGCGATTTGCACTGGTGGCCCTCGCGCCGCTGTCTCCGCCGCCGCCTCCTCCTCGCAGGGTGGGAAATATTCCTTTTGTGCGGATTTACGGGGAGAGGCTTCAATGAGCCCCCTCACATTTGCATTTAAATAGCGGCATGAAGCGCTTCGCGCGCCACACACCAGTGGGCTCCCAGATGTCACGCCGGAGTCAGTCAGATGGCCAGTGCCCAGCTGTCCTCCCCACATCGTACCGGAGCAAACAGTGACCTCAGAGGGAGCGCCCGCCACCCCCGAAGCACTCCGGGAGCAGCGTGCGGGCGCAGGGCGTGACGGCACTTGGCCTCCTGCATCCGCGGTACCACCGGAGGCTGGGCCGGGTGGCCCAGCCGTGCAGATCCCGCACCCAAGCCCCGCCTGGCCTCCCTGCTGTCCCTGCGGGACCAGTGCCTCCGCCTCCGCCCCTCCGCCTGCGCCCACCACCCACCCGCGGGAGGGGTCTGTTCGGCGAGGGCCAGTGTAAACTTCCCCCTCACACCTCCCCAGTCCCGGGTCCAACAAGGCTGCGTGGTGCCAGGCCTGGAGAGCGGGAGCCCGGGAGGTGCTGGTCTCCAAGACACCCAGAAACTTAGGCCAAGTTGGGGTCCCGCAGCCAGAGGCTGGGCGTGGAGCCGAGCCGGCTCAGAGCCCAGGGCACTCCGCGGACGCCCCTTCTTGTTCACTGCCGAGCCCGGAAGCCTGTCACCCGCCCTACCAGCCTTCCAAAGAGTAATAAAGTGCATTTCCGGCATGGAGAGGCCCGGGCCGGGGTTCCTGGAAGCCGAGTCCCCAGAGGGATCAGGGGCGCGCGGGTGAGGACAGCCGAGGCGCCCTTTGGGCCTAGGGCCTCAGGCCCAGACTGCACAGCCAGGCCACGCAGAGCGCTCAGAACCTGTGCGAGCCAGTGCGCCCAAGGCCCGCGGTGCCGGTTCTCGCAGCCAGTGCGGAGCTGCAGGCGCAGCCCGCCCCCACGTCCTCCGCGCTCCGGGGTCACGCTCAAACCGCGCCCGCGACCTGGCCTCCAGCCGGGTTCCCGCTTAGGGTCGAGGCCCTGCGTCACGCACAGGCGGAGACCAGGGAAAGAACCCAACCGGGTACCCGGACTGACCTCGGGCACTGAGGGAAGGAGGCCCTAAGGGCAGGGAACTCGAGGGAGGACGCACCTAGAAGATGTGAATTTCGGGAGAGGGTGAGACAGCCACAGTGGCCAAACCCTGCCCACTTCGGGTCAGGGACGCGGCCTCCAAGTGTGTCCCGGAATTTGACTTGCGTCGCGGGGTCACGCGGCCCGTGGACCCCAGAGGACCGACAAGCAGGAGCTCCGCACTCAGACCACCCCAACCTGTTAGGTTGCACACAAAGTGGGGCGGGCCAGGTTCCGGTGGGATTTTCAGGCCCGGAGAAGGCAGCTGCGTCCCCTCTGCGCAGAGACAGAAGCCACCAGGCCCTCCGGGGGCGTGCGGTGGCTGAACCCGCGCCAGGCCGCGCGCCCCGCTTGCTCTGAGAGGCAGGTAACTGGGCAGTGCGCCCCGAGCACACGGGCGCGCCAACGGGCTCCTCTCCCTGGCGCGGGAAGGCGGCAGGCCTGGCGGGATTCACAGGTGAAAAAGCGGACTCGGAAGGGTCTCAGACCCCTGTTCTTTGTATCCCCCGCCCCCATGATTCGGTAAGGCCAACTCCCGAAGCCCGCCCCCCGACTGCCAAGTCTCAATTCTCCAAGTGGGAGCCTGCAGGCGCCTCCGGCCAAGGCGGCCAAGCCTGACAAACAGCGCCTCCTGGGGGCGGGAGAGCAGAGTGCCGCTGCGCAGCCGAGAGCCCGAGGCCCGGGCGCCCGCCTACCCGGGCAGGTGGCCTCCCAGGCTGCCCTCTCGCCCCAACAGCCGGGCCGCCGCTCCTGCGCGTTCGGGGCACCTAGGCCTCGCTGACCCGATGACCCCAAGGGTGCAGAGCACCTTCCGCCCGCCTCCTGGTCCTACCTGCCGCCCAAGCACGTCTGCAAACCTCAGGCCCAGCCCAGCCCTGGAAACTAGGCCCGGCGGGGAGCGCTGCGTCCACGCCCTCGCCAGCGACCATCGTGCCCTCCAAGTGGCTGGCCGGTGAGAGGCCGCGGACACGACACGGAACTCACTCGCTCTCCAGGGCCGCCGACGCTGGGGCGCACCTCCGCTCCTGCAGCGCCCGAGATTAGGAAGTGTACCGTTTATGGTCTCCTTGTCCTGACTTGTCCCTGGTTCCTCCGGTCAGTGCGGCCGCCCCACTGTTCTGCATCAGCCCTGGGGGCTCCTAGACCAGACGAAGAATCCCAAGTCAAACACTACCTTACGGTGAGCCAGGCCTCTCCCAACGCGCCCTGCAACCTTAAAGGCCGCCTCTGCCGAAGGCTCTGAGGGGCACTCGAGCCAGGAAGAGACAGTTGGTGCGTGGCGGGGTCCCTGGGACCCAGAAAGGCGAAGCCGCTTTAGCAGCCAGCCGGGATTTCCGGAGCTGCACCCCAAGGCAATGAGGGCAGGCTGCCCAGGGACACCCCTCCCCGCCTGGCAGCCGCCTGCCCCCTCCAGTTGACAAAGCAAACTTCCCCCAGAGAAGTTTCTGGATAGAACCACCGCAGAATGCGCCCATCAACACCTAAACGGACCCAAACGGTTGAAACACGGATCGATCAGATAATTTCAAATATTATAATTGGCTTTAATTAAACACACTGCGTTCTAATTAACTCTGAAATTTTAGCATGCTTTGGGACGCTGGTGTCTGATTTGATATTGTCGGTCCAGATGTCCTAATAAAATTCAATCCTCCACTCAAGACTTCAATATTCACTAAGAACAAAATGCAAATTAAATGTAAAACCTAAAGTATCGCCAAAGGTATAATCAAGAAAGGTGTCTCAAAACTTCTCACTTTTTATTACGCAGTAGTTTAAAAATGCAGATGACATCCTAACAAGACCTCTCCAACTCCCCGCAAACCTTAACTCTTTCCTGGGCGGAGGTGGAGAGGCCTTGCCGCTGGCTTAAAGGCGCAGGAGGGAGGCAAGCAGACGTGGACAGAATTGAAGACCCTAATCTGGAAGCCAGCGGGGCCTGGAAGTCCTCCCAAGAGATTCCAGTTTGAAACCCGGGTCGGCGAACAGGGCCGAAGTGCCGGGGTGGTGGAAAGGCAAGGGGCGCGCGTGGGCAGCAAGGGACTGGGTTGGCCTCCTGCTCCACGGGTGACCTTCGCCCACCCCTCCGCCGCACCTAACGGTGTGCGCATCCGTCCTGCTGCGCAAAGGTGGATGACAGCGGCCAGTCCTGGTTAGCCCGCCCCGGGGAGTTGGCTCAGCCTCGCACCGCCACGCCGACGAGGCGGTGGGGACTCGAGAGCGCACTGCCCCTGGACGGAAATGCGTCAAGCCCTCCTCGAGTGAACTGACGTCCACGCAACTTCTAAGGGACCCGCGCTCCGAGGGCCGAGTCTGGCGGCGCCAAGCGGTGGAACAGCCCCTCCCGGGAGGCCCCGAGCAGGCCAAGTGGGGGGTGAGCCGTGGGCGCCGCGTTTAGATGAGATGATTCTTTCCCCATCAGAGGGGCTGCCAAATGCACAGTCCAAAATGAATCCCGTGAAAAGGAAGCTATTCCCACGTTAAACATGGGTATGTTTTCCATACTAATGGAGTCACTTAAAGCTGTTGCTAATTTAACTTTGTTAAAAGGCCACACTGTGGAAATTTGCATTTTCTTCAGGATATTGAAATGAAGAGAAAACTGCTGGGTGGCGAGGCTGCCCAGGGCATAGCTAGGGGCCATGCAGAAATAAAAACAGATAAAGAAAAGAAGAAAGAAAGAAACCGGCTTCTCTTCCAGACTATTAATAAGCAATTTGTCCTGCTGAAATTTACATTGCAAAGCGGAGCGCGCAGACAGCCCGGCGGCTGGGCGGGCGAGGGTTCGGCGGTGCGCCCCGCAAAGCGGGGTGGCCTCTGGGCGGTCCGGGCAGCCTTCGGGGACCCACCGGCAGCTTTGAACGTGGCGTCCTTGCCGCCGCACCACCGACCCTCTCCCGCACCCACGCGCACCCACACTCCCGTGTCCGGCCCGGGCCGCGCGCCCTGAGAGCCGGGCATCGGGCGGCGCTCTCCCCACCAGGCCCCAGCCGCAGCCAGGTGGAGGGTCTCCCCAGGGGAACCCCGGGGCTCCCGGGAGCGACCTGGACTCGGACACCCCCTCCCCGTCAGCAATTTACAATTTAAAACGTGAACAATAAGCTCGATTTTCTTTCCCTGCCGAGCCAGGCAGCCCCGGTCCAAGCCAACTGCAAGT
The DNA here is from genome assembly GCA_004026585.1 of Noctilio leporinus. Classification (NCBI taxonomy): domain Eukaryota; kingdom Metazoa; phylum Chordata; class Mammalia; order Chiroptera; family Noctilionidae; genus Noctilio; species Noctilio leporinus. Next base: position 74,807 of record PVIW01000050.1, on the reverse strand, counting down.
GCGGGGCCCGCGCGGCGCCCCCGCCAGCGCCCCGCCCGCGCGCGGACCGGCCGAGCGCGGCTCCCGCCTAGCGTGGGGCCAGAGCGCCATCTACAGGCGCCCCGCCGCCCGCGCCCGCGCCCGCGCCCCGCCCGCGCCGCCGCGCCAGGCCTGCCACTTGTCACAATTACCCGACGCTCCGTGTTCTGTTGCTTATGAAACATTGATTGCTTAGTTATGCGAACTTTCAAGCACTATATTAAAACTTTCGAAATAAAGGCCTCTCTCCTGCCTGCGATTTTTAGGCCCACGGTTAAAAGATAGGAAATGGAAAGATAATGCAATTTGATTTGTTAGTCTAACTCTGCCATTTGAGACTTGATGTCCCCACAGACCAGGCGAGCTTTCCCCCTTTATTTATTTTTATTAAAACATCAATCTGCGCTGGAGCTGGTGAACTCGGTTTCACCTGGCGAACATAAAATTCTCCATACCAGGGAAATAAGCACCTTTCATAAATCAGCGGTATTCCTGACACATCGATCAATTTTTGGTTGTTAATCCGAAAGGAGGAGTTTTAATTGCTTCCTGCGTTCTCGTCCAGGCACCTCGGCGTTGGAGCCCGTCCTCCCTCCCTCTGGGGTTCCCACATTTTTGCATTGGGGGAGGGTCAGGGACAACATTCCGGTCCTTCGACTCAGTCCCCAGGATCCCCAGTCTCCTGCGGCGTCTGCGCGCGCCTCCCCCGCGCCCGGGGCGCTGGGCACTCGCTCCGCTCCCTGCAGCCTTGCCCGGAAGGCCCCGTGGAGAGGCCGCGGGAGCCCTGGACGCCCGGGCCGAGCTTGCGGGCCAGCAGGACGCCGTCAGGGCGCCGCGCAGAAGTTCACTCGGAGGCCAGGCCCGAGCGCCGGCCTCGGTGGGGTCCTGCGTCCCCGGCTCCGCCGAGCGCCCCCGCCGCAGCCCCGCCCGCGCTCCCGCCTGCCAGGAGAGCGCACGGCGGCTCGCGGGGCACCGCGGTCGGAGCAGCCGCAACACCCCGCAAACGGCCCGCACCCAGCCCCGGCCCGCTGCGCGCCAAGTTCAACTTTGCTGGCCCGTGGCCTCGGGGGGCGCGGCTGGGCTGGGAGCCCCCGACGGGACCGCGGGCGGCCCGCGCGCTTACCTGCTCTGCTCATTGGACGGGCGTCGTGGGTCGTGCGGCCGCGAGGTGAAGGCGGCGCGGGTGGTGGGCCGGGAGGGTGGGCGGCCGGCGCCTGCCCTCGTTCCCCACCTCCCGCCCTCCCGGGAGAGCCCACGGGCCGGGCCGCGAGCGCGCCAGTGCGCAGGCGCCGCGCTGCCTTCCACCGCGGAGGCAACGGTGCGGCGGGGGCCGGGCGGGCGGACAAGGACGTGCCCGCAGGCGGCCACGCGGCCGGCCTGCTGGTGCCCCCCGGCCGCAGCTGCGCCCCGCGGTCGCCGCTGCGGGGAGGCGGGGGGGTGGGGTGGGAGGGACCTCCGAGCGCCCCTGGGCGGGCGCGGGCGTCCTCTGGAAGCCTTTTGCAAGGACATGAGTGAGCCCCGCTCCTTCCTCAGGAGCTGGGGGCGCTTCCAACTGGTTTGGCCGAGAGAGCGGGTGCTGGGCACTCCGGGAGCGGGGCGGGCCGGGGGGCCTGGAGCCCCTGTGCAGACTTGTGCTCTCCCCAAGCCCGGTGCGGGCACCCTGGGTCTCTCTGCTAACGCAGGGTGAGCGGGGCCTCTGGGGTGTCTGCCGCTGTTAATATCCCCGTGGGAAGCTGGCTGCTGCGGGGCAGACGGGTGAGATGCGGGGGACCCCTGATGCCCCACAGAGGGGAGAGGGCCAGGGTTCTCCTGGAAAAGCCCCAAGCTTCTCGGCAGGCTCTGTACTGAGGGCCCCTCAGAGGGGAGTCTCAACTGCTCTGGGAGAAGAGGCCCCACAGCCTTGACCCCCCACTCCTGCCTTTGGGGTCACCCAGCCAACGCCCAGATGTGGGGCCTACCATAACCCCCATAGGTGCTGCTCTGGGCAGGAAAATGGGGCAGGAGGGTGTCCAGAGGCCGGACAGCCACTGCCGGCGGTTGGAAGGAGCTGACCTGCCCCAGCCCTGCGGGCCCTGTGCCCTATCCCGCGGCTGCCTCTCTTCTCTAATGAAGCCCCTGGCCCAGAAGTGGGGTTATCTCCTGGCAGTTCCTGCCTGCCTGTTCCCTGGTACCCACCTGCGGTGTAAACGCCTGAATAAATGCAACCTTCACGTCGCCAAGGTTGGTCTCCCCAAACCGAACCCACCGGTGTGTCCCAACAGGCGTTATCCACTTACTGCTGTTTCTCACCTGCTTCCTGCTCCTGCGCCTGTTTTCTACTCTCCATTTCAACCTTTTATAGTGAAATGTGAATGTGCTGAATCATGAAATCGTCCTGGAAGGAAAAGTTATTTTGGGCCATTTATTTAGTAAAAAGCACTCCAGAGAACGCCACCCAGAAACGTACTTTATTATGATAGCTTCATGTAAGAAAAGAACTAAATAACGAATATTTCCCCTTTGTCATCTTCACTTGGGAATCGTTTTTAATGGGAGCCAGTGTGAAACCATTTAAGCAACATGCAATATTTTAAGATATAAAATTACTTATGTTTTGACTAGCAGCTCACATGCGTTGAATGCTATGTGCCAGGCACCTGAGACAGGCACATGTGCAGAGAAGTTAAAGGACGGGTCATGGTCACTTCCAAGGCTGGGAGTCCAGGCCCAGGACCTGGACTCCAGAGCTCCGGCCATGAGGCGGCTGCATCACGTGTGGCTTCAGATGCAAGGGGCGGGTTCCGTGTCTTGAAGGCCTTGCACAATCAGCGTGACCAGGTCGGCTGTGCAAGGGCAGGACGGAGGCGAGGGGATGGTGTGACCCCTCTAATCACAGTTCTCCAACCCTGGCCCTCACTGGTTCACCCCAAGTTCCCACTCCCCCCTCCACATGGCCTCACCTGCTCCCCTGCCCTCTCCAGGCTGTGGTTGCGGGGCCTCCTTCCTCCACCTGCACCCGGAGCCTCCCGCCTGCCCTCCCCTGTTCAGAGCTCCCTCTGGAGGATGAAGCCAGGCCTTTCCCTTGGTAGGTGCTCAGGGACTATTTTTCTATGGAAGGGGGAAGAAATGGGGAGCATTTAGCCACGTGGGTAGTGATTTCCCATGTCAGGTGGCATTGGCCAGGTGGGTGCAGGAGTATGACTTGGTCACCTGGGGATGCGCCGGGATCTCTCACCCCTGCGGAAGAAAACTCCAGCTCAGTGGTGGGTAGACCCGTGGCCTCACTGTCCTGGACAAGCAACAGCCCAGAGGGTCCTTGGTTGAGCCCCATGTGCCTCACTGGGTGGGCACAGGACCAAAGGCCCCTGCTGCCTGCGCCGCTGGGGCTGGTGTGCCTGTGGGTACAGGGGGGCGGGCGCCCCCGGAGCGGGAGCGGATGTGAGAGTGCGGGCAGCCAGCCTGATGCCAGAAAAGCTTCGGGGACCTGGAGCTAAGCCCCCTTCTCTCAGACCCACAGAAATCAGGTTCGCCTGTCCCATCCACACGTGCGCTTTGGCCATGGTGCCTGGAAACACCCATGTTCAAACCTGCCTCCACGTTTACTTGTATCCTTTTACCCGTCATAAGCAAGGAGCCTGGTGGCCGCGTGGTCAGCCACAGTCTAGTGTGGGACGAGGTCATGGCGCCCAGCAGCAAACGTTGGTCCAAGGGCACCAGGGACGGATGAGCAGAGGTGGGGCTCAGCTCCCAGCGTGGAAGCCACAGCTTTTCAGAGCCTTGCGCAGTCTGCCTACCTTCTATTCATGGGCATCTCCTTCCCTGAGAACTGTGACCTGCGCGGACTTCCTCACAGGGACCCAGTCGGGACCCACCCGCTCTCTGCACCTGTCTTCTCAGCTCAGGGCTGAGCACCGTGTGGGGTTCCGCACTTCTTGGTGAATTAGCACAGGTGAGACTCACCTAAGAGACGTTCTGCTGTGGGGTGTCACTCGCCCCCAAAGTGGACAGGCTCAGGGGACAGCCCTGGGCTGTCGCACACGCCTCTTCCTGTCCTGCAGGAAGTTCACCGCTGACTGGTGAACACGGGTTTGAATCACGCGGACCCACTTCTGCGCAGACTGTTTTGAACAAATACCCGCACCGTCTTCACCCCGCAGGTGGGAGTGGGCGGCTGCGGAGGGCCCACGTCGCTCTGTGGAGGGACCGGAGCATCGCAGACTCGGGTATCCTTGGAGCCACTCCCTGCGCATGTTGAGGGACACTCCGTTTGGAGGGTGTGAAACGCTGTACTCGGGATTTCATCTGGGGTGAGGCCCACTCCCTGGAGGTGGCCCGGGATTTCAGGCTGTCGGGCAGGTGCCGTCTGTACGACTAGACTGGAGCTCTTCCCGGCCTCCTGCGGGGTGCCAGGGGACACCGTGGTGGTTCTGCCTCACAGTCACTTGTGGGGAGAGGGGACCCCGGAGCTGGGAGCCCTGTGGTCTTGTTCCATGAACCGCAAATTAGAGAAAGAAAGACTGAGATGCATATGAGTGGGGAAAGGTCCTGGGATCGTTGTTTTATTTTCGCCTCCACCTATGCCCATCCCGCTCCTTAGGGTGCGTGCCGGCTCTGCTTCTCAACTCTCCGTTACCTAAAGGTCTGGAAGCCACCTTTCAGGCCTGCCGCAGGGGGATTACCCTTCAGCCCGAGGAGACGCTGGTCTAAAGGAGCCCAGGGGTCCGCGCGCTGGACAGGACCGCCTGTCACCAGGGATTGAATGCAGGCAGTTGCGAAGGAAGCTTCCCCAGGAGGGCTGGGAAGCGCGGGCCGGCGGGCAGGGGGGGCGTGCGGACTCAGCGAGGGCCCCACAGTGGGGGGGCCTGACTCTGGCTTTACAGACCCTCCTGACCTTTGGGTTGGAATTGGGCTGCGGGATGGGCCTTGGCCGGCGTGAACTGTCCTGTGGGATGTCCCCACTCTGCTTCTGTGCCCCTGCCCTGGCGGGGGAGCAGGCCCAGGCCAGCACGCACTCAGGGAGGAACACGGAGATGGGCCGGGTGCCCAGGTGAGGCCACCCAGGACCGACAGCAGGCTGCCACGCGTGATGGGTGAGCCTGCTCACGTGATGGTGCCCAGGAGACCCAAAGCACCTCCCTGCTTTGAAGTCAGCCACCTAGCAACCTTCGTTCTGTCTTCAAGATCCCTTCATCCCTGCAGTGCCGGCATCAACGGTTTCCTGAGCAGGTGGTCGGGGTCGGAGGCGGTGGGCAGTCAGTGAGATGCAGCAGGAAACGGTCTGAGGGTGTGTGTGGCAGAGGGAGGCCAGAACGGTTCAGGTGTCTGAAGGCCACATGGAAAGCACCCTAAGGAACATGGGCCCCCTCAGCCGACCAGCCAGGACTCCAGGCTTCAGTCCTACACGCATGGGAACCGCCTGCGGCCACCAGCAGAAGCAACCTGGCTGGGGACCCCATGCTCCCAATGACAGCACAGCCACAAGCTGGTTTCAGTCTTGTGAGCCCGCAGGCAGGGGACCCAGTCGAGCCCCCAACACATGTGTGACCTACACAACTGTTGTGTCGTTAACAGTTTAGTGCCCAGCTACCACTTTGTTACAGTGGCACTAGGCAGTGAACGCAGCCCCTGTGCAGACCGTGGGGGGCTGCTAGTTGGCATGACCCCAACTCTGGGCCGCGCCCCTCACACCCGACCCTGCAGCTCAGGTGGGACGGCTCGCGCTCCACCCACTGCGGGGGGCCAGCCCGGTGTGGCTCCAGCCGTGAGGTCCATTCCGGCCTGCTGCGCACCTGTCGCCTCCTGGGACCAGCTCTCCCAGGCACGTGCTTCCCACACAGCTGCAAGACTTCGGAGGGCCCACCCATCCAAGACTCAGCTGGCCGCCCACAGACCCGGAGAGGCACATGGCCCAGTGACCCTCTCATGACAAGGGGCATGGATGCCAGGCAGTAAAGGATGGGACAGGAGCTGGCAAAATCACCCAGAGAAGCCAGCTGGGTCCCAAGCCCATTGGAGGTGGAGGCCTGAGAGGGGCGGGCACAGCCTCCTGCATCCCGGGCTCTTTCACCTCCCACCCCACATGCCCCCAGAGAATGTGAGCCCCCCTGTCTCAGAGCCAGGCCTGCCTTCAGAGGGGCCAGCCCCACCGATGAGCTTGGGCCTCCAGAGGTGGCCATGGCTCTGTCCCGCCTGGTCACCTACCCCTCTGCCAACCACAGCCTTGTCCCCAGTTCTTATTTCTGTGTCTTGCCTGAGGAAGGCCCTTCGGGGCTCCAAGCCCCCCGGGAAGGTGAAGAACAGCTGAGTGGGCTCTGGGGCTGAGGCAGGCGGCCTGGCAAGGACGCTAAACATGCTTGTGAAACAAGGAGAGAAGAGAAAGGAGAAACAGAGAAAAGTGCGATTGCAGTTGAAAAGCGCCTCAACAATTACAGAACACTTGGACAGCTATACCAAGAAGACGCAAAAGAGCCCAACTCAGTCCCGTCTATTGGGATCTAGCTGACATTTATAAAACATCCTGTTCAACAGCAGCATTATGCTCATTTTCTTCTAATTATGCACGAAACACATACCAATATAGAGGAACCATCTACGATAGATCATAAAATAAGTTTCAACCCATTTAAAAGAATCAAAACCAACAGAGTTTGCTCTCTGACCACAATGGAATCAAACTAGTGTTCAATAGCAGTAAGCTCATCAGACCCTTGGAAACTAAAAAGACCCTTCTAAATAATCCCATGAGCCAGTGTTGAAGTCGTCAGCGAGATTTTTAAAAGAAATACACTAAAGCGAACGAAGATGAAAGGACAACATGGCACAGCGTGTGGGATGCAGCTAAGGCGGTGCTGAGAGGACCATGTATAGCCTCCAATGCATCCGTTAGGAAAGATGCTGGGCTCCGGGGACATTCACAGGCAAACACCGAAATCTCGTGGTTTATAGAAAAATTAATTCAAAATGAATCATGGCCTTAAATGCAAAGGTATAAAACTTTTAGAGGACACCAGAGAAGAGACTCTTGGGGAATGAGGGCTAATCAAAAACCTCTTAGACTTGACATAAAAGCACAAGCCATACAGGAAAAAAGCAGATGAATCGGGTTTGATTCAAACCTGTGGGGACAGGCAGTCTCTTGCAGGTGGCCTTTCCACCCTCCCCTCAGCCGCTTCCTCCCCCAGAGACAAGGAGCCCGCACAGACCTGCTGCACCTACCACCCCAGGAAGGATAGTTTTCCTGTTTCAGACCTGATATGTGTGTGCCCTCTGTCTGCTCGAGTGAGCATCTCATGTGGCACCTGGCCAAAGCCACGCCAGCATCTGTCCCCTGCAAGGAGGTCACTGGGCCTGATGCAGTGACCCTGCGTTGGCTGCAGGGGTGGCTCCCGCCGCTCCTGGGGGTGTTAGCGCCCCACCAATGCCGCTTGTGCTGGCTCCTCACCATGAGTGAGGGAAGTGTCCGTCCACCCAGGGCTGTGCTGCCGCCGGTCCCGTTTCCCTTGGGGACTCTGGTGCCCACTGAGCCACACCAGCCAGGGTTAGCAAAGATTTCTTTTAAGCCCACTCTGCAAAAGACCCTGGCAACAAGGTGAAAAGACAAGCTACAGACTTTTGCAAATATATGCAAATCAAATATCTGACAAAGGACTCGTACCTAGAGGATATAAGGAACTCTCAAAGCTCAACAGTGACAAAAACCAATAACCTCACTGGAAGAGCAGCTAAAGGTGTGAAGAATCCTTCCTCCAAAGAGGGTATACAGACCGCGCTTCATCCATGAAATTACAGAAACGCACGTTAAAGTCACGGTGAGATACCGTCATACACCCACCGCAAGGGCCAAAATGACACATGGTGACACCCGCAAACGCTGACCCGATGCAGAGAAACTGGATCTGCCGGCCACCCCGTGGGCATGGCAAGGGTGCACACTGTAGAAAACTGGTTTCTTTAAAGCCTGAACATGCAGCCAGCCTGCCGCCGGGCGACTGCACCCCCAGGCGTCAGCCCACAGGAGCGGAAACTGTGCCCACAACTGCGGGCGAATGTTTGCAGCCGCTCCTAACAGCCGCCCGAGGCTTTGCCAGGGACGCAGCCCCTCAGGCTTTGGCCAATCAGAAGCTTTTCTGGATTTGCTCACCCGTCTTCCTGGAAGAGCCGTGCCCTGCACTCCTGTGGGGGGGACGCTCCTACCCACCTTTGGGGGGTGGGGTGCTGCCCGATTGGAATAGACGTACACGCAGATAAACTCTTGAAAAGCTTTCAAAATCGTTTCAATTAGTTTACATCCCAGAGTGTTTTGTAGGGGTTTCAGGGGTACAACGTAATGGCTAGACAATCATATACTTTAGAAAATGTCCCCCCCAATGTTTTGGGAAAGTGTTCATGTGCCTCAGTTTGCCTGTGATCACCCACTCGCACCAGCACCTGCTCGTTGCCGGCCTGCGTTCTGTCTCCGCGGATTTGCTATTCTGGACATTTCACATGTGTGAGATGACAGGGCGTGACCAGCTGTGTCGGGCTCCTGTCCCACCGCATCTGCTGTCGGGGTCCAGCATGGAAGGGTGCGTCGGCTCCTTTCTCCCCATTTCTCACCGGGCCCCGCTCAGCAGCCTCCGCTCAGGCCCGAGGCCCCGGGCAGCACTCACAGGCCCTCACCACCCGCAGGACCCAGCCATTCATCTCACTCAGAACAAGTGGATTTGAGCACCCCCTGGACCATGCCCAACGGGACACTTCTGTGGCTCATGGAAGAGCCAAGGTAATGCCTGCTGCCTCCAAAACCGTGAGACTGTGGCTTCCTCCCTGACCTGGGGCTGGCTGCCCTCCAGCCATAGGCTGCAGGCCCAGTCCCTCCCTGGGACCCTGAGCGGAGATGCCACCCTCACCCGGACACAGGTCGTGGCCCCCGGAGCACCCACCTGCCCCGCGGCCCACGTCTGACTGCGAGGCAGACACGAGTGCCCGCTGTGGAGGACAGGCGGTGCAGGGCGGACGGCCAGCCACCAGGCACTGCCAGCCCCTGGCTCGGGCTCCCTGGCCCGGGCTGCGTTCCGAGCCCGTGTGGCCTCCAGACACCTGCGGTGCGCAGCCCCGAGCCAGTCGCCTCGCTGCCCGGAAGCCAGGTCCAGCCATGGCCCTGCCCTGACTGTGCAAGAATTTCATCGTCTGTCTTTCCACCCGGCTGGGCGCCTGGGCTCCCATGGCAAGGCGAGGTGTCCGGCTGGCACCTCGATCCTGGGAGCAACCGGCCAGGCACCACCCTGAGCCCAGAAGGAGGGAGCGAGGCCAGCAGACACAGAGCCGCTCAGATGAATTAATTCCAGGTCTTCACCGCCAGCTGCCAGGCTCGGGAGAAGGCACCGCCAGCTCTGCCCGTGCAAGCCCTGCACTGCCGGCCGGCTCCTGGCAGCCGGCTCCGGACCGGGGGGAACTCAGGGGCCGCCGCTTGGAGGGGATGCTGGAACCGTGTCCACGGCAAGGACTCCGATGTCCCCAGAGTGCGAAGGTGTGGGAGGGGGACACGTTTCCTTCTCATTAAATATCCGTCTGCCCGGCTCTCATATGTTTACTTTGTGTGTATTACTTTTATAATTTTTTTAAAATGTGGAGAAAAGCCATGGACACAGACTTCAATGTCCCTGTTCCCTGGAAGAACGTGCCCACGTATTTATGGTTTGGCCTTCACCACGGGACTTCACAGACGGTCGGTGTGAAACGGGCATCTGAAGAGCTTCTCTTCCGCTTGAAACCCGCAGCAAAGGACATGCGGGCTCATTATGCCTCTCGAGGTCCCCACCTGACGAAAAGTGTGTCTCCACGCGGAGAAGACGTATCCACGACAGACAGAGGGACAAAGGGGTTGACATTCTTAAATAGAGATGCTTTCTCAAATGACCGAGATAAAAATTCCTCAATTCCTGGCCAGGAGAAGAAGAAAGGCTAGAGTACAATGTTTCTCACCGAAGACTAAGCGGAGTCAAATAAAACCGCGAATTTACATTTTTGTCTCTCAGCGGGGGGACACTGGTGCGGGGCACAGAGTGGAGCGGAGCGGAGGGTGGAGGCAGAGGGTGCGTATTGACCGGAGCGGGAAGGCGGGGCCTGGGCCGGGGGTGGGGCCTCGGCAGGGTGGGTGGAGCCGGGTGGAGCCTGGGGCGGGGCCTGGGCTGGGTGGGTGGAGCCGGTGCTGGGTGGGGCCTGGTCTGGGTGGAGCCCGGGGCGGGGCCTGGGCTGAGTGGGTGGAGTCAGGATGGGGCGGGGTCTGGGCCGGGCAGGTGGTGGCTCCGCCCTCCATAGGCCGCAGAAGTCCGGGGGCTTCCCGTTTGACCTCGAGGCTGAGAAAAGAATTGGTACGTAGGCAAAGATGTATTTCAACGCCTCCCAGGAGACTGAGACCCTAACAGCCGAAGAGGGGCGACAGTCTGGCACCCAGCCTGCCAGGCTGCCTCGCGTGTGGCGTGCGTCTCGGGTCCACCGCAGCTGCCACCCGCGTCACCGGTTCAGGGCCCGGGGGGAGGGAAGGGAGCCGGAGCCCGCGGCTCTCTGGAAGGGGCCTGCTCAGCGGTGGGACGTCCCTTCTGTGCAGGCCGCTCACCTCGGTCCCAGTCGTCCAGCGCAAGAGGCCCGGGCCGGCGGCCTCTGCTGGCTGCCCACCCCAGCTGGACGCAGCAGGGCTGTTCCCAGAGGAAGGCGGGGGAGGCCCTGGGTCAGTCTGGGTCAGCAGGTCGCGTCTGTCCCCCACTGCCTGCGGAGTCGCAGCAGACGGAGTGCAAAGTAAAGGGCCACGCAGCTGAGTAACCCGGGGTACCAGGGATGAACCCACCGCACCCGGCCCAGCTGGCACCCAGGGAGCCCCGGGGCCACCGGCAAATCTTTCAGGTTCAGTTGTGGGCATGTGCCTTTGACCTCTGACGTGCCGTGTGAGGTACACGGCACATGGACGTCCTCTTTCCAGCACGGAGCACCACTGGTTTCTGCCCTGTGTGGCTGAGGAGCAGGTTCAGAAGGAGGCAGCCAGCTGGGTGTCCGGGGACCGGGGCTCCCTGGGGCTGACACAGCCTGGGCTATTTCAGCCCCTGGGAGCTGGGCTTGTCTGTCATGACGCAGTCCACGTAAACACCAATCGGGGAGGAGGATTTAAGTCCCATTGGCAACTGGTGCCTGAGAGTCGTGTCTGTCACAGGTGCTGTGGACAGGTGACATGCCTGGGAACACAGCCCCGAGAGCCTCTGTTCTGTGCCCAATGCCACGGGGTGAGGGCACACCGAGGGTCTACCTCTTGGTGGCCAACTGGAGACCAGGTGACATGTCTTCTCGTCCCCACCTTCTCTGTGAGAGAGGAGATGGGAGAATGGTGGCCCCCAAGGCTGCTCCTGACATCCCATCCCCCCAGGATCTCCCCCGTTCAGCCTTCTGCCCCTCTGCCCCTCCACCACCCTTGGCCAAATCTCCCAGGGTCAGGGGACATGGGAAACCTGGCCACTCTCCCCTCTGTGGGCACAGTCACCCTCCCACATAATGGCCCCCAGAGCAGCACAGGGCCCAAGAAGGCGGGAGGAAGCTGTAGGGACTGGTCTGTAATGGATGCAAGGCCCAAAGGACAGGCAGGGCCCAAAGCCAAATGCGGGGTCCTGGGACAGCACCAGGACAGGAGTCTGGGGACAAGGCCAGCCTTTGGTGAGGAGGGACCGTCCGAAGCCACCTGCCCCTCTCCATCCATCTTTCACCTTTCCAGACACCATCAGGTTGGCCTCTCTGGGGTTCGGCTTGGCTTTCCCGGGGCGGTTTTGAAAAGGCAGCACAGAGAGAGTTGGGAAGCAGGCAGTTCTCCTAACATAACGTAATGAATTCATCGCAAGTATGAGGTATTGATTTCCATCACCTGAGAAGCCTCTCTCACACTGAAGGAGGAGCGTGGTCTCCATTCTGAAATCTTCTAATGGATCTGTTGATTCTAACCTACCTTTTCCCCCGTGAGGGCGCAATCTTCCCTTGGACAGGGCCAGGTGCTGTCATGGGGGCTGAGACCATGACAGATGGGGTTAGGACACGCCTTTCCATATTGCAAATGGCCGAGGCTGCAGCTGGCCTGCCTCTGTCCGGGCCACAGGCCCACAGGCTGGGCAGCGGCCAGGTGGGCCCACAGGTGGGAGGGTCTCCAGACAGAAGCCCAATAGGCCCGCTACCCCCCAGAGCCCCTTGGGCCAGGTGTCGGCCCCACAGCTCATCAGCACACTAACCTTCCACGCTGACATGTCATCATTTTGTAGATGAGGCTCAGTGAGCTGACAGGCCTCACCTGGAGCTCTGCATCCATGGGTCCTGCGAAGACAGCAGTTGGGTGGGCGCCCCTAGGCCCCCAGCATGTCCACCCAGATCCTCACACAGGTCCCCATCGTGCTGTCTGAACTTTACGGAGGGAACTAAGGCACAGTGGCCTTGAGGAACCCGACCCAGACCGGACGGCTGGAACGTGGGACATGGGAAGCTGCCAGTGAAGTCCGGTTGTCGGAGCCCCGGCCTTCGGTGTCAGAAGTGCAGGCGGATGCTGGAGAGACTGCCAGTGACTCCCCGGCCCTCTGCCCTCTCCAGGTGGTCCCCTCCACCTCCACCTCAGGGGCAGCTCCTGCTTCGCATAGGCCCCGCCGAGGCCAGTGTGGCTACCACGAGGGTGGGCATGTCCTGCCACGTGGCTGGGCCTGGGCCGGCGCTGGTTTCCTGAGCTGTAGCCAGGGGGCCTTGGGCCTGGGGCAGGAGGGGCAGGCTGTGTCCCCTGGAGCAGGTGGCAGGGGGAAGGGGTGCATTGAGGCGGCTCAGCAATGGCCTGGGGGACGCATGTTTGGAGTTGCCTTGAGCTTGTTGCCTGTGGCACAAGAGTTGAGTTTCCACAATATTTTCTAGTCAAGCTGATGATGTTTCCCTGAAGAGGTGGGAATATTTGAATCGGTTGATCTTGAGGGGCACCCGTTTATGGAACAAACTATGGCAAGACACACAGCGTCCCTTGGGGCACAGGAGACCCCACAATATAGAGAAGGCTGTTGGGTAGTCGCAGCTGTTTTAACTTCTTTTTTTTTTTTTTTTTTTAAGATTTTATTTCCTTATTTTTAGAAAGAGAGGAAGGGAGAGAGGCAGAGAGGGAGAGAGACATCAATGTGTAGTTGCGTTTCACCTGCCTCCAGCCACAGACCTGACTGGAGACCTGGCTTGCAACCTGGTTCTGTGCCCTGGCTGGGGAATCGAACCTGCGACCTTTGGGTTGGCAGGCCGGCGCCTTATCCACTGTGCCACCAGCCAGGGCTGTTTTAACCTCTTGAATCTGTCTGCCAGGGGCAGCATGCCTTTCTGGAACAATCTCTGTCACAGGGAAACAGGTCCCTAGAGCTTTCTCTGAGTAAGGTGGAGCATGGACCAGATCAGGTGGGATGGGGGGCCCCTCCCCACCCCGGCGCGGCCAGCAGCAGGAAGCCAGGGTGCAGGGCATCTCCCTTGAGTTCTGTGCTCCCCTCAGGCCCATCTGGAGATTTCCCTGCTGAAACCCCCAAACCACAGCTGGGGGGAGACGTCTCTCTACATTGGAAGCTCTTTTCTTGAGTAGGTGTCAAATGCATCACCATATCCAAGTACTCTACCCATTAAGTATTAAACATCTGTTCTAAACAGCACTGTGAAATGCAAATGATGGCAGCTGTCTTACATCTTAATACAAAATTCATTAAATGCATTGCCCCAAACTTTCCAGCCTCATTACACAGCTGTACGCTCCACACTTGCTCCCAAAGACGCGTCCTCATCTGCGGCCGCTTCTTGAAGCTGCCCATCCAGGCTGTGGGCGGGCGTGAAAGAGGCCGGGGTGGGAGAGTCGGCTGCCGTTCCCCAGGACAGGTGGGGGAGAAAGCTTCACCTGTCCTGTGTGTTGCTGAGGGAAATTGTGCTCAGTTCGAAGAATGCTCAGGCTTCCCCGAAGTAAACCCAAGTGTGTCCGTCCTGAGAGCACAGAGGCTCGAGAAGCGTGGGTTAGGGCCGGGGGACCTCGGGTCCCGACCTGCCGGCCGCCCACAGGTCAGCACCTGCAGGGCCGACTAGCTATTCGCAGAGTGTCCCTGTGGACAGCAGGGGTCCCCCCACCCTGGGGCACCCATGGGCAGGGGAATAAAGAGGACACGGGCTGGTCAGAGTCTCTTCGACCCACAGAGCAAAGTATCTCCCAGGACCCTCTGCTAATCACGGGAGCACCAGGGCAGCTGGGCACACAGGGCGTCGGGCAGCAGTGGGGGGCTGGTGAGTGGGTGGGTGGGTTAACTAATCCTTCTGTGTTCCCTCCACCCTCCAGGGTGGTGCCCCACCCACCCACCTGCAGCTCCTAGAAATGGCCTCATCTTGCAGTGGGGCCTTCAGAGAGGCTGCACCCACCCCCACGCCTGGCAGAACATTCTGGAGCTGGCTGCTTCCCTCTGTGGTTTGGCTCTGCCGTGCCGGGAAGCTGCCCTCCTCGCCTCAGGCGAGAGCCTGCATCTCACCCGGGGCAGGTGCTCGGTGGGCATCCCCGATCCACTGGAACAACAGATGAACGCAGGCACAGCCTGTGAGGTGAGGCAGGAGCATGGGACCGGCGGGCGCCATCCCGCCTGCCGTCGGGCCAAGGCTACTGTGAAGCAGAAACCAAATCCATGTGGCCCCCAGGGGAGGTGTCACTTCTCTGCGTCCCCAGGGGCTGTCTGCCCGCCCCCCTCCTTCCTGTGTGGACCCAGGTGGTGTGGGGGGCCAACCTCAGGGTCAGCCTGGAGGACGGGCCCACTACGTGGCTTCTGGCCGTTTTCTGCCGGTTGGAGCCCTTGCAGAAGGTGGGGATTCATGTGCTGGGTTGTCCATTCTACAGGTACTGCTGGGTTGAAATCCACTTTTGTTGAAACGTCTGCAGAGAGTCACTCCGCTTTGGCAGCAAATGAAAGAAAGAGTTTGGAGGGTGCAGACAGGCCCCAAGGCAGGGAAGCCAACTCGAGCTGGGGACCAGGTGCGGAACTCAACATTGCGGAGCCATTCCGTCACCCCGGGAGCGTGACCAAGAGGCCACGTGGTTTTCCAAGCAAGCGAGCGCTTTGGAGCTGTGGGCCGGGAGGAGCCGGGTGGGTGAGGCTGGTGTGTCAGGGGACGGTGACCCGACACACCGCACAGTTGCTGCGAAACAGAGGTGACGCCGAGCACAGGACGCTGCTGGGACCCATCTGGCCTTTCTGACGCCCGTTGCTGGCTGCGTGCGCTCCTGAGCTGTCCCCAAAGTCACAGAACATCGTACAACTTTCAGGAAATGTGGAAAAAAGTGGTCCCCGAAGTCATGGAATGCTGCGTGATCACCAAGGAGGTCAAGGTCATGGATGAGGTCAAGGCGGCGAATGACTCATTCCTGCCACCAATGTCCCTCTCTGTTCTAGCGATGGCTGTTAAAGCCTCTGAGGTGGTAGGATTGTTCATTTCTCCTTCTATCGGGGGCACGCGCGTCGATGACTGTGTTTTCTGGGTGAAGCCAGGCTTCCGTTCCAAACCCCAGGAAAGCTCCCTGCCACGAGGCTCCTCCTGTCGGGTGAAGACAGCCGCTCCCGCTCTCTGCTCACAGGGCCCGTCCCCACGTCCCAGACCCGCGAACTACTTCAAAGTAGCCAATGAGAAATAATTCCGGGGGGCTCTCGCTGTATTGAACCTTTACCTCTGAGGAGGCGCCCATCAACCTGCCGCCACGAGTGCACCTGGACCATCGGGAATGTCGGCACTGCGTGCGGTGCCCAGGCCAGGGAGCCCACGTGGTGGTGCCGCCGTCCCCAGAACCTTCCCTCTTGCAGAGCCGAAACTCGAGACCCATTAACCACCCCCGCCTTCTCCCACTTCCAGCCCCCGAGACCCGCCTTCTCTCTGACTGTGGCGGCTCAAGGACCTCCTATGTGTGGCGTCACCTGGTATTTGTCTTTTTGTGACTGGCTCATGTCACTCGGGGTGATGTCTTCAGCCAGGCTGCGGCCTGTGTCAGGGTTTCCTTCCTTTTCAAGGCTGAATAGTATCAGGGCATGTTTTCCACATTTTGTTCCCCCATCTGTCCGCTGATGGATACCGAGGCTGCTGCCGTATTTTGGTGACTGTGACGATGCTGCCACATGCACATGGTAGCTCTACTTTCAACGTCTGAGGAACTGACCTGCCCTCCAGCAGCAGTGGCACCTTTCACGTTGCCCCGGCGGTGCCACGGGTTCCAGTCTCTCCACACCCTTGCCAACACGTGCCACGTCCTGGCTTTCGGGCAGGCGCATCCTCATGAGTTTGAGGTGTGCCTCTTGGTTTTTCAGACTCATTCTGAAGGTCTCTGCCTTTTAACTGGCGCGCTCAGTTCATTCACGTTTAACGCAAGTTTGGAGGTGGTTCAATTTAGGTATGCCGATTTATTATTCCGTTCTTGCTCTTTCCTCTGTTTTATATCCTTTGTTCCTTATTTTCTGCCTCTAAGTTACATGACTATGTTTTTAAAATTCCACTTGATCCTGGCTGGTAGCACAGTGGTTAAGGCGCCGGCCTGCGAACCCAAAGGTCGCAGGTTCAATTCCCCAGCCAGGGCACATAACCAGGTTGCAAACCAGGTCTCCAGTCAGGTCTGTGGCTGGAAGCAGGTGAAATGCAACCATACATTGATGTCTCTTTCCCTCTCTGCCTCTCTCCCTCCCCCTCTTTCTAAAAAATAATGAAATAAAATCTTTAAAAAAAAAAATTCCACTTGAATTAACTTACTGCGTTTTAGCGATAGCCATATCCTTCTATGTTACACTGTGAGTGGCTGCTGAGGGGTCAAAGTATACACAATATACACACTTCACTTTCCGTTATCATTAGCGTTAATGTTGTACTATCATATGTCAGCTGTAGAAAACATACAACTGTATAGGTCCATGTAGCCCCCGGTCCGGTACGCTGTCATTGTCATGGGTATAATGTCCACATAGGTAATGAACCCCAGAAGACAATCTTGGAATTTTTAGCTTTAAACTAAAGTTTTCAATTTCATTTTAAAGAGATTAAGATGTTCAGTTCCTTTCTATTTACCCATGTTTCCCAGGTTGCATACGCTCCGTTACTTCCCTAAAATCTCAGTTTCCAGCTGCTGTTGTTTCCTTTCAAAGCACTTCTTCTAGCATTTCTCGTGAACAGCAACAGACTCTCTAACTGTTCTTTAATCTGACACTGTTTTCCTTTTTGAAGGATGCTGTCTGTCCCTGACATTGACAGGGTTTTCTCTCAGCAATTTATTTATTTATTCATTCATTGTTATAGATTTTATTTATTATTTTTAGAGTGAGGGGGAGGGAGAGAAGGAGAGAGGCAGAGAGGGAGAGAGATGTATGGTTGCCTTTCACCCGCCTCCAGCTGCGGACCTGGCTGGAGACCTGGCTTGCAACCTGGCCATGTGCCCTGGCTGGGAATCGAACCAGTGACCTTGGGTTTGCAGGGCGGCGCCTTATCCACTGAGCCACCAGCCAGGGCCTCTCTCAGCAATTTAAAGGCATTGTTGTTCCACTGCCTTCTGGCCTCCATAGTTTCTGATGAGAGGTCTGCAGTCATTCAAATAATATTCCTCTGTGTATCATGCATATAGTTTTTTGCTGGTTGCTTTTAAGAGTTCTCTTTCTTTTGATTTTCAGCAGTTTGGCTGTGCTTAGGTGTGGTTTATTTCTACTTATCCTGTGTGGAGTTCACTGAGCTTTTCTGAAACTCAAATTTATGTGTTTTGTCAAATTTAGGAAATTTCTTGATCACCATATACTTGAATACCTTTTCTGCTACATTCACTTTTTTCATCTTCTTGGGGCTCAAACTGCATATATTAGGCCATTTGATATTGTCCCAAGGCTCTATCCATTATTTTCAATGTGTTTTTTCCTCTTGTCTCCAGGTTGGATCATCTATATTTATGTTCTCGGGCTCTTTTTGACTATTATTTCCATTCTGGTAGTAAGTCAATCCACTGGATTTTCAGTTTCAGATACTGTTGTGTATTTTCCCATTCTAGAGGTCCCAGTTAGTTCTTATATTTAGAATCTCTCTTTCTTAGGTGAGATTTCTTATCCATCCTTTCACTGCTAACGTATTTTCCTTTACTTCCTCGAGTATAGTTGCACTATGGAACACTCTTGTCTTCTCATTCCAACACCTTGAGGGCATCTCAGGGCTGTTCTCAGCTGAGGGACTTTTCTCTTGACACGGGGCCCCATTTTCCTGTCTCTCCCCATTGCAGATTCCGAGTTCTGTTCTAATTCCCCCAGGAGTGTTGACTTTTTGGGTTAGCAGATAACCAACACGACTGCAGTTAGGGTGAAACTCTGTTTAGCATCAGCTCAAATCCCAGTTCGGATCTTTTATTTTAGCTACGTTGCTTGAAGTCTGTGTAGACACCTGTCTGGTTCAGGGCTCAGCCAGAGGCCTGGGGAGGGGCAGCTAATTTTCTTCCCGTCCAGAGTTTGTGGTTTTAGTTGCAAGAGGGTCGGGTCCAGTAGGCATTTTCCTGGCTTGTGTTCCCAGGCTTCTTCCCATCGCACAGGTGTCCTGACCCCTGTCACATGCTGGGAGGCCTCTGAGCTTGAGATTTAGTGACAGAAATGCCCCCAGAAGAGACAGAAGAATAAAGGGCTGACTCTGTCTAGGCCGAGGGCAGAGGCAGCTGTGGGGAATGGCTGCGCAGGCCACGGTCACAAAATGCCATGGGCTGTGTGGCTTAAACTACGGAATCTATTCTCCCGCAGTCCGGAGGCACGGCAGGCTTGGTGTCCCCTGAGGTTTCCCATGGCCTGTGGACGGCTGTCATCTCCTGGCCAGTCCTCCGTGCTTGTCTGCGTTCTGTCTGCTGTTTCATGAGCACAACGGTCGCACCGGATTAGGGTCCACCCGACGACCTCACATAACCGCACTCGCCAGCGAAGACTCCATCCACAAGCACGGTCACGTCCTGGTGAGGAGCCTGAGGTTGGGGCTTCCCCGTGCAGCACTGAGGCAGTGTCACCCCGTATACCTGTCCTTCACAGGCCAAGCACGGACTTCTCCAGAAAGGCTGCAATTAACTCAGCTGATCTGTCCGGGGCCCCGGGTCACCGTGTTGTGGTGGGGACGTGGCTGTGGGCAGCACCCCCACCCTGTGCCCGCCCCAGATCCTCCCACCGCGGGACCACCAGCACCAGCTGGGAAAGTCGGCACCTGGCCTGAGGATTCTGGGGACCTGTCTGTGACCCCGCCCAGCTCCTGGGAGCCCTGGCAGCCTGACCAGAGGTAGGTGGCTCCCTCTCTGTCCCCAGCACCAGGGCCGGCGACACTAAGGGCCCTGCCTGGCAGCCCCTCCCTTCCCCTTCGAAGGGTCTGTGTTTGCCAACCAAAGGGACATGCCCCCATGGCCCGGCGAGGGTTGTGGACCAAGGCGGAAAGCACTCTGAGTGCCTCAGCGGCCAGGCTGTGGGGCCACCAGTCAGGGTGGAGACGGTGTGAGAAGAGGGGTGAGCGGGCACACAGGCGGGTGGTGTCTCAGCGCTCCGCGGCCCCCTGGTCTCGCGCACTTCACTCACCGGAGCACATTTCTGTCCAAGCACTGCCCCTCCCCCAGCGGCGCCCCTCCCCCACTGCATCTGTGGAATCGCGTTCACACGCACGGTCATGCGATTTGCCTCAGTTGCCCCATCGGGGGAGCAGCTGGGTGACCCTGAGCCCCCTCGTTAAGTGTTTGAAAGCAAACAAACTCAGACACAGATGGCTCAGGATCCTGCGTTTGACCAGCACCGCCCCCCAACTCTTATGAGAGGAGTCAGGGTGCTTGGCCTGCAGGGAGGGGTGGCTGGCTCTGTCCTGTGTCCCCGAGGGAGGTGCGGCTGTGTGGGAAGGAAAGGGTGACCCCCGTGCCTTGTGCCCTCCGCACCGGTGGCCCACACGCCGCTCAGCGCAGGGTTGCGGCAGGAAGGTGTGCCGACACAGGGACAAGATACCCCAAGGAAATCCACGCGGAACTTATTAATATCAGACCCGTAGGTGACAAGTGTCAGACAATCGGTCAACAAGGGGCCGCGTGTCTGCATGACCCCAGTTAATCCATCATGATCCTTATGAAGTGTCCTTCACGGGGGGCCTGCTCGTCAGAGGGGAGGGGAAGCCCCTTCCCTTTTATTAGCAGCTAAGCTCTTTATACTTGGGCCATATTGCGGCAGGTTAGCCATCTAAGCTTTATTGTCTTATGTTATTGGAAAGCCAGGTTCCGCCGCGTGGCTCCCTCAGGCCGCGCTCTGCCTGCGCATACATTCTCCTTGCTGCCCGGACGGGGACCGTCTGGAGGGAGGCCGAGAAGATTACGAGTGTAATATACTTAAACCCAATTTATTTGCCGGGCCAGAAACGTCCACCCTCCACAATTGCTTCCTACCTGAGATGTTGTCTTTAATCCGTTCGTGGCGGGAGAATTGCCCTGGGACAGCCTCCAGCAGGTGCCAGCGCAGGGAGAGGGGAGGGTCCCCCGGCGTCCCGCCCACGGGTGACAGGAGGACTCTGGAGGGCCACCGGGCGCTGACCGAAGCTTCTGGGTCAGAACTTGCCCGCTGGGTAGCCCCACAGTGCTCATGGCAGGAGGGCCGCATGTCTGGGGGACCCGCTCCGGGCTCCTGCGCAGCCCTAGGTTCTGTGTGACGGCATCAGCATCAGAAGCACTTGAATCCTGGCCGCCGGGGTCTGTCCAGGTGCTGTCCCCAGCAGGGCAACACGCAGCCACACACAGGTCTCTGTTAGCCTGTGTTAATGCGCGTCCAGGCGTTCCGGGTGGGGGTGGATCTGCGGGGCGGTGCTGCTCTGCCCGGAAGGGGACAGGCTCCTTCCGCCACCATAGGACCCAGCCTGTGAAATGCGCTCCAGTTTGGAGCCTCCTGACCTGACATTGGGTGCAAAGGGGCAGACCCAGCAGCACCGACGCCCTGGTCCCCAGCGTGGCAGCGCCCACAACCTGAAGTCTGCAGGGCTGTCCCCACGAGGTGTCTGACCCCATAAGGGGGCGATGACGAGGTCCCTTTAGAAGGCAGGGTGGGGACACGAAGAAAGCAGGCCCGGGAAGGCAGGAAGACCGGCCCCTTGCAGGAGCTGGCGTCAGACACGGTGGGGACCACCGCTCACGGCGTTGCAGACACCTGCGCATTTAAGAATAAAATCAAGTGGTGCCTCGGATTCCCTTCCTGCGCCCGGAAGAGCCTGCAGTGCCCACACCTGGCGGGGCCGTGACGTGCGGGGAGCCTCCTCCCAGCGCCTCCTCTGAGCAGGTCTGACGTGTCCACAACGCTACGTTGCTTGAAACACCTCCCGAGAGTGAAAAATAAGTTACGAAACTAAGACAAGAGGCCAATACGCTTCACACAAAAGAGACTATCATTATTGATAACTAGGTTGGTGTTCTGGAAGGTCCAAGAGAATTAACTGGTCAAAATATTAAAACTAAACGGAAGATTTATCAGCCGGCCCGATACAAAACACACGGAAGAATCTAAAACGGCTGCCAAAGACCAGCCACTGGGTTCCACCCCTGGAAAACATGTTTACAAAGGTGCCCCTCACCAGCCCCGCCTGTGGAGGTGATGGCGCTGGTGTGACCAGGCCCCAGGCAGCAGGAGCCCACAGGTTCGGAAGCGCCTGGACTGGCTGGGCTGCTTTTGTGACAAGTGACAGGTACTCACGCCCGAAGCCGTGGGACCTCACATGGCTGGTCTCCCAGGAGGCTGGGGGCAGAGCTGCCACAGGCTGGCTGATTCGGGGCTCAAAATGCCCCAAAGGCGCTGCGGCCCCCAGGTGAGCTCCCTGTGGGTTTCAGGATGAGGGACAGAGCCCTCCTTCCCACAGGGTGGGTGGTAGGACAGCGAGGACCCGAGGACGGACCACAGGCCTGATGCGTCCCTCCAGCCTGACCTGCTCACCACGCCTGGATGGAAGGTGCTTTCAGGACCCTGTGAGGACCAGATGCGGACAAACGGCTGGGGGGCAGGGCAGAGGTCTCCCCGGATGGGAGAAGCCAGGTGGGGTCTGGGGCTGAGGGTCTCCCTGAGCTGGAAGGAGGGCACAGCCAGCTTGATCCGTGTGCTCCTGCAGGCCCGCGGGTCCGTCCTCCCCTCCTCTGTCACCCCTCCCGCCAGGGCAGCCCGGCCACCAGCAGCTTCCAGGACTGCGCCCGCTTTGCTGCCGTCAGCACCCCAAAGCCTCACCCGGGGCTCCAACTGTGCCCAGGCCCATGGGCTGATGCAGGGGACACAGCCTGTGGGTCTTGAGCGGGGCGGGGGGGAGCAACAGGGAACCTCGGGGGAGCAACAGGGGACCTCGGGGGAGCAGGCCGGGAACCTCAGACACGGCGACCAGGCAGCTCCTGCTCGGCTGTGGGCCTGCGGTGGCCTGGGGACGTCCCAGCTTCCTCTGGGCATGGGCCCTTGGCCACCTTAGAGGGTGCTGCTCCCCACAAGGGTGTGGGGCAAGAGGAGACTAGCAGAAACATCCCCCACCCCCCGGTTCATCTGCACGCTGGGCTTCAGGAGCCACTAGGCCATGGGGACAGGGGTGGGGTGGGGTCAGCGTCCCAGCAATGCCTGTCCAGTGAACAAAGCCACCCCTAGAGAAACTGTGGGGCCCGACTGACCAGGGGAGCTGGGGTTCCCCATAGGACAGGGGCTCAGAACCCCCTCCCGCCGCTCCCGTCCCCAAGGCGCTGTGGGACCTCCAAGCTCTTAGCTGCTTCCTTCCCAAACCACGTGTGGGAGCCAGACCTGCGGCCAGCACCTTTGACACCAAAGGGACAGCAACATGATCCAGTGTCTGATGCTGCCGATGATTAGGACGACGTGGGCCATCAGGTGCTCTGACAGAGCAGCCCGCGCGCTGGGACACAGGACCCCGCCTTCCCAAGCCACCCCAGGCCTGACACCCTCACCCACACTCACCTGCTTGGCACTGCGGCGCGGTGAGCTGGTAGCCAGGTCTCCCTTCCCTCCAGAAACGTCTTCACTGGGGCGCAGCCACAGGCAAGCAAGTCGCACCCCACACAACCGGAGACGGAGCCGCGACTCAGAAAGCCCAGCCCATCACTCCGGCGTGGTGGGAGCCCGTGGGTGGCGGGGATCGTGGGCCCAGGGGACTGTCCCTGTGTGTCAAGCACACGCGGCCCAGATTCCGAAAAGCAGCCGAAACGGACACCGTGCAGATCCTGCGAGTGCGTTTCCCCGGGAAATCCAGTCGCGCCAGCTCCTGTTTCCAGGCGATGTCGTCATTGGTGACGTCACAGGAAATGAGCAGGAGAGCCGAACTCCTGCATCCAGCAACCAGGTGGGACTGCCCGGGGGACACGGCGGGGGGATGGGCGAAGCTGACCACCCCTGGCTGGGCAGGACGGGGCGGATCTGCCACCAGGACCCGTGGGAGGCGCCCCTGCTGTCCATCCGTGGGAAGGCAGGTGATTCATTTTAATTACGTGTGACATGAAAAGGCCACCTGCAGAGGAGACAACACTGCCGTAGAGTATCAAGGTTACTGTGGGGACCACTTCACAACCCAAGTGTGTTTCCCCCAAAGATTAAACCACCATTTGATTTAATTTTTACATTTTAATCAAAAATAGATCAAATGATGGTGGCATCTCCAGGGACACAGACTTCAGATAGGAAGCCGGCCACGCTCCTTTAAATATGTAAAGCTGCCGTCACTGCATGAGTCACCGGCACTGACACTGCCGCCACCACCGAGGCAGCCACAGCGGCAGGCAAATAGCTTCTGGGGTGGCCGGGCCTCCACGGCATCAGCGCCCCAGCCCAGCCTCGCGCTCAGATGCGCCCGCCGCACAGGATGGTGCCTTGGAGCTCCCGGGGGGTGGGGGGCACTTCTGCCTCCTGGGATGGGGGGGGATGCTTACCTGTGCAGGTGTCCCTGGTGTGTGTGTGCACCTGGGCACACTTGCTCTTGAAGGCCCTGCGCCTAGAACCAGGTAAGACAGGGTCTTTACTGCAAGGAAAGGTACCCGTTCCTACCCGGGGGCCTGCCAGGAAGAGGGTGGCTTCCGTGTACCACATCTACCTCGGTCACCTGGCTTGTCACGTCCGGGTGGGCTTCAGGAGCAGCCACCCGACCTGCTGTGATGTGGGATGACGCAGCTTCTTGGGACCCGGTGTGACCTCTGTGAAGGGGGCAGGGCTGGGCCCAAGGTGTCGTCACGAGGAACAGGGTCCGTCAGAAGCCGTGCCGGAGGGAAGCAGCTGCACGTGACAGCTCACTAGCGTCATCTCTTGTGCATCGCTGCTGCTACACGGGTGACAGAGGCATCTGCTCGGCCATCCTGTGTCCACCTGGATGCCTGAGGGTCTGTTCAGGGCCTGGAGGGACAGTGGCCGTAGCTGCGACCCACAGCGTCTTAACGAGGCCCCAGGTCCCCTCCCCACGTGCCAGCCTGGGCGCACGATGGCACTTGATTTCTGCCTCCATCTCCGGCTCGTCCCGGACGGGCTCCCAGTGGGCTGTCCGGCACCCCGTAGGCTGGAGCCCTGGGGGACCCGAGACAGCTGCTCTGCTGGGACCCCTCCTGGCCCAGATGCCTCAGTCAAGCCTGAGTCTGTGGGTGCCCCTTCCGCTGGCCCCAGGAGACAGACCCCCTTCCCCCACGAATGCATCCTCTGGGTCCCCCACCATCCCCCCGTCACTCTCTGGGCCCACGGCTTGGCTGGACAGGCTGGGTCCCCCCTGCCTGCTGTGGGAGCCCCCTCTGCCCCTCCTCTTGGCTGCGGCTGGGACCATGGAACGGCTGGGAGACCCCAACTCAGGCACAGGGTCAAGGGTTGGGCTGCTGTTCCAGACCTGGGGGCCTGGGAGGTGAGGCCTGCGGGGATCAGGTCAGTTTCAGGCTCCAGGGAACCACCGGCCCCATGGTGATGTGAGCCATCAGTTCACCAGCTTTCAAGGCCCAGGGGGGGCAACCTGCATGCCGCCTAGATCGTGGGCAGCTCCTTCGCCTGTGCGCTGGCCGGACAAGCCGCACGGGAAGAAACAGAATCTAAGAGTTTCATTTCCTCACAAAGATGAGGTTATCTAAAAAGAGGCACCCATTGAAGGTATTTGAACTTATGTATTTTAAGGCCAGAAATTGCAACCATCTCTCAGCCTTGGTCCTGGGACATAGGCAGGCCTGCCTGCATCTGTCACAGCTGTGACCTCATTCAGGCTAGACGTCTAGTGACCCGGTGACCTGGTGACCGCCGGGTGCTGGGACGGATGCGGACCTTTCCCGTGGTTCTGGGGAGTGACGTCCCAGACAGCACTGCCCGTGGCCTCTAGCTCTTCACCTTCCCCCGTCTGTCCTTCCCACTCCAGTTCCCTGTGTGACCACAGAGGAGAGATGGCCCCCATGCGTGACTCAGTGACATCACTGGGCACAAGACAGCATCTGCCTCTGGTCGGAGAAGGGAAAGAACCAGAGAGCCCTCCTGTCACCCACTGGGTGACCAGGACGCCTTGGGAAGCCTGCAGACACCCCAGTCAGGCACACCCTGACCCCCAGGAAACCACAGGAAACAGCCGTTTACTATCCAAGGGGTCCCGGCCGGGTGCACCTCACTTGCAGAAACGCACGGAACGCGCTGGATACCAGCCTTTACT
Organism: Noctilio leporinus; assembly: GCA_004026585.1. Taxonomy (NCBI): domain Eukaryota; kingdom Metazoa; phylum Chordata; class Mammalia; order Chiroptera; family Noctilionidae; genus Noctilio; species Noctilio leporinus. Next base: position 49,139 of record PVIW01000050.1, on the reverse strand, counting down.
AAGGTTCAGTGTAAGAGCACAGAGCACTGGAGTACAAAAATAAGGGTTTTTATTTAAAAAGTCCACAAGGCCCTGGGGGGGCGAGGCCCCATCGGGCTGCGGGTCCAGGAGCCACAGGAAACTTGAGGCGAAGTTTGGAAAACACAGGTGAGCCCCTGTCCGAGACGCCGAGGAAGGCCTGGCTCGCAGCGGAGGCTCTGGAGGCGGCAGGCTGCTGGGCTGGAAGGGGGACGGGTTCCCAGCCCCGGGCACAGGCGGGCGTCCCTCCGTCCGCAGGAGGCGGAGCTTCGCGTCACACGGGGGCTCGGGGCCAGAGCTGAGGGTCCCTTTCCCGCTGGGATCTTCTAGCGGTTCTGGGTGTGGCTAAAATGCCCCTAGAACGACAGACGAACAGGTGGGGATCCGGTTTCATCGACTGGGCTCATTGGCTGTGGCTGCAGGTTCCCGACACGCACTGGGCGACACCCCTTTGTGCGCAGAGCCCTGGCTGTGGGGCCAGCTGTCTCCCTGAGCAGCCCCCCGGGGCCCAGAGACTCTGCAGCTCCCACCATCCCCACCCCCCGGCCCCCCGAGGAGCCATCTCCCCTCTCCAGCAGCACGTTCGTCTGTGCGGCACACAGTTCGTCCTTTCCCAGCAGAATCTCTGCAAGGCCGGCGGCGGCAGCTTTGTCTGCCAGGCCATCACCCGGATTCAGCTGGCACGAGTGTCTGTGCAACGAAATACCTTTACAACAAACACCCGTGGACACCAGGCAGACGTCACAGCATCACGCACTCGCCTGCCCCTTGGCCCTGCCTCTCTGAGGTGACCTCTGTTCCGGAGTCAGCCAGGGCCCCGGCAGGAAACTCACAGCAGGGTGGCTCATGGAGACCTTTCACAGGGGTAGTGGGGACTGTGAGGACAGTGCAGGGGGTGGGCCCAGGGGAGGGATCGGCCACCAGGACCAAGGGGGAGAGTGTCATGATCGCTGGCTCAGTGGGAGGAGCAGCCAAACTGACCAGGGACACAGCCAAGTGCCCACCTGCTGCCCCCAGTCCCCCCGAGGTCAAGCCCAAAAGGAGGCCGGGGGCACACCCACCGCGCGAGCCCCCGGGCTGCCTCCTGGGGCAAACGGACGAGGAAGCCCGGGCACTGGACTCACTAGGCAAAGGTGTGACCTCAGATGTTCCACGTGTGCCCAAAGAGCTACGGGACAGCGTTCCCACCAAATGGAGAGTATCAAGACATAGGAACTAAAACAGAACAAAACTATACAGACTCTAGAGTTAAGAAGTATAATAACTGAAAAGAAAAATTCCCTGGGAGCGGCTGACAGCAGACTTCAACAGAGATGAGACCACAGGTGACTGTGAAATCAATTGAGATCATTCAGTTTTAAGAACAAAAGTGAAGAACAGTGAATAGAGCCTCAGAGCCCCGCAGAACCACGTCAAACCTCTCGACGTCCACACAGCGGGGTTTTGTGGGGTTTTGAGCGGCAGAGAGGAGAGGAGGGGGCACCGGACATTGAGGGAACAGTGGCCAGAAACTTCTCGATTTGAGGAAAACACAGACCTGTACATCCAAGAAGCCCAATGAACTACAACTAAGATAAACCCGAAGAGATCCACTCCTAGACCCATCATAACAAAAATGTCAAAAAGCCAAACAATCATGCAGGCAGAGAGAATTCCGGGACATACACAGACAAGGGGGCCTCTGTGAGATCAGGCACTTGATGTCCCGTCACAAACAGGGGTCAGAAGGCAGGGAAGTTACGGAGTCAACGTGCTGACAGAAACACTGTCAGCCGAGAATTCTCTACCCAACGAAACTACCCTTCAGAAGTAGGGGAGAGATGAAGACAATGCCAGATAAACAGAAAGAGAAAACCTGCTACTAGCAGACCTGCCCTACAAGAAACACTGCAGGGAACACTCGGGCTGGAATCAAAGGACACTAGCTAGGAACTCAAATCCACATGAAGAAATAATGTGAATGGGATCTTCCTACTTAATTATTCCCAATGAGTAAGACTCTGTGTCTGCACATTCGTCCTATATGTAACAGCCTTGATGAGTGTTAGTTCTAGCAGTTTGCACATTTCTTGGATTTTCTATGAATTACATCACCTGGGAATAACCATTTAATTTTACCTTTCCAATTCTACGAACCCTAGCACACCAGGTGAAAGTGAAAACAAACAGACGTGTCCTTTACCTTTATTCTTCCTCAACAAAAGTGCTTCCGCTAAGTGTGATGCTGCCTGACCTGTATTGGGACAAACCTTGTACTTCTGGTTTGCTAAGTTTTTATCCCAAATGGGATCTGCAGGTACCTGAACAAAAAGTATAGCTGACAACAGAGCCAACCTTCACAAGCCTTCTCACGGCTTGAGGGAACTGCACAGGTCTCACTGGAACCCCCTCTGAAGCTGCGCCCCCCACCCCTACAGCAGACAGACATTTCATCAACCTGAACTGGATGTCTATCATTCTCAGGGGTGTTTTTATTCTTCAACATGTTTACGATGTTTTCCGTGTTTACGGAGTATCTAAATGTTATCCTCACCCACACTATCATCAGTTGGCCTTACTTTTGCTCACCGAATGCTTTAATTTGCATGTCCTTAATGACTTGTGAGGTTAAACACCCACTTATACTTACTAATTCTCTTGCCAGTTCACATACTCTGCCCTTTTATCTCCCTGCTCCTTCCTGTTCCGTGTGTTGCAGAATTTTCCCTGCTTTAGGACGTGTTCTCAAACAGCAATGAGGACATTCTGACAGGCAACATTTTAATGCAGATAAGGTGAATCCATTAAAATTAAAACCGGCAGTTTCGGTCCATTTTATAAACCCACCTGATTTCATACATATATTCCCCTGTATTTTCTAATAAAAATTCAGAAGTATTTTTGCTTGTTTTTGTTTTGCACATTTAGGCTCTTTAACCCTCCCCCAGCCCCCAGCATCCTGTGCGAGGCAGAGACCTGATTTCCTTTTTCCTCATGTTAGAGACAGTGGATCGTCCTAGCACCACTTACAGGGCACATTTCCCACCAAGTTGTACCTTCCTTCCCTGTGACACACCAGCATGCGTGAGGCCCTCGCTGTCACTCATCAGTCCGTGTGTGTCTACCTCTGGGCCAACACGTCATGGTAACTATCACAGCTTTGTCCTACAGCTTGTAGGGGGCTTCCCTCGCCTGGTTCTTCTGCTTCAAAACGGTTTCCTTTTCTTCAATTCTAGGAATTTCTCGGCCATTGTCTCTTCAAATCTTTTTCTTTTCATTATAAACTCATTCTGTTTTATTCTTTTTAAAAACATTTAAAAAAAAGATTTTATTATTTTTAGAGAGAGGGAACAGGAGAGAGGCAGAGAGGGAGAGAAACATCCATGTGTGGTTGCCTTTCACCTGCCTCCAGCTGGAGACCTGGCTGGAGACCTGGTTATGTGCCCTGGCTGGGAACCGAACCAGCAACCTTTGAGTTTCCAGGCTGGCGCCTTACCCGCTGTGCTACCAGCCAGTGGATAAAGCTAAATTCATTTTATTTTAAATTCCTTCACTCTGGATGTCCTAATAGGCCTTCTTATCCCTCCCTCCACGGCTCCAATCCGTTTCATACTTCCCATTGCTTTATTTCTCTTCAAGTTATTTTGGAAAATTTCCCCAGATCTATCTTCTAATTCACGAATTCTGTCTTCAATTCTGTCTAACCTGACGACTTTTTTTCTTTAACCTCGATGACTGTATCATTCACTTTCAGCCGTTATTTTTTTAACCTTCCTGTTACTTTTTCCTCATACTGTTCTTTCATCATGACTCTCATTTCTTCTTCAACAACTTTTCAAAGTTAAAATCCCTTTGTAAGCTTCAGTTTTATTGTCTCAGATTCTTGAAGGCCTCCCTTCTCCTGGTCGTCATGGTTGCTGAGTTCTCCCCCCAACACGGGCAAGTCTGTGTGTTTTCTCTTGTGGTCTCACCCTTGGTTCTGCTGCTTCGTCACTGACGTCCGTTTGCTCCAGGTGGTGGCAGCCAACAGGACACTTCTGCATCTGTCACCGTGAAAGACCTCAAGAATGTCAACACTGCATCCGTTTTTATGTTCACTTTTCGGCTGTTGGTTCTTGTCCTGCTGAGACCGAGTGAAGCTGGAGTCCACTCCCGCGCGTGGCCCAGTGTTTCCATTTCTAATCTCCTTCGAAGGTACAGGTGGATCTTTGGAGCTCTGAACTTTGTTTGGGTCCAAATCCTAGCTCCCCCACCCCAGCGGGCAAGGTCACACCCCTGCCTGGAAATTGGAGTTCCAGCCCAGCCGGGGCTCAACGCCAGACCAACCCAACAAGGGCCGAGACGCAAGGGCAACCACAAGGGACGAGTCTGGAGCTACTGTTCTGCTTCTGTTTTCTCTCTTCGTTGACATGATGAGCTATGTATTGAACGGTTTCATCCGTGCAGGGAGGGACACACTTGCTTTAGCTTAGTCTAACAGGCAGGTCTAAGGTGCATTTTTCTTCAAGTGCTAATTTCCTTCCGCTCCACTGCCCCACCCCCTCGTGGATGAACACGTTTTACTCCCGGAGAAGGAGGTTCTGCTCTGCCCATCTCATCACCTGAGCTTTCCCTTCCTCCAGGGCCCAGAAACGATCTACCTGAGTAAAAGGTGCGAACCGTTTTCCTGGCACCCAGGCTGCAGGAGGCACTCTCGGCAGCTCAGGCTGAAGGTTCTGTCCCTGGGTCTGTTCTGGTTTTCACACCCGGCCCAGCCGCGCGTCCCCCTGGCCAGCTTGCTCCGCAGCTGAGCCAAGAAGCCGCCAGGGTGCTGGGGAAGAGTCCGCAGACCCTGCCACACAGGTCGGGGGCCAGCAAGCTGCTGCCTCCAGCCGGGAGGCGCTAGGGCAGGGGTGGCGCTGGCAGGCCAGCTGCCAACGTGCTGGAGCCTGGCTCCCTGGGGGCCTTGTGCTCAGCAGCCCGTCGCTGAAGCCCGGTGGGCCTCACTGCCCTGAGCTCTCACTCAATAGGCTGCCCCGTGACCCCTAGGGTCCCGACACACAGGGGAGAGTGCATGGAGCACGGTGACACTCTCACGGAGACCAGCGAAGCCCTGTGGCTCATGACCGGGTTCCCTTCTCTCAGGACGAGAGGGCACAGGGCAGACACGAACCCACTACTGCAAAGCCTGCGCACGGCTCTGCCTTCCTCGTGTCTGGGCGCCCCCCGCCCCCCACAGCCCGCCCCCCGCCTTGCTGCAGGGCACCAGCAGGCACAGGAGAAGGGGATCTCGTTCTGCCGGGGCCTGGCTCCCCCTGTTCCCGGCAGCTCTTCCAGATGCTACAGCTGTGCGAAGCCATCACCAATGAGACAGACAGGCAAACAAATAAAACAAATACGGTAAAGGTCGCCCATCTGGACATAAAGGAGAAAACGCAGGTCCGTTCGGAATCGGAGTAATCACCCTCGCAGCTCCTCCTGCGCCCCCGCCCACCCGTGCGCCAGGCCGGCCTGGGGAGAAGCGAAGGGCGTACGGCTTATCAGGGCCCTCCCAGCCGCCGGTGCCCAGGGTCGACGTGAGGGGTCGGGTGGGGTGCTGGTCTGCAACACCAAATTCCCGCTTCCACCCTGGTCTTCAGCTCGGGCGTGAAAACCCACCACCAGACAGATGCATGGTGAGGGCCATGCGCCAGATCTGGCCCGAAACCTGAGCCCCAAGGGTGGGGGGGGTTAGGTAGCAGGGGCACAAGGACCCAAAGGCCTGTGTTTTAAACAGCAATCTTTTCTCTTCCCAGCAGAATGTGCCCATTCACTAGGGTCCTATCAGAAGACAGAACCCCATCCTGGTATTTCCAACTCAGGGGTTCAAAGTGGGGTTCAAGTTCACGAGGGCTAGAGAAAAGCCACACAGGGCAGGGTGAGGCAGGTGACCCAAGGGTCCCCACCTGGGGCTGGAGGGTCCCTGCAGGAGCTGGGCCCTGGCGCGAGGCGCTGAGGCTGCCCCTGAGGAAGGCAGGGAGAAAGGCTCCGGCCACCAGCCCACCTCCTGTGCAGCAGGGGGGACGCAGCTGAGGACCCGAGCGGAGAGGACGCAGGCCTCCGACTGCCGGGCTGACCCGGGGAAACCTGCGGTGGCCCCTCCCTGGGGGCCTCTGCCGGGGGCTACAGTGGCGGAGACCAGACCCCGGGGAAGCTGGGCGCTGAGAACGCGGCAGCTGTGCTGCTCCGGTGGTTTTCTGCCCCACAATGCCAACCCCCGTCACGTCGCTTGCCGTGCTATTTTGGAGAACGTTGGCAGCCTTGTTAGGGTTCCTGTAACGGGTCTGAACTTTCGAAGAACAGCACGGTTCCTCCCGGCAAGCGGGACCCTGCGGGCGGAGCTGCCTGGAGAAAGGAAGCCTGTGCCGGGCCCGGTCCAGCTCTGGAGCCCGTGCGGAAGGGGAGTGGCCATCGGCTGGGCTAGCGCAGGGGTGACAGCAGAGGGGCAGCTGGCCGGGTGGCGCGGGACCCCCCAACGACAGTACACCACCCCCCGCCAACTGAGCAGAGGTTGGTTCCCTCCAGCTGCCAGCCACAGGGGCAGAGGGACTCGGGGCTGAGGGGTCCCCAAGTAACAACCGCACGTGAGTTGAGATCAACAGTGACCCCTTGAAAGAACCTGTCAGCGGCTCCTGAATAGCGACCTGTCCTAACCACCAGCTGGGATGGGCCCAGCAGGGAAGAGGCCCGGATATGCCAACGTGCAAGACGGGTCTGAGGAGGTCTAGGGAAAATCCCTGTGTTTGTGAGACGCCCTGGCCTGGGATGAAGTGAGAGGAGCTTAGGAACAGAAGGGGGCAGGAGCCCGGGCTCCACACGGAGAATTCAGAGCAGGTTATCGGGTCCGCTGGCACGCGGCGGGTCAGAACGCACCAGGGAGTCAGCACAGGCGGGTTACTGGGGAAAAGCACGGGGTATCCTGAGAATCACTCGCACGGTGCCTGTCAGGGCTCCCCCCGAGCCACGGGGCGGCCACGGGCGCCTGATGAAGCCGTCTGCCGCGCGCGCCCTCGCCCACCGGGATCTGCGCTAAGCGCTGCCCCCGGGGATGCCGCACCGCTAAAAACGCTGTTTGCTTTTTATTTAACACTGAACTTTCGGCGTTCTGGAATACAAAAATAGTGTCTGATTATTTTAAAAGCTTAGGAGGGAAACTAGCCTATTATTGGAAAAAGAAGATATATGCAGCCATAGTCTGTTCAAATATCAAGAGGTGTGACTTTTCAAATTCACATTTCAATCTTTATTTACATTAGACTTTTAGAAATAGTGGGTGTAAATATTAAATCTCCCAAGCCTGGGTGAAATTTTATTGAAAATAACTACAAATAAAGAGGAACTGATTTTTTAAAGTCAGTTTCTGAAATTTAGATGAAAAAGAATATCAAGCATTAACAAAAATGATATATTTACATATCAATATAGGTCTTCTGCTCGCAGACTCATTTCCTACGAACGTGACAGCCGAGCCTGGGAGTCGGAGGGCGGGAAAGCCGGAGTCAAACAGGGGCTGCGGCTCAAACCCGCCGCAGCCAAAGGGATCCGCCCGCAGCCGGAGCCAAACCTGCCCCTCGAAGCCACTCCTGCCAGAACGTCGCCTCAGAGGGCACTAAGGTCCCCGTTCCCTTCCCAGTGCACGTGTCTCACGGACGGGTGGGGGTGCCGGGGAGATCGTGCGCATCCCACAGATGGGGGTGCAGGGGAGGTCATGCGCATCCCACAGATGGGGGTGCAGGGGAGGTCGTGTGCGTCCCACAGGTGGGGGTGCAGGGGAGGGTCGTGCGCATCCCATAGATGGGGGTGCAGGGGAGGGTCGTGCGCATCCCATAGATGGGGGTGCAGGGGAGGTCATGTGCATCCCACAGATGGGGGTGCAGGGGAGGTCGTGTGCATCCCACAGACAGGGGTGCAGGGGAGGTCGTGTGCGTCCCATAGATGGGGGTGCAGGGGAGGTCGTGCACATCTCACAGACGGGGGTGCAGGGGGGTGCAGGGGAAGTCGTGCGCATCCCACGGACAGGCGGGGGTGCAGGGAAGGTCCGCTGCTACAGGCGGGAAGGCGGAAGGTCAGCAGCAGGAGCAGTGAGGGCCCCGCGCTGGGTCGTTTCTCAAGGTCGACAGGAGCCCTCTGCGCCCCCAGCTCTGCCCGGGTGGTCAGTTCAGGGGAGGGGTCTCTGGCCTCCCCGGGGAGCGGGAGGACACTGCCTGGGCAGACTGCCCTGCAGACAGGGCCTGGGAGCGGCCGGCAGGCGGCCTTGTCCACCTGCGTCTCTCATGGCTTCAGAGGACAAGGGGCTCTAGTACGTGTCAAGGGACAGTTTCGCTTCTTGGATTAAAATGCAACCACTGTCTTCAGCGCAGAACACAGTAGCTTGCGATGTGTCAACTGAAGACCTGATTTGTGGACTCAATCTTTTGCTCACCAAACACAGGACAATACATTTCTCTAAAAATCTTTGGAGGCCGGTGGCGGAAATATGCAGACATGCACAGGTACACACATAGAAATGCACAGATGTGCACACACACACACACACACACACACGCCTGGTTTCCGTGTGAGCATTAAACACAATTCTATTTTATTGCAACATTAAGATTCCAAATTTTAAATTGAAAAACCCAAGGAATTACAGAGGTTATCAAAGATATATTAACTTGCTCTTAGAATAAGCTCAAAATTAATAACAAAGGTATTATTATGCTAATATATACACCGGCTACCCTGCCTGACACAGGTTCAGAGCCCCTTTGCTCTGAACCGGTGGTGGGAACGCTGCGTTCCTCCTGAAATCGGGGCCTTACGGGAAGTGGTGGAAGCATGAGGGAGAAGCTCAGGCGGAGATCAGCAAAGGCAACACTGGCTCCTGCCGGGATAATTAAACGAGGGTGGGCCTCTTCCCCCACCTGTCCTCCCAGACCTCGGAGTCTGTCAGCCCCTCCCCGGCACCCTGCTGCAAGGAAACAATCTAAATGTACTTTCAGTTCCTATTTCCGAAGTGGACCTGGAAACAAACGAGTGTGCGCCCGGCCGAATGCTAAGGGAGCTTAAATCAGCCGGCCCGGGTTATTTACACCCTCGTTCCTCAGAAATGCAGCTGCCGTTGGCATGAACTTTGCTTTACGGATCTAATATTTAGGAGCAACCCTACCCGGCACGCGGCGCAGCAGGTTGTGCACTTACAGACTCCCCTGCCAGACACAGCGCACAGGCCTGGGCCAGGCTCCATCCACCGCTCGGCGGGACCTGGTTAACAAATCACAGCGCAGGTGCGTCAGGACAGCGGCCATCGACATGTTTTATGAAAACATTCAAATGGGTTCCGGCTGGCCCGGCGGGAACCTACCGGTGTGCTCAGCGGCCCCGGGCTGCCGTCTGGCCTGGGTGCGGGCAGGCGGCCTCGGGGCTGGACCTCCGGCTCCTCCTCGTGGTCCCCAGGGCGCAGGGTGCTGGCCGGCCCCTGGGGGCAGCCTCGCGGCTGCACGGCACCCTCCAGACTCCTGCAGGCCCGCTTCTGGAACAAACCAAGTTTCACGTGAGACACCTTGTAAAGCGCCTGACACCCGAACTAAATCTGCCTCTGCAACTTCGGGGGCGAGTGCAGACACCCACGGGGCCGGGCAAGTTTACAGGACGTTTGAGGAGACTTCAAACTTTGTCTTTGGGAATGACCGTCCTCCATTACACGTCATCTCGTTACTTCCTGGACTGTCTGCTCTTTACTTAGCACTACAGATTTAAAAGTCATTTTCAACAATTTGGGCAGAATCTCTGGTAATAAACCACTGTGACTGGTTTACTGATGTTGAAAATGTACAAAGCCTATACATTTTGTCCAGGAAACCAGCTCTGTGCTCCAGCTCACTCCACCTGGCGTGGAGAACACGCTCCCTCCACGCAGCCCGCAAACACCTCGGGCGGTTTTCTTGTGGACGCTGGTGCCCCAGGGAGCTCAGTCTGGCAGCTGGGCGCCGGTCGGTGACGGCAGCTGGTGGCAAAGTCCGCGTTTGGTGCTGGCTTCCCCTGACCTAGAGACCACCTGCCAGGGCAGCCCTCCGAAGCTAAAGGAGACCCACTCACTCTCAAGGCCGACCGCCCTCTCTGAGGGTCACACTGTCCTCGTGGACAGAGGACAGAGGCAGCCGGGAGGCCCTCACCGGGCCCCAGCAGTGTCTCGGGCACCGGGGCCACTTGCAGGCAAGGCTGCTGACCTGCCTGTGACCCAAGCGGCTTCTTGCAAACCATCATCATCCTTTGTGCCAGATTACTTACTATCTGCACTGGTATTTACGTAATGTTTTCTATATCGCACCTGCCACGCACTGGGTTTATCCGACAGTGACTCTATCACAGGTTTAGCCTGCCAGCTCCCATGCCCCCTCTCACCGTACAACAGGCACCGGAGTAAGATGGAAAATGGCGAGATGAGCCCCCCAGCCTCTGAGAATAATTTCTTGGCGCTCAACCAAGCGCTTGACCTCCAGGTGGCGGAAGACAAGGGCAACTACCCAGTCACCCCCCTCCTACCTTCCCAAAAGGATGACTCTGAGGTTGTATACCAAGCCATACCCTGCGCAAAGCTTTAGGACAGGGAATTCCAAACTCTGAAACTAAGGCTAGCAAAAGAGAAAGCACCTCCCCAATCCAAGTGCACGCCCGTCGTGGGCTCTGAGGTGAGAGGGGCAGAAGGAAACATGGACGACAGAGGAGGGACACTAGCAGAGGGTGAGTTGAGTGTCATCCACCCCAGACACCAGGCATGAAAAGGTGAGGCCAGCACACGTGTGGGCCAGAACGCAGCTGTGGGGAAGGGTGTCCCTGTCCACACGGCTCGGGGGGCCGGGCCCACTGACAGAGGCCTTTTTCAAAAGGCGGGAGAGGCAGCATGACTTGCCCTTGGGCAACTGGGTGGTGAAGATCAAGGGAAGTAAAACAGGGACAATTTCGGGTCCTGCAAGTAAAGAGGGTGGAAGTGCTGGGAGGAGGGTGCTATCGGCCACCCAAACGTCCCCCTACAAGAGGGAGACGAAGGCAGAGATCGACCACCCCCGGTAAGGACTCTCGCTGCATGAACAAAATTAAAGCCCGTGTCTACACAGAGATCCCACTACTTAACAATAATGGAAGATCAATCAAACTGCAACCTCACCAGGGAACTGAAACAGGAACATGATTAAGAGAAGACAGTTGATAAGACACATGGATGCAAATATAGCGCGTGTGTCCCTTCATAAAATCGAGTTGGCAGGTCTGGGAGAGGCGTCGCCACCAGACCTTTGTTGCAGGGACAGTCCCCAAGGAGGGAGGAGGGGGACAGAGAAGAGGGTGGGGCTCTGAAAGGCTGCGCAATTCGGCAGAAATGAAATTCAAGATTTCGCTTCAGTGCTGGTGAGAGCGAGCCCTCACAGCCGCCATGCTGGGCCACTGTCCCCCTGCACCTGGGCACGCGGGCAGCCAGGGTACGCAGAGCCAGGGCCAAGGGCCGGCTGAAGCCCAGCTCCGCAGTACACACGAGGATGAAGAGAAGGCAGTGACTCCTTAAATACTCGGACAGGAAGGTACTGCATGTTCTCCAATTGGCACTGCAGCATGCCCTGTTCTTAAAAGTTAGGCACCTTGAATTAAACATATGTAACATCTCTGCTAATATGTGAGTTGAGCATATACACCATGAATTAAGACAGCGGTGTGAATCATTGGAGCTCAGTGATGTAATTAATGGTGTCTCCACACACACACACACACACACACACACCCCTGGTCCCTTAGCGTGAAGGCATTTTGAGGATGTGTACTGGCCTTATTCTGAGGTCACTGTATTAATGTGTGATGCTGGCTAGTTTCCTCCCAGGGGCTGAGGGAGGTTTGTGGTGCCTGGGGTTTTAACCCTCCCGTGGAGAAGGAAGCTGATAGGGCCCATAGGGCCAAGCTGCTGCGGCGCCAGTCAGTCCTGAACACAGAGGTGTGACTGTCGCGAGCGCGGCCGCCCGCGTGTATTTGGGGACCTGTGTTCCACCGCCCTGCACCGCTCATCTCTACACCGTCAGGTGAGGGCATCAACTTCCACTTGTTGGAGCCAAAGTGGCCTGCAGTCTCCCAGCTACAGAAGCGACCCCTGAGCGCCAGGAACACGATCCCCAGGGAGGGGTGAGCAAACGCGCCGCGGGGCACAAAGCAGGACGCTCAGCCCGCTGTGCCAACACCTGAAAAGCTTCTCCCGCAGAAACTCGGGTGCCATTCCGTGCTTATCGAGTCCGGAGGTGTAGGAGCGGGCTGGACAGTGGGTCGCCGGTGTGCTGGCAGCCCGACGCCGTCAGGGGACAGGAGCCCGCCCTCGCAGAGGCGGGACACCGAGGTGCTGCCGGGGCTCTGCCTGCCCCTGCGCCCCGGGAGGCGACGCACTTTCCCGCCCGCTCCGCTCCCCTCCCGGTGTCGCACAGGCCTGATGACACCGGTCGCCGCAGCTCAACCCCAACGGGGTGATGTCGGTCACATCAGCCCCTCGCACACCCGCCGGCGCCTGCACCTGGAGGCGGGACGCAGGGACGCCCCACCTGCCACCCGCCAGTGGTCGAGGCCCGGCAGGGAGCCCCGATCACCCCGCCCGCACCCGCGTCTCCCAGTCCTCGGCGCGCCCCGCCGTCTGCGCAGGCGCGGCTGGAAGGAGGCCCCGCCCCCGGCCCCGCCCCCAGCAGAGGGGGCGCCGCGCCGCCGGCCTCCTCCCCGACGGCCGGAGACGCGAAGCGCGGGGTGGGCTGCCCCAGGACGCCGCTTCCTGCCCCCCACGCCCAGGCCCCGGGGGCTCACCGCGTCCCCCGGAACCTGCAGATCCTCCCGCCTCCGCCGACGCCACGGGCCGGGCGCCAGGGTGTCCATGCGACCCACGGCCCGGTCCGCCGGGACGTTCCCCAGCCCAAGGCCGGACCCCGCCCGCGCCGCCGCGTCCCCGCCCCCCGACGTGTCCGGGGAGCCAATGAGAGGCGGGGGCGGGGTTCCGCAGGACCGCAGAGTCTTCCCGGGCGAGCGCCGCAGGCGGGAGTAGCAGAGACCAGAGGCTCTGGGCGTTGAGATGAATGTGCCTGGTCATTACCGCGGGCCGGCCTGTCGCCTCTCCGGTCGCTGACTCGACCGCGGGGCTCGCGCAACCTATCCTCGAAGGGGCCGGCCATACCTTCGCGCAGACCTTGGGTCGGCTGGAGGAGCGCCCGCCTCCCGGTCCTTGCAAGTGGCCGCTTCCCAGTGGTTGGCTGATAGACGGCGCAGTGGACCAATCGGCTTGAGCACCACTCTGGGGGTCTCTGGGAGTTGTAGTCCCCGCGAGGCGGTCTCACTTCCGGGCAGGAATGGACCTTGATGGTTCCATGGTGGCTTCGGAAATCGAACAGAGTTTGGCCGGGGCTCCCCCTTCTCTCCAGGCTGAGGGGTGCGCTGCCGGGCTCTCGCGTTGTGCAGAAGCGGAAGCGGAGCTGGGGCTTGGTCACCACACCCTCCGGGCTGGGCACCCGGCTGAGTGACGCTGGTGACCCGCGTCCTCCGGAACACCGGCCGCTGCCGGGAGGGGGGGGGGGGGGGGGGGGGGGGGGGGGGGGGGGGGGGGGGGGGGGGGGGGGGGGGGGGGGGGGGGGGGGGGGGTTAAGGCGGCGACCCGGCGCAGGCTGCACGCGGGACGTCCTGCCAGGGTCGGGGTGGCCCTGGGGACAGGTCAGGCTCAACGCTGACGTCAAGGACAAGTGGACTTTACAGCCTGTTCACCCACTGTGCTTACGTCAAGCGTTACTGCCTGAATTTTCAATACAAAATGCCTACGGTGGTTCCCGTGCTCCTTGTTGTAACTTCGAATGCATTAACCGGTAAAAGAAAACAGGAGGCCTTCGGGACGTTGACTTCTTGCCAAAACCACAATCGGCAATGGAGGAAACGTGCCAGATTGGACCATGTCCAAATGTTAAACTGATGTATCAGAAGCGATGTGCAAATGGCCAATAAGCACATGAGAAGATGCTCAACGTCAAGGGGAACGCAGGTCAAAACCACTTCATGCCGCCCTGAGCGTTGCAATGATGATAATAAAAGAGATGGTGAGGGCGGGGAGAAGTGGGCGCCCTGATGCATCGCAGGTGGGGCTGCGGAACTGCGCAGCCGCTGCCAAGACCTGGGGGACAGTCGTTCAAACCTATGATTCCACTGTTCCACCTTTGTTCGAAAGTTATTCACAGGCCAAAGGGCGGCGGTAACGTCCTTGCCCGCCCGTAGAGGGACAGCTGGGCGAACAGAACGGGGTGGGTACATGCAACACTTAATTACTCAGCCTTGAGAAGGAAGTTCTGACCTGCTCTGTGATGCTAAATGAAACGACCGGTCACAAAAAGGCAAATGAAAGATATTTGCACTGTTTAAGGTATTGGAATAGTCGAACTTGTGGAGACAGGCAATAGAAGGGGGTCTCCAGGGGCCCAGGGCAGGGGCGTGAGGAGTTGCTGTTCAACCCTGACAGCGGATCCGGTTAGGAGGTAGGAGTTGGACGGGGTGATGTGATGGCTGCTGGGAAAGTTGAATGTGCTGGATGCCACTGAACTTTACATTCAAGACAAAGGTAAAAATGGCCCATTTGATGCTGTGTACACTCTACCACAGCAATTGCAAGAGTTGTTTATGTGTGCCCCACCCACTGCTCTCCTGCACGCCCGCCTTCAGGGAAAGTGGCCCGAGGGCCAGTTCATCTGCACATGTCCAGCTCCAGGCCTGCGTTTAGCTTTGCAGCCCCTGCCCCTGGTGGACGAATCAGAGTGCCGGTGAGGGAGGGGCCCACGCACAGGAGCTCCCTGGGTCTCCCAGGGGCCTGTCTGGAAGGCAGTTAGCTTGCCATCCAGGATGCAGTTCCCTCTCCTGGTGGCCGGGGTGACAACCTTGCAGCCTCTCCCTGCTGGGCACTGGACCTGGCGGAGTTCAGGAGGGGTCACTTAACTCAGGACTGCTGGGCCTGTCTGTGTGGACCTTGAGCCTCAGCTACCAACAGGAACAGCCCATTCTGCTCCCAAGCGAGCCAGCCTTCCAGAGCTTCAGGGGGTCACGGACTGTCTTCATACCTCAATTGCATTGTAATTGATTTTATATATATATATCTCCCCCAGCACAGCCTGGCCCATAGTAGTTGATTCACAAATACTCCTTCCCTTTCTTCTTGCCCCCTTACTAAAAAAACTTCTCAGCACTTCTCTGACACTAACATAAGGTTACACTTTTCCTTTAGAAATTCTCAGTTTCTTTAGATATTGCAGTAATAGTTATCATCTCCTGGAAGCACTGTCCCCTCACCCGGGCCAGCTGTCTCCTGTTTTCAGGATGTTGGGGGACCATCCCCTCCCCAGGCAGGCTGAGCCACCCTCCCATGGAGCAGCCACCCCTCTCCCCACAAGGCTTCACTCCTGTCCCCCAGCACACTCATCTGGGTGGCATCTCTACCAACTGGTGTCCCGCATCCAGATTTCCTATCCCCCTGGACAGCCAGGCCAGGAGCCAGTACCCAGGATGTAATTGTCCGTCAGTTCTCAGAGCCTCTGCTCATCAGTGTGCTGCCTTTGATGTCCTTTGACCCCCACGCAACCCTGCAGGACCGTCTTCGGTTCAGGCAGAGAAACAGGCGTGAGACCTTGCCTGCTGTGCCCACCGTGCATGAGGAAGAAGCAGGGCCCTGAATTCAGATTCAGAACGCAGCTCTGCGTTCCCACCCTCCTCCGGCTTCCCAGGCGGCTGAGGTTCCTGGGCAAAGCCCCTGGCTGAGCGACCGGCCTCACTAACACGGAGTGTCATCAAGCAAGTGAGCTCTAGCCCAGCCATTGCCCAAGAGCATTACCTCCCAGGGCGGGTTCCAGGGCTGGCAGGGCCCAGCCCTTCCCCAAGGTGAGTCCTTGCTGGACACATCTCTGTTCTGAACTCCCACCTTTGCGTTTCAAGTGACTTGTGCACAGGACTTTGCGGCCATTCTCCTGAGAATTGGCATCCCCAGCGTCTGGCACAGGCCCAGAGAGGGAACTCAGAGCAAGGCCTGGGGATGGTGAGTTCCAGTCCAGTTGTGTGGCATCCGCGCCAGCCCGGGTCTGGGGAGGCCTTCAGGAGAGGGGTCCCACCCTCCGGCCTCCTCTGGGCTGCTGTCAGCTCAAGACCGGCCCACCTCTTGTCTCTGTAATTACTGTCTTGTGTTCCCAGCTCAAATCACAGTGTTACTGAAGGAAGGGTGGCAGGTCAGCTGTCTGCAGGCCCACGCCTGGCCCTCACCTCCACCTTGGTCGTCAGCTCCACAGCGCACAGTCAGCTTGTACGGCCCACTCTGCGGACAGGTGGTCTGCCCGGCAGGGAGGATGAGGGTCCGGAGGATGCCCCTGTCTCTGGAAGGTCAGCTGAGGGTCATCGCTTTGCCCCAGTCACCTTAGCTCAGGTTATTTCTCAAAGGCAATTCTCAGGATAAGGTTTCCCTAGATGAAATCCTTATAAAGACCTGGAGAGACATCCTTCATTAAGGCAAAACATAAAATAATAACCCACTGCTTTTCAACTTCCTAAATACATCTCTGTGGAGGCCTTAGTGGCCGAAGCCAGTGCCCTGAATAAACCATTTCCTGACGTTGCAGACGTGCTCTTCGGGGGTGACCGAAAACAGATCTTTATTCGTTACCGCAAGGCTGGGCCGTGCGCTCGGGAGACCCACCCGAAGCCCTGGCGCAGCTGCGTACGCTGGTTCCCGCAGAGGAAGGGCTTTATGACCCGCCCCGTCGGGTTCCCCTCCGGGTGCGGCAGACAAAGAGAAATATTAGCAAGCCGCCACGGTGCCTTCAGGAACCGTCAGCTTCGGGTCTGACCGGAAAGGGTTCCTCGTTCCTCATTCGAACTCATCCGCCCCCCGATCTCCTGAGGACGCCGCGCGCTGAGGGTCGCGCGGAGTGGGCCCTCCGCTATGTTGCGTCTCAGAGAGACGTGAAACATCAGCGTGTTTTATACTTTGTCCTAAAATTTGTTTATCTGCGGTTGTAGGAAGCCACGCTGCTTGTGTGTGACAACCCACTTCAGCGTGTGCCTTCCTATAAATTACAGGGTGTTTGCCTCTCGCACCGTAGTGCGCGGAGAAACCCCAGCACGTGGAACTATGACAGATGTCGCATGAGTGTGTGGCTTGGAAATAATAAGGATTATAAATGACTCACCAGGTATGGAGAACGGGGGAGACATATCGGGAGGAAGTGAAGAGCGTGCTTTCTTTATGCGCGGCCCGAAGAAGGCACCGAGAAAGACAGATCACTGTTCACCTGGTTTTTATTTCTAAGGGGGGTTTATTAACCCCTTTTTATCAATCAAAATAAATGGATTGTCAGTGACTGCAGTATTTTCTGACGGCGTGAAAGTGTAAGACAGAAGCAGAGAGACGCAAAGTCACGGGCTACATCTGGCGAGACAGACACGCTGTCTCCGATGGGACTTGTGAGTCGTGGTGAGGTTTTTACAGACTGTCCTTAAAAGAGGACGTTTCATTTAAGGAGAGAGGTGGGCCTTGGCTCTGCCGTGGCAGTGACCAGGTTTTCCAGAACACTGTTGTTTCATAGTCATGTCCCGTCCTCAAAGGGGACATGCATCTATGGCCAATAATAACTCAGTTCTGGGCAGGGAATAATCTCACGTAATCACCCGATTCCAGAAGAGAGAGGGAGAGAGGGCTGGTGCCTTGGAATCCACAGGCAAGGGCCCCTGGAAGAGGGGTCCAGCCCCTTCCAGCAGTGACAGCAATGGCAGATGTGCGGGAACGAGGAAACGAACTCCCCTGTGCTGAGAGCATGTGCTCCAGTCTGGGCCTGAGCACTCGGGGCAGCGGGGGTGAGACCCGGCAGTTGAGAAGACAGGACCTCGTGAGGGGCGTCCACCCCTTGGTGTGGCCCCACTCGGCCCTCCGGTCAGCTGCCTGCCCGGCCGTCCTGTCCTGTCTTGTCTGCAGGCCGGCCAGACGTGGCTTAACCCCACTCTGTCCCTCAGATCTGCGGACCCAGGGCCGCCTATTTGAGGGTCCCACCTATCTGTCCCTTTCATAGAGGGGAACTTCCTCCTGTCTCCTGTTATTTCCTGTCTCAGTTTGAATGTGACCTGACGAAGGATCGTGTCACGTTGCAAAGTCTAAAGGTAGCGTTGGCATCAGAATGTCTTAAGGAGGTATTGCGCGTGTTTCACAGGGATGAGTGACCCACAGAACCAACTCGCGCTCAGGCCAGCAAGGAGCCCAGGCGCGTGTTTGCTTCGCCGGGTGAGAGGACGCAGCCCTGGCGCTTTAGGCTCAGCCACCCAGTGTGAGAACACGCAGGATCGCCCATCGCGTTTACATTTGTCCCTCGGGGGCCCAGCCTGTGTGCTGCTTAAAAACCCCGGTTTGCCCTTTTCCTTTCTTGTTTGTTTGGTGCCAGAAGAAGGGTTTGAAGTCAGCAACCGCTAACAAAACCCCGACCCTGCCATCCCCGCCCGAGGTCCCCCATCTGCTGTTTGGAGACCCTCTGAACTGGGAACCCGTTGGGGATTTGAAGCAGTCCTCACACCATTCGGGCTGGTTGGACTGTCCCCACCTTTCTGAGGGTCCCTGAGCCTCTGACGCCTGGGAGCAGCCACTGACGCCTGGGCACAGGGACCCCCCAGCTGACCAGGCAGGGGCCGCTGGCCTCCCACAACCTGGGGGATTAAAGAAAAATCCTCCCTGTCCCTCTGTCCTGCACCTGCAGGAGGGTCACAGTCACTGCCAGCGGACAGAGAAAGGGGAGGCAGGCGTGTAGGTGCGGCACGTCAGAGGCAACGTGGTGGTTGGAGCTTCCGTGGAGGCTGATTCACCAGGTTAAGATTCGCAGGCTGGGCTGGGCTGGGGTCAGCCATGGGAAGGAGGACCAGGAACTGACTGCGTCTTGGCCGAGGCTCGGACGCTAGAACCTAGCAGGAGCATCTCTGGGCTGTGTCTTTCGTTGAGGGTGGGGCCCATGAGCATTTGCACCCTAGGCCCTTGTACCCTGAATTCCTTCACAGGTCACAATGTCGAGCTCTGCTGGTGGCCCCCACTGGACACTACGGACGTCCACTCTGTGAGGGGGCATCTCCGTGCACGCGCGGCCCGTGAGCAAGCGCCCCTGTCAGCGGGACAGAGGGGTGGGTGCTCCAGTGAAGCACAGGGGTCTGAGGTCCTGTTAGGACCTGAGCTCTGGGAGCTGCGGCCTGTGGAGCTCACCTGGTCACCGCCTGCCAGTGCTCCGAGGGTTACTCCCAACTTTGCCAGCGTCCCCCCTGTGGCACTGCGGGGAGCTCACCTGGGCCCTTAGCTCCTCACCTTGAAACAAGGATTAGGGGAAAGAGCAGACAATGAACCCCAAGTGTGTGTGGAGGATAAATACTCAGGCACAGGCGGGCACAGTGCCACCGTGTTTTCAGGTGTAAAGATGGACTCAGCACCCTGCAGCCGCCTGTGGACAGGCACGGTGTGTCCCCAAGTCTGCCCCTGGGGCGACCGTGCAGGAACCAGCTTTTGGGGTAAACAGGGATGTGCATGGAAAAGTGTGTGCAGGCGACAGTGCCCTCCTGCTGTCCCCGCTTTTCCTACGCCAGCCGGTTCACAAGCGCAGCACTGACTGGAAAACCGTGCAGGGTCCTGGGCACATGGGAACGGGAGGGGCAGGTGCAGGGCAGCACCTGCTGCTGGTGGGCGGGAGCAGCCGTGGGTGCAGTGCCCGTCTGTGGGGATGCCGAGGCCTGGCCTCTCCAGGTGGAATAAAGGAAGCTCAACAAAGGATGCTCCCTCTGGCCTGCAGAGGTGGCTGATGCCACCTACAGCCGCCCACGGGCTCTGCAGCTCCACCCCGCCCGGCTGGCTGCGACACGGACCCGAATTTATGGAGGGACGGGAACAGGAATTTGCAATCCGGACGCATCTGCGTCTGACGCACTGTAAACCATTCAAGACCTGATAAAAGTTACTTTGACGAAAGAGCTTCTGGAAATTGCCGCAATCAGACGGAGATCGGTGTTGCTCGTACCCACACTTCCTACGGGATGTGCTCCCAGCTCCCCGCCCCATGTGGACAGCCCCCCAGAGAGCCGCCCCGACCCTAGGCTAGGGCGGTGGGTGCCTGCTTCTCCAGGTGGTTTTATCTTCATCCAGGAACCCGGATTGCCGTGCAATCATCAATAACACGCCCCTGAAAAGAAATGAAATGTGTTTTTATTGGCAGAGCCCGATGAAGCATGTCTGGAAATCAGTTTTACAAATCACCTTGCCCATAAATTGTCCATTCCAGCTTCAAGATCCTTCTTCACGTTTGCGGAGCTGTCAAGAGGTCCCTAATAAACATGAGTTTTATTTTAGTTTACCGGATATGTAATTCTTCTTTTCTTTGAAAATAATTATTTTTCAAGCAAGTGCAGCAAAAATACAACCAATAAAAATCTAGCTATGACAGCATAAACAAGCTTTATGGCCAGCATGTACATGGAGCCCTTCCAATAAAAGTGGTTCCTGGTAAGGAAGACAACACAGAAAATTGGCCCACTTGGGTCAGGACTGAGCAAGGTGCTGGCTCCTAAGGGCTGAGGGACCCTCACAGCCCCTCCCACTTCCCCAGCCCAGACTAGGTCTTGGCCCTCAGGGGGACAGTTGCAGCCCCCGGGGGCCAGGCTGGCCCGTGAGCTGAGGAGAACCAGGTGCTGGGTCGGGCCCAGTGTCCAGTTTGTCTCAGCCTGGCTTGTTAATGGCCTTCCCAAGCCGCCCAAGCTGATGGACGTTGGGGTGAACTTCCCGGGGTGCTCCTGAGGGCAGGGCACAGACTGTCTACCTCTTGGTTTCTGCATTCCACTACCAGGCAGGTGCCCCCAGCCCTGCCCCACAGTGAGGAAGGACCCAGGGTTGGTGGCAGGCTGGGGCATGGGCTTTGGTGTCTAGTCTAGGGATAAGGCTCCTGGCTTCGTTCCGCCTGGTGGGGGTCCCGGGGAGGTGACTTTGTTCAGACCCTTCCCAGCCAGGGACGCAGAAGTGGCCACTGCAGCCCTGGCCCCAGGTGTGGGTGCTGAGCTGCCTCTGTGGTTAGACAGAACTGGGGGGCGGGGCAGTGGAGAGCCCCTGGTGTCCCAGCCGGGCGTGGACGCCTGCTAAGGATCTCAGTTAGCGGGTCCCTGCAGCTGGGCGGGTTCTCTCTGGTACCTTTACAGCAGTTCCAGAGATGAGGTCGCAGTTTGAGAACAGAAATTAAAATACGCCTCCTTCAGGTGCGAATATATGTACTTACAGCTTTACTGTGTCTCTGCGGGGGCTCCAGCATCCTCTCACAGGGAAATTCCTAAGGAAATGAACTGCCTCCAGCAGAGGTTATTCTCGGCTTCAGGGGCAGGGTCCCTGGAACTTCAGGGTCCCTCTTACGGGAAGGAAACGTTGGCCACTTTACCGGAGTATCCACGTGGTTCCTGTCCCCTCTGCCTGTTCCCCCGTGCCTGTCTGAGTCCTCAGCTCGGGGGCGGGTTTGCAAAAACCACCCTGCGGGGAACTCAGGCCAAGCCCTGCTGTGCGTACCTGCAGTCGGCGCTGGGCTGCGCAGAGCGGCGCTTGCTTGGCTGCTGGAAGGAAGGCTCTTCCTAGGAAGGCCACGGCTCCAACGTTCCTTTGCCCGGGTAGGAGCAGCGCTAGGGGTCCTTAGCAGGAGGAATAATCCATCACACACACCCCTCTTTAAAATGGGGCCAGGCCCTGGTTGGTGGCACGTCTTGCCCCTGGGGCGACCGTGCAGGAAGTGGTGGCACTCTTGGCCTGCCGAACCAAGAGTCGCTGGTTCGATTCCCAGCCAGGGCACATAACCAGGTGTCCAGCCAGGTCTGTGGCTGGAGGCAGGTGACAGGCAACCATACAGGGAAGTCTCTCTCCCTTCTCCCCTCTCTAAAAATAATAATTAAAAAATCTTTAAAAAACAAGAATAAAAATAAAAATAAAATGGGGCCAACTCACCGGCAGAGGTGGCCCTCCTCTGCTGCCCTGCAGCCTGGTCTGGGCCTTCGCTCTCCCAGGCCAGAGCTTCAGCCGCAGGGGCCAGACGGCGCACCCAGCATCCTGGCCCCGCGCAACCCCCGCCCTCTGCCTCACAGCGCCCGGGGGAAACCTCTTGGGCTGCGGTGCCCTCTGGGAGGCTGTTCCTGGTTCCTGCCCAAGAGGCCCTGGGAGCCCAGCAGCAGCCCTGCCCACTGCACTTAGATGAAGTGCCCCTCAGCTCCCTGGCCCCAGGGAGGGAGCAGGATGTGGCCCAGGGACACTAACACGCAGACCGCACATTGGAACAAGGCCCCGCGAAGCTCCAGTGTCTGCTGTGCTGTTTTGGGGCTCTCCAGCCGCAGGGCACAAGGGGAAGCTGTGCCCAAGTCTTCTGGAACTGGCAGAACCGGCACAGTAAGATAAAGGACGCCCGACTGGCTCAGAGACACTGGGATTGCTCCTCAGGGTGACGTGGCGTGGGGGTGGGGCGAGGGCCCCAGAGAAGCTGCGCCCAGAGGGGAGGCCCTGGCTGAGCGCTGGCCCTTCCCTGCCTGGGCCTGGGCAGCCTCCTAGGCTACAGGGCGGAGCCAGCACTGGTGTTTTTACACGCCTGGAGGAAGGGGTGGTGGGAACTACAGGCCGTGCGTGCGAGGGTTTGGGAAGGCTGACCCGCACTGTATACCCATTCGCACCCATGTAACTGAGACTTGAGAGCCCTCCTAGTGACCTGGCCTGCGTGGAGTACTCTTTGTTGCCTAAATCAGAGCATATTAAATAAAGCTCAGAGGTCCAGCCTGTGGGTACCAATCGTGATAAGTGCAACAGGAAGGAGGCAGGGCTGGAAACCACCTCCAGTTCTCCCAGCTTTTCCGTGTGGGAAGTCTGTCCTGTAGCTGGAACACTCAGCTTTCAGCAAGTTCCATTCACAGGAAAAATCAGGATTTTAAGACAGCCGCATTAGAAAGGGGACGACTGCTTTTTTTTTTTTTTTTAAAGGAAGAATCCTGTAGCACGTTGCCTCGTGTGGTTCAGCGGATTGAGCACTGGGTAAACCAAAGCGTCACCAGTTCAATTCCCAGTCAGGCCACGTGCCCAAGTTGTAGGCCAGGTTCCCAGCTAGGGGCACACAAGAGGCAACCACACATTGATCTTACTCTCTCTCTCTCTTTCTCCCTTCCTTCCCCTTGCTTTAAAAATAAATATATAAAATATACTTTTTAAAATTTTATTATTTTCAGAGAGGGGAAGGGAGAGAGGCAGAGAGGGAGAGAGACATCCATGTACGGTCGCCTTTCACCTGCCTCCAGCTACGGACCTAGCTGGAGACCTGGCTTGCAACCTGGTTCTGTGCCCTGGCTGGGAATTGAACCAGCGACCCTTGGGTTCGCAGGCCGGCGCCCTATCCACTGACCCACCAGCCAGGGCCCTGTACCACGCACATATTACTCTTTTTTGTACTAAGTCTTTAAAACTCCAGGAGTCTTCTCCCCTACCACGTGCACTTAGTGAGCATGTCGTGAGCACCTACTGTGCACCGGGCTCTCCTGCAGGCACCGGGGCAGACGCTGCTCCTGCGCTTAAGAACCTGTCCCTGAGAACGCGGCGGGAGACCAGCCCCTCGAAGGCACGGGGAGCTGTGCACGTGGTGGGAGCGCGAGGCTGGGGCCGCGAGGGAGGGCTCCGTACGGCCCGCCTCGAAGCGCAGTCGGACCCGGGCCAGGCAGACCCCGGCTGTCAGGAGGGGCCGGTGGAGTCAGGGCGAGCGGGGCTGCAGGGGGAGGGCGCCCCGGGGCGCGGTGGTTGCCAGGGAGGCCGGTGCGGTTGGAGCGCCTCCCATCCAAAGCAGACCCGGGGCCTCGCCTGGAGGTGCCTGGTGGAGGCGACACTCGGGCGGTGGCCGAGGGCACCGGGCAGGAGAGCGTGGGGGCGTGAGAAAGGGAGGGGGCAGAACTTGGAGTCACATCCGGGGCCCAGGGGCACGGAGGCTGGGGCCCAGGGGTGGCACCGCGGGCGCGCGTGGCTGGACGCGCGGGGTCCCCAGGCCGGTCCTGACCCCCCAGCGCACCGCGCCGGGTGTCACGTCTCGTCCAGGCCCGGCTGGCGCGCCGCGCGTGCTCGCCGCCTGCCCCCCCCACCGGCCGCGGGCACGTGCACACCGAGCCCCGGACGAGGGACGCGGAGCCGCCGGAAGCCCCGCCCCCGGGGCGGCTCGCTCAGCGCCTGCGCGGAAGGGCGGGGCGGGGCTTCCGCCGGGCGCTCGATTGCTCAGGCCTGGCGGGCAGCATGGCGGCGGCGGTGCAGGAGGTCGGCTCGGCCCCGCAGTTCGAGGAGCTGCTGCGGCTCCGCGCCAAGTGAGCGGGGGCGGCGGGCGGCGGGCGGCGGGCTCTGCCTCCGGGCCTGGCTCCCTGCGCCGGCGGAAGGGCGGAAGGGCGGGGCCCGACCCCAGCCCCGCTGGACCCCCAGCCCCGGCCCGACCCCAGCCACACCCGACCCCGGCCCCGGTCCCGCCGGACCGCAGCGCGCCGGGCGCGCCCAGGCCCTGGCTCCCACCGGCCCCACCGGCCCCCGACCCCGGGCCCCAGGCGCTGCGACGCGGGGACTGAGCCGGGGGCTCGGACGGCGCGGAGACTCGGGCCACCTGCCGCGGGGAGCGAGGCCGGGGTGGGGAGCTGCAGCGAGTGTGTCGCCCTCGGGACGGACTCCCCGCGGGGCTGCGCCAGGCCGGAGGGGACACACAGGGGTTGTCTGGGTGTCCGCACGTCGGGGCTCCGTGGTGACCACTGCAGCTTCCTGGTGGGGTTGGTGGGGTCCTGCGTCCCGGGACTGGGGGTTTCTCGGGGAGCCCGGGGATGACGACGGAGGGCGCTCGGGCGCCGGCCGCCTGGGAGCGGTTCCCGACTTGGCCTGGCACAAGGGGTGTGATCCTGGGGCAAGTGCACCGGGGGTCTCAGTTTCCCCCACTGCGAAGTGTATTGGAGCAGTGCCCACCCCAGGGCACGGGATTAAGTGGGAGGGTGCGGGGAGCACCCTGCCTGGCCCGCGTGGTGCTCACAGGCGAGACCCGCCTTCGACAGACCGAGTGCGCGGGGTTTTGTCCAGAGTCAGGAGAGGAGCTGCAGGGACAGTGCAGGTGACCGCGTGGTGGCGGTGGTGGCGGTGGGGTCGCTGCTTTGCTGAAAACGGGGCGTGGAGTTGCCCTTGCCTTCTGCAGGTGATGAAGTTAACCGTGTTACCAAAACAGCCCTTGTGGTGTTATTCTAGGGTGATCTGGGGTGTTGTTTTGAACAGCTATAGGAGGGGGCACGACGTTTACCCCTGGTGCAGGGTGGGCTGGGTTCATCCCGTCCCCCCACCCTCCACCCCCGCCGCACCCAGCGGGGACAGCACCCAGCGCAGCTCATTGGCACCCGCTTCCAGGGGGGAGCTTACACCACAGTGCTGGTTTGCTTTCGGTTATATGTTTTTGTTTCTGTTTCGTTTTTAGGCATAAAAGTCCCTGAAATGTCACAGTTGGTAAACGTTTACATGTAAACACCACTTAAATGTATTCTTGCCACTGGTCTGTACTTGAAGTGACTCAGAAAACTGTGCCTTTTGCCCGGTGATCATTTTTGTGGGCACCTGGGACCAGAGAAGGTACAATTCTGCAGCTTTTTGTGAAAATGGAAGCATTTAGGAATATTATCATTCATGTAATTATTTAAAGGTCACTTTCCAAGTCTTCACTTAAAAAATATATTATTTTTAGACAGAGGGGAGGGAGAGAGGCAGAGAGGGAGAGAGACATCAATGTATGGTTGCCTTTCACCTGCCTCCAGCCACAGACCTGGCTGGAGACCTGGCTTGCAACCTGGTTATGAGCCCTGGCTGGGAATCAAACCAGCGACCTTTGTGTTCACAGGCTGGTGCCTTATTCACTGTGCCACCAGCCAGGGCTCTTTTCTCTTTCAAAATTTCATA
This sequence comes from Noctilio leporinus, assembly GCA_004026585.1. Taxonomy (NCBI): domain Eukaryota; kingdom Metazoa; phylum Chordata; class Mammalia; order Chiroptera; family Noctilionidae; genus Noctilio; species Noctilio leporinus. Next base: position 23,143 of record PVIW01000050.1, on the reverse strand, counting down.
TGAAATGCAAAAAAAGGTTTTTTTTGTTTGTTTGTTTGTTTGTTTTTGCTTAAATCCCATGTATCATGTTTCCATGTTGCTGAGATGGCTGGTCCATACAGTGGTGATCAACAGCCATTTGTAGAGTAATTAAGGCTTTGCCTGTTGGTAAAACATTTATCAGGACAGTTGACCAGTGGCAGCCAGTACTGCCTGCAGGTGAGGAACAGGACCCCCCAGTGACGGAGGAACTGAGCTGGAATTGTTTCATGTGCTGGGTTGGGACTTGAATCTGGTCCTCTGAAGGTTCGTCTGCGCATGCGCCTCCATAAAGGAGCCAATGCTGTTCCAGCCCCGCAGGGGGGGGCGGCATCTGTCCGCTTCGGCTGCGTGTTCCGATGATCTTGGCTGTTAGGTCCTTATTCTTCAGTGTCTTCAAAGTGCTTTCATATTTGCTCCTCCCAGCATCGCGGGTGTGAGGTACTGCTGCTTTACGGAAGTTAAGGAGAAGTTAAGTTCCTAGTAATGGAATTTAAGTTGCATGTGTTCTTTTATGTTTTTACTTGTTGGTTCATACTGTTAAAAAGTTGGGTCACCAATTTTATTTTTCAAAAGATGTAATCGTATGCCATGTTGAAATTTTTTCAACATATGATTTTAACGGCTTTATAATATTTTATCCTATGACTCTTAAAAATGGTGTTGTACAATGTTTTTATGCTTACTCCGTACTAATAACAGGGGAGTATTCGTACACATAAACCTTTTCCTTTAATTATGTTTTTAGGACAGATACTTGAAAGTGCCTAGTTTTCCTGGAGGGTTCTAGTTTTATTGCAGGCTGTTTCACTAGCCCTTGTATCATGGAATATTGTGCCCTTAAATATCTTTTTACAAGTTGGTAACAAGCTGGGGCATTCACTTACTGTAATAAAATGCGCAGTCTTAGTCATTAGGTGATGGATTGTGTGGTTGTGTGCACACAAATGCCCTTCACTGGGAGGAAGGGCGGAGAGCCCCCGCAGGGTGTGGCCCCTCGCTCCGGGCCCATCCCGTCCGCCCTCCGCCAGGGAGACCGTAGCCTGCTCTTGGGCGTGTCGGGAGGGAGCCACATGGCTGCTCCGCACTGCGTCTGTCTGGTTTGATCTGCACGGTTGTGACATTCATCCATGTTGTTGCATGTCTTCATCATTGCGGCTTCTTTGTTGCCAAGAGTTGTCTGTGGTACGAATTCACAACCAGTTCTCCAGTGCGTGGACATTTGGATACTTCCAGGACTTGGCCTTTGTGTCCAAGGCTGCTGTGAACATTCTTGCATTTGGGGGCTCTCCTGCCTCACCTGGCATTAGGTCTCGGGGCGCCCTTCTAGCCTCCGCAGAGGCTGTGTGAGAGGCGGCTGGAGTGGACGGAGGTGGGGATTTGAGAGTCTGGATAGATCGTTTCTGGTCTGCATCCCAGCAGCGGGGGCTCGGACCCAGGGTCCCAAGCAGCTGCAAATGAGACACATGCAGCCGTCTGCCTGCCGCAGAGGAGGGGAGCAGCGTGGGGGCAGCACTGGGCCAAAGGCCTGGGCCCAGAGGCCACCTGCTCTCCCACTGCTGCTCCCCACTCTGCTTATGCAAAGGAGACACGGTGACTGGGGGCCCCACAGCATGTCCTTTCCAGCCTGTTCCTCCTGCCCTGCCCGGTGCGCCCCAGCATCAGCCCCGACTCTGCCGGCCTCCAGTTCCTCGGTCCCAGCAGTGACCGTGCTGCCGACCTGGGAAACAGGACTTCCGGAGGCATCTCCTGAGCTCTCCCTTCTATTTTTCCCGTCCCTTCCCCAACAGCTGTGCATCTATTTGTGCCCTTGCCCGTTCCTGTGCCTTTGCTTCTGATCCAGAGGAGACCCCTCCCTGCCACCCTGGGCCCTCGCACCCCAGCCCTCCCTGTGTTAGCCTCATCCTGTCCTTTTGCACTGTCCGGGTTCTCTGGCGTTGACATCCACCTCTTGGCCTCCACTGAGCTCCTCTGTGGAGAGCAGGTGCCCAGTGGCTTGTCCCCTCACCTTCAGGTCAGCCCCACCCGCCGCAGTGCGACGTGCCCACCATGGAGTCACGTCCTGTCGCTGGTGGTCCTCTCCTGTCACACCGGGTGGTTCTCGCGTCTTCCATCTCAACCTCAGTGAGGCCCTCCGGCCCTTCCTCCAGTCCGCTCCCTGTGTCCTTGTCCCCTGCCTGTCCCGTAGTTCTGTTGAGCAGCCCCAGTGGCATGGCTGGCCCCAGGCCCGCTGCGTGGGTGGGCATGGTGCCCAGAGGCTGCTCCTAGGTTTACAAACCTGCCCTGAGCCCAGACCTCGTGTGCAGCCCATCAGACTCCTTTCCTCTCAGGCTGGTGGCCGCCGCACTATGAGTGGTTTCTGCTGCTGCCTCCGGCCATCTGTCACTGGGCCAGAGGCTGAGCGTCACCTCCAGACAGTGTCTCCCCATCACCAGATCCCCCACAGCCACCCGTGAGCCCCGTGCTAGGCGCTGGGTGGGGCTTCTGTTTCCACCAGCACCGTGTTCCTCCGTCACCTTCCGTGGTTCCTCTCCACGCTCCACTTCCTGACTCCGCGGGTCCGTATTTGGGTGGGGGGTCAGGGTTGGGGTTGTATTTGAACTTAAATTCCTGAAAACGAGTTTTTCAGTTGAGTATGAGGGTAAACCTAAAGGTGTCTTCGTCAAGGTCATCTTATGTAGGAATTTAGACAGATTCTGTCTGTTCATATGTCCATTTTTAAAAAGTCTTTTATAGCATAATAAAATATAAACGGTACGTCTTTGTCAGAAGCCATTCAGTGTTCCCATGCTTCCTGCTTGCGTGCTTTCTTCTTCAACGTTCATTCTTGTTCCCATGGTTACAGTTATGCTCCATCACAGCAGCCGCTGGAAGGTAAACACTGACATCAGCAGCGATCATGCCTCGACAGTCGTGTTTTGCCCGTGTGTTGCCTCAGTGGCAGCAGCTCGGCGGCAGGAGAAGCTCATGCACAGTGTGAGGCGCTCGCATGGGTGTTCAGGTCACCGCGCCCGGGCTAAGTGCCCACTCGGGGACGGTGGTTAACTTGAAAGTTCACCTGAAAGATTTCTGAGACCTGCGAACCTTTGTGTCTCAGACTCACACAGGAAAACCAGCAGAACGAGAAAACTCCAGGGGGTTCTCATCAAGGGTTTTTGCAGGGATGGACTTTGTATCAGTATTTGCTTATCTCTGGAGATCCCGTCACTTTTTAAAACCGCATTTTATTGACTCACAGGTCCCTTGTTGTGGTCCATTTCTGGGCGCCATGGGCCCCGCAGTGCGGGCAGATGAACGACGTGATGGCGGCGCTGGCCGGAGAGCACCCCCAGGTCTGCTTCGTGAAGGTACTTCCCTCCGTGCCCTGGGAGTCGCGAGGCTGATGGGAGGGGGCGGCGTGGGGTCCCACGGGCTTGCAGCTGATTTGGGATGGCTGGCTTTAGTCGTAGGCTGTTCTTGGAAACCTGGAAGTGGCTTTGCCTTTCTCAAGCGCCAGGTAGTGCAAACTCACAGCACTTCCTCGCACGTGCGCGGGGGCAGACGGGGGCAGAGCAGCGTGGGTTGTGGGGGCTGCTGGCGGGCGAAGGCAGACGAGGTCCTTCACGGGGTGACGGTGGCTTTCGTCCAGGAACATCCTCACCGACGTATTCCGTCGGGAAGCGTGACGTGGAGAGAGGCAGGAGCCAGGGGCGCGGGAGGCGGTTGTCGGGACTTGGCGGGTCTGCGGGAGGAGCTGCAGTTTCCCCAGCCCGTCAGGAGGCAGGCGAGAGGGAGCGGACAGCCTGCTGCTTTCTGGGCTTGTCCTGCGCCGGCTGCCGGGTGTTCCCCGTGTCTCGGGTGGGTGAACACGAGCGGGTGGAACTGGCCACTTAGTTCAGCGCATTTAGTGTTACTTCAGGGCTGCTGTTGGTTCAGGCCAGGCTGGTCTGCGTCCAGAGTCTCAGATACGTGTCACTGGGGGGCAGGCGCCCTCTGCGTTCAAAGTCTGCACTTGAAACAAGCGGAAACCCACAGTGTGAGTTTATAAGATACGTTGGCAAATAGCCCTGTACGTAGAGTCCAGACGACAGCATTTGGCCAGCTAACCCGTCTGCGGGAGGTGACTCCTCCTCAGACGTGACCGTGTAGGCAGCGGAGCCCCGAAGAAGGGGCTCACATCAGAGCTGCGCCAGCTGGGTGGAGGGCGCCCCGCCGCCCGTCCGCAGCCCCGCTGTCCCCTGTGAGTGTCACCTGTGTTCATTTCGTGGGGCTGCCCCAGGGTTCTCTGCAGGTGAAGCAAGTTCGCGAGTAGCGGCTAGCTTTTATTTTTTTTAATTTTTATTTTTAATTTTTATTTAGTTTTTATTTTTTAATTTTATTATTGTTGTATTATATCCATCCCCTTTTTGCTCCCCTCTGTCCCCCTCCCCACCCATCCATTCCCCCCAAAGTCAATCCCACCTGTTGTCCATGTCCATAGTTCCTTTATACTAGGTTCTTGTCTAAGCTGCTCCCCTTCTTTGCGTCTACCTCCCCCCTCCCCCCAACCCCGTTGCTAGCTTTTAAATTGAAGGGTTTATTTAAAATTCTAGTGAAATGTGTAACGTAACCTTAGAACGTAACCCTAAAATGTCCACTATAAATAATGGAAGGGAACATTAAAACTGCATGTTGGTCAGTGATAAAAGGTAATGGTTACAAGGGAAATGAATGATTAAACATTTCAATCGTAAGATTAATCAGGATGATGGTAACTGTTGCAGGCCTGCTTTGGTGTGTGTGACGTTACTGGTGCAGGTAACAGCCCCTGGCTGCCACCCGCATGATTTATTTACGGGCGGGGGGTGGAGTTGCTTCTCACCTCGGTGCCGCCCTGGGCAGCGAGACTCGCACCTGTTCGGGTGCTCAAGTGTGTCAGCACGCCAAGGCTGGCGACACCCGAGCCGCCTCGCCCGCTCTGCGCGACGGCGGCGTATAGATGGGGCGTATGCCAGGTGCGGGCACGTCCTGGGTCCGTACTCTGGGCACAGTTGGCTTTCACCGGGCGCCAAGGAGGGTGGAGGCTGCGTGCTGGGGTCCGTCATGGGGCCGTGGAAGAAGCTGCAGTGCGGGACCGCGGGGAGCCGATGGGAAGCGTCACGGTCGCGAGCTGTGCAGTGTGTCCCGGTGGGAGAGGCGCGCAATGTCGTTACAGCGACTTGCGTTCCTGATGGACCTTCTGCCACCTCGTCTTCCCACTCGACTTCTGGCCTTTTATTTTTAGAGGACGGCCGTAGTTGGGCATTTTGATTATGAGCTGTGGAGATTAGTCCATTCTGTGACTCAGATTTAAAGACTCATTATGTAGGTGATCTTAAACTTGACGTTTTAAGTAGTTGGTGCCCTTCTTCCCAGCCCAGTAGCCCCCTGATGCTGCTGGACTGCGGCCACGCGTTGTCCCGCAGAACGAACGCACTTGGGTACAAAACTCTCTAAGTCAAGCTTATCAGCCACCTGGTTAGTGAGATTTTACAGGATTGATTTTCATTTAGTGTTAATCTTGTTTGTAGCTGCACTTGCTGTTTGCATCCGTTGTAACTTCAGATATTAGATAAAAGCCACAGAAGGACCTACATGAGGTCTGTCCAGAAACAGTCCAGCCGTTGTTAGTAGCAAGAACAGCTGGCACGACATGGATGTCACCTGGCAGCCAAGGAGAGAGGACTGGAATGCACGTGGGTGAACAGTTGTGACTTCACCGCGCTAGTCAGCGGGGGTGGTGGATGCCGAGTGAGCGTGTGCACTGTGTGGTCGTCGCATGAGAAAAATGACTGCGTGAGCACAGCAACGAACCTGCATCGGATTTTGTGTTAGGCCTCAACGTTCCTCTGCGGAAACTCTTTGGCTGCCAGAAGGTTTTCAGGAATGATAAAGTGAGTGCAGCTCACCAGTGCTTCAAAGATGGTCGAGAATCTGTGGAAAGTGATCTGTGTCCTGGGAGGCCTGCCGCAAGCAGGACACCTGAGAATGCAGGACGTGTAAGGCTACAGTCAGCAAAGGTCAGCGACCGACAGCGCGGGAACTAGCCGTTGATCTGGGGATTCCAGACACTGCTGTGTCTGAGGTTGTGATGCAGGGCCCCGCGGCTTGTGCAGCCAGAGCAGGGGGACATCGTGCTGTAGCTGCTGTCGATTTGCTTCCAACTGTCACCAGCGGATTAGGTTTCCCTGAGAAAGTGGTCCCGGGCGATGAATCGTGGGTCTGCGGCTGCGATCTGGAAACAAAGGCCCGGTCACCCCAACAGACGTCGCCTGGTCCCACGCCTGAGAAGGCGCAGCAGCATCGCCGCAAGGTCAAGAGCGAGAAGTGTTGGCCGTCATGAGCCCCTCCAGGCTGGGGACGGCAGCTGCATCACAACTGCGCCCACCCATGCACCACGACTCCTGCAGAGGTTTTTGGTGACACATCAGGTCATCCAGGGTCTCAGCCTCCCGACACCCCAGATTTGGTGCCCTGCGACTCCTGGCTTTTCCCAGAGCTACAGTCCCCTTTGCCAGGGAGAGATTCAGGAAAATACAGCAGGGCAGCTGATGGCGACTGGCAGAGCTGTGGGGGGTCCCAAGATGCCTGCTGTGAAGGGAACTGAGGTGTCTGTTCTGTGTACAATGTTGCATCTTCTTCAGCAAGTCTCTCTTTCATTTACGTGGCTGGATACCTTCTGGGCAGACCTTGTTTTCTTAAACGTGCAGCCATCCTGAAGGTACAGCTCACACTGTTGAATGTCTGAGGGTCTCCGCAGTCAGCACCGCTCGTTTGGGACCTACACTGCCTCGTTCTCGCCCCCCATGCACTGAGTGCGTGTCAGGCCGCCCGCTGGCCCGCCGCTCGGCACCTCCGACTGCTGTATTCCTGGCGCGAGGAACCGTGCAGGCTCAGGCTCCCGCACAGGAAGCAAGAGGGTCCCAGCAAAGGTGCCGCTGGGGGCCCCGCTCTGCCAGTGTGTGCACCTGGCCGCTCCACAAGCCACGTCTCTGCTCTGCCTGTGAGCCTCTGTCGTCCTCTGCCACCGTCGCAGGACGCCCTGCAGTGACACCCCGCGGTGACGCAGCGGGCTTTGCTGGGAGACTCCTCCGTGGGCCAGGCTGTGAGAGGCGGGGCCTCCCCGCAGGACCCCAGCCCCCGGTGGAGGGAGGAGGGCTCGGGCCTCTTCTGGATGCAGGTCGCTGCTGTTTGCGTGTTTCCTTTCCGCCTTCGTTACCGTGACTCGTGTACAGTCGACAAAACGTTCCGAGTGTTGGTGCTGCGAGTGGTCTTGGACGTCAGACGCCCTGAAGTTCAGGCCTGTGTTGTGGCGCCTGGAGGACTTGCCACCACCGTGGCCTCTGCCCCAGGAAGGCGGGACTCCCTTCCGACCTCAGCAGGGACAAGAGCGGCTGGAGCGGCCCTGGGAGCCAGAAGGAACAGGACAGCGGCTTTCAGAGCCGCAGGTCTTTGTCTTTGCGGGGAGGGCGCTGCCTGCCTGTCCCAGTGAAGACCCGCTTCTCCCCAGTGTGGCCCCCGGTCGGATTTGTTTCGTTTCCCTGTTAGAACCCAGTCGCACCAAAGGTGGGACTCGCGTGTGGGCCGGCCTGGTGCCCCCGTGCAGGGCACTTGAGAGCTGTCGGTCAGCGGACGGGAGACGGAGCAGCCGCCGTCCCCTCTCCTGCCCGTCTGCCGGGGCGGGACTGCGCGGCGGGGCGGCCGGTGAGCCCCTGATGTCGTCTGGCGGGAGGAGCTGCCCCAGGGGCCGCGCTTCCCTGCTCCCAGCTCTCTCCTCCGGGAAGCCACCGCTGACGCAACCCGCTTGACGGGAGTAGTGAAAGTGCAGCGTGGAGGGCGCCCTGGGCGAGAGTGAGGTGGTGGAGCACCCAGGAGGGAGGGAGGTGGGAGAGCCGGACGAGGCTGGCCGGCCGTGCCCCCTGCGGCCCGCAGCCTGGCCCGGGCGTGTCTGGGCTGCCACAGGCTCCCGCTGGAAATAGGAAATCTGTCGTGCTGGGGAGAGTCCACAACGTACATTTTAAAAGCTGTAAACAGTGTCATTTATCCATTTTTATTTCCTGCAGGTGTAACGAGAGTACAGGTTTCTATTGGGTTTAACAAGGTTACGTTACAGTGACAGCCCTGGGGAGGTTTCCGCAGGATCCGCCTTGCGGCTCTGCCGCCGGCTCCGGCCCTAGCGTTTGGGACCTCTGATCCCGCGGTTCAGTCCGCCCCGTGGAGGCCGGCGCCCGTCGCAGGGCCCGAAGCAGGTGCCGCCCGGGTCTGCTTGCTGGCCGGCGGCCTCGCAGGAGGGAGAAGTGCCGCGTGTCAGACATCGGTAGCTCGTGGAAGAAAGACTCTGCTTCCTAGCTTGCGGAAGGCTGCGGTGTCGGCCGGGTGGCCCCCTGGAAATCCCGCAGTGGCGCCAACAGTGGCCGGGGCCGGACGGGAGCACCGGGTCGGTGGTTTGTGGGTTTCGTGTGGCAGCAGCTGCGGGACGGGAAGTTTACGAGGTCAGGAGCGCCAGCAGCTGCTCACAGCCTCCAGGCCTCTTCCGAGACAAAGCAGAGACCTGAGCTGGTTCCCACGCTGGGGCGGGAGGGGCCCCACCGGCAGGGAGCCTCGTTCCCAGGCCCGGGCTCTGAAGCGTCTGCGGGGAGGGGAGGCTGCGCACGCGTGTGTCCCGACGGAAGTCCCGCAAAGGGCCTGCTGTAACCAGGCCTAAATCCTCTTGTTTTGAAGCTGGAAGCTGAAGCTGTTCCTGAAGTGTCTGAAAAATACGAAATTAGTTCTGTCCCCACCTTCCTGTTTTTCAAGGTAAGGGAAAGCTGCTCAGGGCGTCTGCTTCGCCTCCTTCACCCTCGCACCTGCCCCCTGCCCCCTGAGCGGCCTGGCCTGGCCCTGCTCCTGGGCCTGGGGGAGGGTCAGACGGGGCCCCACAGGCAGACCGGGAGCCTCCTGAGGGAAGTTCAGACACCTGCCTTCACAAACGCCGCCACCCGCCCGTGGGTCAGACGCAGCGGATGGGCTGTGGCGTGCGCCCGGGTGTCACGTGGTTCCCGCCCCTCATTTGTCCTTCACGGAGGGCTCATCCCGTCCGTGGACGGCCCGCCCAGGTCCGTCTCTCCTAATGTGAGTGGCGCGAACTTCGGTACCAGCTGTTGGGGACATCAGCTGCGTCATGGGGTTTGGCATTTGAACGTGGACAGGTGTTTTCCTAGGATGCTCCCCCCACGAGAGAGCAGCCAGTTGTTTCTGAAACTGAGTGCATTGCAGGCAGTTAATGGGTGGTCACATCTTGAAAACTCCAACGACAGTATAGACCCTTTAAAAATGGGCTGGACTGTGGATTTGTACTGGGGACATTCTGGAGCCTAACATGTCAGGGTGCAGACGGAATGGCACACGTGTTCTAACTGAGTCTTTCACCTTTAGAATTTTCAGAAGATTGACCGGTTGGATGGTGCCCATGCCCCAGAACTGACCAAAAAGGTCCAGCGGCACGCGTCCGTGGGGGCCTTCCCGCCCAGCGGCAGCGAGCACCCCAAAGAAGACCTCAGCCTCCGCCTGAAGAAGCTGACTCACGCCGCCCCCTGCATGCTGTTCATGAAGGGGACCCCGCAGGAGCCGCGCTGCGGTAGGAAGCGCTGAGATCCTGCGACCGCGGGGCCGTCGGGGACGGGGGTGCCGGGGCACTCGCTGGTGTCGGGGCGCCCCCTGCGTCGGCGCTTATGTTCAGGCCCCTCGGAAAATCAGGTTGTGCCCCGTGGCAGATAGTCAGGCGGGTGATGTGAGTTGGCACCACAGGCTGAGAGTGTGGGTTCCGGAGGCCTCTCAGGTCATCCGGTGCAAGACCGAGTTGTAGACACCCGTGCCCAGCATGCACGGGCGCCGCGCCCACGTCTCCCGGGGCCGAGCCGGGCTGGGTGCTGGCTCGTGGTGCCTGCCCAGGAGTGAGCCCCCGCCCCGGCCCCCGCCCTCTCAGCTCCGCCTCTGTCACTGCCCCGGCAGCGTCCTTGTGTTCCCCACGCCGGAGGTAGCCATCAGCAGCTCTCTGGAGCGCCGCTAGCGTCCGTGTCTGCGTGGGCCCTGCCACCGGCCCTGTGGCCCCCTGTGCCCGCTAGTCCCCGCTGCTGCCACCTCCAGGTGGTGGCCTCCGCTAACGTAAAGGTTCCCAGTTCTCCGGCTTACAGCCCCTTTGTCGTCTGAATCACTGGATGCTTGCGATTCTGTCAAGGTGAACAGTTGTTTGACCCCTCCGATGCCGGCTTTGTTTCCACGGGGCCTGTGCAGCGCCGGCGAGCGTTCGCGCCTCCCGGTGATGGGGTGCAGGCTCCGAGAGCCCCGGCTCGGGTGCGCAGCAGGGCCTGTGCCCAGCGGGCGCGAGAGCCGCCGCGTGTCCTGACATCGTGAGCAGCGCTGGCCGAGCTTCCAGGGAGCTGGTCGTAAGTGCTAACCTGCGTGGTTAGCCAAGTGCGTATGAAATAATGAAAATATCTCGTGTGAAAATCAAGTTTCATGGTGAGCTCTCTCGAAAAGATTTAAAAACGGGTTTTCCATCTCTCCATTCTCCTTGGATTCCCCCCTCGCCAGTCCTGCTGCTCAGTCCTGAGAAGCTGACCTGGTCGGGACCAGAGCCTGCAGAGGTAGCACAGGCAGTCACTGTCCTGGGGCCATGTCTGTCCTGGGGGCCACACCTGTTCCCTTCCTGCCACCAAGCCTGAAAGTCACTTGTGGTGCACTCGATGCAGTGACGGGATTGGGACGTGGAGCCTCGGGCCTGCGGAGCTGCGGACAGGCTGTGTGTGGGCCTGCGGGCGAGCAGTGGCCTGTTGTCCTCTGGGCCACCACAGTGGGATTCTCTCACCTTTCCTGAATGGTGCCGGCTGAGAGGGGCAGGTGGTCGCACTGAAGCCATGGCCCCAGAGGGGAAGTGGACGAGATGTCAGGCCAGGTGCGCTGCGGCCCTGCCCCTGCCCTGCCCCTCACCACGGCCTGGATCCTGGGGTGCAAGTCAGTTACCCTCCTGTGCCTTGTGTCTTGCTTGGTGGAGGTGGGCTGGGAGTCCCCGAATCCTGGCGAGCCCTCTGAGTTCAGGTGTTGTGCGACTTCACACAAGTTAGAATTGCACTTGCAAACAGCCACTTTCCTGCTTACCTTTCACTTCATTAGGTGGAGTGTACGATGTATTTATGACCATTTTGAAATAAGAAAAGAAACTTTAGCCCTGGCTGGTGGCACAGTGGATGGGGCGCTGGCCTGTGAACCCAGGGGTCGCTGGTTCGATTCCCAGCCAGGGCACAGAACCAGGTTGCAAGCCAGGCCCGCAGCTGGAGGCAGGTGAAAGGCAGCTATGCATTGGTGTCTCTCTCCCTCTCTGACTCACTCCCTTCCCCTCTCTCTGAATATAATAAATAAAATCTTAAAAAAAGAAAAGAAGGAAAGAAGCTTTAAAATATTTAAAAGCAATCAGAGAGTACAGTATTATAGACGTTCGGATAATAACAAACCTAAATAGAGAAGTAAAAGGTTTTTAGGTACAATTGAACAGTTCCGTTCTATACAAGTACTTATGTTTTTATAATTTTTACAACTGTATTTTAAAATTTTTTATTTTTCAGTTACAGTTACCATTCAAGGTATTGTATTCGTTTCAGATGTACAGCACAGTGATGAGACATTTGCAAGGGGTTCTCCCTGGTACTCGAGGTACCGCTAACCACACTTGTAGTACGATTTTCTGTTTCCTGGTGTTCAGTGTCTGTCGCGCGCAGTAGGGGGTCGCTGTACGGTGTGGTCGTCCCCCACCACGCGGTAGAAGGTGGGCAGGGCGACCTGCTTGGGCCCGTCCTGTGCGCACGGTGACCGACCGTCTGTCCACTGTGTCCCTCTAGGAGGGCACACACCCCCCTCCCTGCTGAGCCTGGTTAGTGGCAAGTGGTTTGCTGTCTCATTGGCACGGGACGTGTGTGAGACGTGTGGGCAGGCCCCCTTTGGGAGGGCGACGGGGACGGATGCACACGCATGCGGGAGGCTGGGCCTTGCGTGTCTGCGCAGATGTCAGGGTGGAAGCGCTCCTGCCGGTGACGCCTCCCAGGCCCTTGGTGCAGCAGAGCGAGGCTTGCGTTCGATTGCCGGGCCCCTCACTTTCGGGGCATCGGAGAACACAGGGTGGCCTTCATATTTCGCACCAAGGACGCCTTGGACGCAGCCCAGCCCTGCCTGGCGCCCCTCTGTCACCCCCTCCCAGGGCTCTGCCTGCACATCTGGGGCGGGTCTCCATCGCCCCGCGCTGCGCTGTCCTCACGCGGTGCCCCTTGCAGGGCAGGACGGGCCGGCTCTCGAGCTCTGGGAGGATGTTTCAGAAGCTCCCAGAGGCGCAGCTCTGTACAGAATGCCAGATCCTCAGACAGGCGGGGCGGTGGAGGCATTTGGGACCCTTTTCTCTCTTTTATTTAATTATTGTTTATTTTTTTTAAAGATTTCACTTATTATTTTCAGAGAGAGGCGAAGGGAGAGAGGCAGAGAGGGAGAGAAACATCCATGTAGGGTTGCCTTTCACCTGCCTCCAGCTACAGACCTGGCTGGAGACCTGGTTATGTGCCCTGGCTGGGAATCAAACCAGCAACCTTGGGTTCACAGGCTGGTGCCTTATCCACTGAGCCACCAGCCGCGGCTTATCCTTTTCTCTGTCTTAGTTAACAAAGCAGGAGGTATTTGGCCCACATGACAGAAATTTCTCCTGGAGGGAGAGTCTCCTAATTGGGTTTTACTTTTTGAATCAGACACACATTGTGGGTTCCAAGTGCTCCCGAGGGTCTGTTGTTAGTGAGGATAATGGCGGTTGGGGTCATTGGTCACGTCTTCGGTCGTAAGGAGAAGTGACCGTGGATGTGAAGAGTAGGGTAAACGTGGTTTTCCTTCTTCTGAATGCTTTTATTGTGTGCACGCATTTTGCTTTAAAAGTGTCCGTTTTTTGCAATTGGAGTAAAGCTTTCTTACTATTTTACTTTCGAGCGTAACGTTTTCAGTCGGCCCCTTCACCCTTTAAAACTGAAACCCACCAGTCTCTGGCCTGCGCGCAGTTGCCTGAAGCCAAGGGAAAGCCTTTCCCAGCCAGTTTCTGAAGAAAGGAGCCCGTGGGGCCGCGGAGTCGCCGTCGGCAGGGGCCGTTAGCTGTTGAGATGAGCTCCCGGCGAGGGGAAGCGTCAGCACCGACTCACCTGCCGGCGGCCCCTGGGCGCAGCGCCGGGTGGTGGCGGGAAAAGCAGCCCGAGCGCAGAAACGAATACGGGCCCAGGAACGAATACGGGCCGGGGCAGGGCGGGCGGGGAGGTTTGCCTGGGAGGGCACAGCCGGGATGGGCGGGGAGCGCTCCATCAGGCCGCCGTCTTCGCGGGGAGCCTTTGTGAGGCCTCGGGAGCACCTGTCGGGAAACAGTCTCACCCTCCATCTTACGATTCAGTTCATTCACCAGCAACTGCGGTGCCGCGAGCCCTGCCGGCACCTGGAACCTGAAGCCCAGGCTCCTGTGCAGCGGGAAGGGCGGGTGTGAGGGCGGAGGGGCCCAGCGCGGAGGCAGGTGGACCCAGCTGTCGGGAGGAAGGACCCTCTCCGGACAGCACCGAGGGTCACAGAAGATAGACGCTCACGTGTTCTTCAGCACTAGTGTTTCCCGAGAAGTGATGCCACGGAGGCGCGGAACGAAAACATGTCACTCAAGTGCAGCAGAGTCACAGACACAAGATCTCGCCACTGTAGGGAAGTCGCGAGACGTACTTCGGGAGTGGAGGAAGTTTTAAAGAAGAAGCTGTCAGGTTCTGGCCGCAGATGGGAGAGAAGCCCCTCCCGGTGTTGACAGGGCCTGGACCACAGTGTGGGACAGCGGTGACACGCAGGTGCCTCGGGCCAGCAGGACGCAGCCTAGATGTTCACGCCTAACGTCTCCCATTTAGAACCCGTGAGGCGGACACCCGGGAGGCAGCGAAGGGCAGGAGGCCATGGTGCTGGGTCTGCTCCTCGGCCAGCATTGAGCCCACAGAGCAGCAGGGGGAGGGCCCTGCTGTCCAGTGGGCGCAGGGGCCGGGGCGCACCTGTGCGTCTCCTGGGTGGGTGGCGCCAGTCCCGGGCCGGGGCTCTGCCTGTGCGTCCCCTGGGTGGGTGGCGCCAGCCCCGGGCCGGGGCTCTGCCTGTGCGTCCCCTGGATGGGTGGCGCCAGCGCCCAGGCCGGGGCTCTGCCTGTGCGTCCCCTGGGTGGGTGGCGCCAGCCCCGGGCCGGGGCTCTGCCTTTGGCCAGTAGTTTTCCCGCAACAAAAAGTGCCTGATGCGCACGTGCAGGGACGGTTTTGAGAGTTCTCGGAATGTTAACACCCGAGCCAGGGGGTGTGGTTCTGCGCGGAGTCGTTTTCTCCTTCCCGCAGTCAGCCGGGCCCGTCCTCTCCACCCTGGGCACGTGCAGGGCGAGTGAGAGACGCCGGTTTCCTGTTCTCCCTGCCGCAGGCTTCAGCAAGCAGATGGTGCAGCTTCTCAACCAGCACAACATTCGGTTCAGCAGTTTCGACGTCTTCTCGGATGAGGAGGTCCGCCAGGGCCTCAAAACCTACTCCAACTGGCCCACCTACCCGCAGCTCTACGTGTCCGGCGAGCTGGTGGGGGGGCTGGACATCGTGAAGGTGAGAGCTGGGCGAGGGGGCCGTGGGCCGGGCTGGCGGGAGCCAGCTGTGCGGAGGCCGGGAGGGGCTCAGCCGGCGTCTGGGACACGTGCGGCGAGTCTGATGACGCGGCTGTGCCCCGTCCGTGGTGGCAGCGTGACCGGAAGGTGCACCTTTGACAAGGGCTCCATTAACCCGCCTGCGTCTCTGTCGTAGGAGCTGGAAGCATCTGGAGAACTAGATACACTTTGCCCCAAAGCTCCCAAGTTAGAGGAGAGGTGAGTGTTTAAGTCTGTTGTTCCAGAAATGGTTTTCAACCGCCAGCGTTCGCATTGCCCGTCCCTGCTGGGACCGTCTCCTGTGCCATTGTCCTCGCTACGCTGGTGGCCGTCCGGCAGGTCACTCTGGCTGGGGAGCCTGGCTTGCACAGGGGGCGCCGTGTGTCTGTTTGCAGAGCTGTCCCTGCCACAGTGGGGTGGCCAGGTTTCCGTCCCCTTTCAGAGCCGGGACCCAGCTGTCTTGATGTCCAGGTTTGGTCGCAGGTCCTGCTCCGGACCCAGCCCTGCTGCTGTGTGGCCGGCGTGGCCCTGCGGCCTGGGCTGCTGTGTCCCACAGCCCGGGTGGTGGTGGTCTGTGCCAGTGTGCCTGCGGGCTTCACCCTGCCTTTCCGAACCTGGTAGGTGACAGTTGGGGATCTCTGAGCTGCCAGATTCATCACATTGCCGGAAGGACTTCAGGAAGCTTTTAGACATTCATCTTGTCAAAATTTTGGCCTTCAGCTGTAGGGCGACTTGAAGGCATGTTCACTGCAGTCGGGACGAATTAACAAGGTGGTTGAAAGGAATTTTTTGGAACTGGCTGCTGTCGGCTGTTCCTTGTTGGGACTTAAGGTTGTCACTGTCTTGCCACTTGGTATTTTTAGAATTTCTAAGTCTTTTAAAATGAAACAGGTGACCCATCTGTCCTGGATTAATCAGTGACCCCCGTAAGTGGTCCATGGACGCCTGTCCCGAGGGCGTCGGCTGCACAAACCCTTCGTCATGTTGACAGCGACTCAGTACCTTTGGGACAGACCTGGGATGTCAGGCTGACCCGGAAGGGGCAGCATTGTCTCCAACTTCCACACTCTCCTCCTTTTTGAAGGGAAGGGTTGCTCCTGGCCCCAGTGACTCTGGCCCTCTGCCCACTCCCTTCGGCCACGGGACACTCTGGGCCCCTTGGTGGCTGCGCCCCCTGTGCTTTCAGACAGCAGATGGGGACCGGCTGGGGCTCCCCAGGGAGTCGGGTCCAGTGGGCCTGGAGTCATCACTCGAAGGCTCCTGGTGGGAAAGTGCAGGAGCTGAGTCCCAGGCGCGGTGTCATTTGCGGTGGGGCAGGGGGACCTGCTCTGCTGTTTGTATGCAGACAGTGGTTACACAGGGGGTCGGGATTAGCACGGAGTTGTTTCTCACAGTGGGTTTTTTAAAAAATATTTTTCAGAGAGAGGGGAAGAGAGAGAGGGAGAGGGGGAGAGAAACATCCATGTATGGCTGCCTTTCACCTCCCTCCAGCTACGGACCTGGCTGGAGACCTGGCTTGCAACCTGGTTCTGTGCCCTGGCTGGGAATCGAACCAGCGACCTTTGGGTTCACAGGCTGGTGCCTTATCCATTGTGCCCCCAGCCAGGGCTCACGGCGGATTTTTGAGGGTTAGCTCATCACCCTCTGTTGGAAGGGACAGGTCTGCCTGGGTTGTGGTTTCATCTGTGACACCTTCACTCCGGGAGGAGATTGGGAGCCGGGTCACCCCGGGAGCCTGGTGGCAGGTCTCCATGGGTAGCAGGTCTCCTCTGGTGCCCACGGTCCCCACGCCGGCTGCTCCTGAAGGAGCTCGGGTTCTAGATTCAAGGTTGATGTGCTGGAGGTGGACATGCCTGACAGCCCATGAGGTCCCGGTGTGTGAAAGGCTGTGACTGCTCAGCCCCAGGTGCGAGGGCAGCGTCTGACGCAGCAGCTGCTGTTGGTGACCTCCCCTGGCCTCCTGGGAACGTGGCGCGGGGAGCGTGTGTGGCTCTGGGACGGAGAGGGGACACGCAAGGGGCTGCCGGGCGGGCCGGAGGCCGCCATCGTGGGCTTCGTTACTGAGCATGTTGCTGGTTCTCAGACCTGGGCGACGGCCTTAAGTTGCAACTTGAAGGAACGTTTGTTGCCTTAAACAGCCGTCCTGTGTTTCACGGCGGCTCAGAAGAAACGAAGAAAGCACCAGCGTGGTGGCTTGTCAGGACGCTCGAGGCTGTGCCCGCCTGCCCCGCACGGGGGGCCTGCCACGCCGCTCACTCACTGTTCCCCCGCAGGCTGGCGGCGCTGACGAGGAAGGCCCCGGTCATGCTCTTCATGAAGGGGAGCAAGCAGGTGGGTGCTCCGGCGGTCCCTCCGCGGCTTCTCTGGGGGTCACGTCTTCAGCTAAGGAAGCACCGGAGCCGTTCCCAGCAGCGCTGACGCAGGGTGGCGAGGCCACCCCCTCCTCGGACGGTCCCAGCCTCCTGCTGGCGCCCCACCTCCCGTGCTGGCCGCTCTGCTGATGGGCCTGTGCTGTGGGCGCTTGGCTGGTGCTCCGCGCGGCTGCCTGGGACTGCGGGCTGTGCGCCACGGACGGGCGGGCAGGCGGCACAGTCTGTCCTCTTCCCCGGGACCGCACGTTCTGCTCCCCAGGAGGACGCCCTGGGTGTGCATTGGCTTTGCACACCTGCTGCCCCTGCGTGGGTAAGAGCCACGCCGCTCCAGCTTCCTCGGCACTGGGGCTTCTCCGGCGCCAGGCTGGGTTTATCTGCCACGGATGGTTTTCGTAGCTTTTATTTTAAACCATTGATCTATCAGTCCAACTGATTATTTTTAAAAATATTTTATGTCATTATTTTTAGAAAGAGGGGAAGGGAGAGAGGGAGAGAGACGTCAGTGTATGGTTGCCTTTCACCTGCCTCCAGCCACAGACCTGACTGGAGACCTGGCTTGCAACCTGGTTCTGTGCCCTGGCTGGGAATCGAACCAGCGACCTTCGGGTTCGCAGGCCGGCGCCTTATCCACTGAGCCACCAGCCAGGGCCTTGTAGCTTTTTTGGCCTGAGCCTCTTGGGCCTCACGTTGCCACTCTCTGGACAGACAGGTGGACGTCACGAGACCTCACAGGCACCTTGGGGTGCGAGGCTGCAGAGACTCAGGTGGAGGTGACCGTGACTAGTGTTGTGAGCCCAGCGAGTCCACCCAGGGGACGCGTAGTGACAGTGACAGTGTGACCAGGACACGGGCATGTGCCTGTCATCCTGGTGGGGTCGCTGGGTAGGGACCTGGATCCTTTGGTCCCCTCCCTGTGTTCACTAAAGCAAAGCGGAAGTACTGAGAAAGTCACTGTTTTTCTTTTTGGTGATTATTTTTATTCTCAAAACCATGCTTCTGGAAGTCCAGAAAGTGTCCGTGGCTGGTAGCTCAGCACCAGGAAGGGGGTCTGTGGGCTGAGCGTGTCCCTGGGGTCTGGGATGCGGGTCCTGGGGCACCAGAATGTTGATTTCCGTAACCTCACAAACGGTGCCACTGATGGGCCGTGACGGAGCAGGGATGTGGCGCAGCAGAAGGTGCACGGTGGCAGCGACCGTGGTGAATGTCTTGGGCGAGGATCCGGTCTGCCGGACGCCTGATGACAGAGTCTGGAAGCCCCTGGCGCGTGCCCGCGCGGGCCGTGGGCACAGCTGTGGCTGACGGGGGTCTGGACGTCATCTGAGAGCAAAGTGACTGGAGGTTCAGGAGGGTGTCGGGGGCCTCTGAACCCTCAGTGGTGCCCCTGCCCCGGACGGGACAGGAGGAGGCTGGGAGGCTGGTCCTCACTGTCCCCCCACAGGCCCCCCACCTCCTGCTGCCCCACGCTGCTGCCCTGGGCACAAGGTGCCAGCCTGGCTGCACCGCGCGGTCGTGGGCATGCAGCACAGTGTTAACCGTCTTTCTCACTTTAGGAAGCCAAGTGCGGGTTCAGCAGACAGATCCTGGAGATCCTGAACAGCACCGGGTAAGTCGCTCTGTTAAAGGAGTGTACCAGCCCCCAACCTAGTTCTGTCTCTCTTTGTTCTCGATGTCAGGAATGCTTCAGGTCAGATGACAGGAGAGCTTTCTGGCCAGTGTCAATCTGCTGGTGACCATGACATAACTACCTGTTTACTTTACAAAAGGAAAAGCAGTGACTGAGCCCTTACCAGGCAGGACAGTATTTTAGGGAGAGACTTAGCAGGTATTTAGTTTTCTTTAAAAAACACTCCAGTGTCTCAAAGTGCACGAGGCTGATGGAGGGTCAATTATGTGGACGTGGAAGACGGGTGGTTAAATGCAGGGTCCTTCCTTTTGATCTGCTCAGGGCTAGCTGCCAAGTGGGAAAACTGAGTGATTTTTACGGTGAAACACAAAACGGCTTTTATATGTCAATTTAAAAAAGTGAAATGAAACAACTTTCTAGGATATATTTAGCATATGTTCTATAGGGTTTGTCATGTGTTTTTGTTCATTTTCCTTATTTCACAGTTGCTTTTTAATATTACAGATGTTCAGCCCTGGCTGGTGGCACAGTGGATGAGGCGCCAGCCTGCGAACCCAAAGGTCGCTGGTTCAATTCCCAGCCAGGACACATAACCAGGCTGTAAGCCAGGTCTGTAGCTGGAGGCAGGGGAAAGGCAACCATACGTTGATGTCTGTCTCCTCTGCCTCTCTCTAAAAATAACAAATCTTTAAAAAAAATTATAGATGTTTAAACCACAGCTTTATTTATTAAAAATTTTATTATTTTTAGAGAGAGGGGAAGGAAGGGAGGAAGAAAGGGAGAGAGACATCCATGTGTGGTTGCCTTTCCCCTGCCTCCAGCTACAGGCCTGGCTGGAGACCTGGCTTGCAACCTGGTTCTGTGCCCTGGCTGGGAATCGAACCAGTGACCTTCGGGTTCGCAGGCCCGCGCCTTATTCACTGCGCCACCAGCCAGGGCTTCAAACCATAGCTTTAAATAGGTTAGGCAATCCTATGAAATTCCAGGGAAAGTAATTTTCAAAATGTCTCAACGTTTTCAGATGGAGTTCAGAGTAGTCAGTTGAGTAGTACAGGTACAGCCACAGGGACATAAAAAAAGGAAAAACGGTTGATTTCTTTGAACGGTGGTGGCAGTTTATGGAGCAGAGTCACCTTTTTGTCGGGAGGGGCCTCTCCCGGGCCTGCATGCTCTGCTGAGGACGGGGACGGGCTGCCTAGGTTTTGGTCAGTATGTTTACAGCCCCTTTGTCCTCCCTCTGCCCTGCTCCACGGTGACTCGCAGTCCACTTCTCTGGCCACAGCCCGTCCCCAGGGCACCTCTGGCAGGTCATGAGGCTGGAAGGTGCCTGCACTGGGCCTGTGTCAGCCCTCTGCTCAGGGACGTCCCCTGTCTGCACTGTCCTGGCTCCGCTTTCCAGGTGGGGTGAGGTGCCAGTCCCCCGATCGGGGCTTTTGTGGGAGAGAGTGTCCCCCACCCCGGCCTCCGTGGCTCCGGCTGGAACGCGAGTGCAGCTGGGGGCGTGGGTGCAGATTGGGACCCCGGCTCTGCTCCAGCTCCTGCACTGCTGGTCCCGCGCCAGCCTGTGCCACTCGCCACGCGGGCGCGTCCTGGTGCGTGGAGGTGTGAGGGGTCCCTTTGCAGAGAGTTGCTGGAACCTCGTGCCGTGTCCCCCGGGATGCCAGCCGCCTGGGCCCGACGGGGGGCTTTCCTGAGCGTCTGCATCAGGGAGCCGTGCGCCTCAGCTGTCCTGGAAGGGAGGGTCTCCTTGTGGGCCCTTCTTCAGAATTACCTTCCGCCCTTTCACATGACTGCGTTGGTCCCTGTGCCAGTTTGTCCCGTCTTGTTGCGTGTGGACTGTTTCCTTGGAAACCGGGGCACCGAGTGCTCAGGGCTCCAAGGCAGGTGGCTCAGGTTCGTGTGGCCTTTGTGTGGTCCCAGTCACACTCACACGTGGCTGGTTCCCTGGCCCCCGTGCGGTGACTCCACGCGTTCACACGGCGGGTTTCACACGGGCTCGTCCGCAGCAGGAAGCGCAGCGCAGGTGTGTCCGGCAGGGGGCGTGCTCGTGGCACGGCCGCCCTCCGTCCGCACGGGGGTCCTGTTCCCTGGGCCAGGGGGGCCCAGCGTGGGCCTGACGCGCGTCTGCAACGACTTGGTTCCGGGTAACTCCTGGCAGGTGGAGAAGTGAATCGGCTCCGTTTCCTGCGGCAAAGTTCCTTCATATCCAAATGGCTTATTTACCTTTCTTGACTGTTTTTAAAACACAGGATTGGTTTTCCAGTTTTTGTTAAAGCGGAATTCCTTATTGAAATGTTTCCTCTTTCTCCAGCGTTGACTACGAGACGTTCGACATACTGGAGGACGAAGAGGTAAGTCTGCGGCGTCTGTCCTTTGCCCCACTTGTCACCCCGTGAGCCTCCGGGAGGTTCCAGGCTCTGTTGTCTCCGCAGGTTCGACAGGGACTGAAAACGTTCTCCAATTGGCCCACGTACCCTCAGCTCTACGTCAACGGGGAGCTCGTCGGGGGGCTGGACATCGTGAAGGTAGGTCCCCACCCACCCGGCACCCCGAGGAACTTGGGGGCCCCCTTTCTACTCTGGCCTCACGTCCTGTCCCTGCTGGACAGTGTTCCCGTGCTGCTGTCCTGCTGGACCAGGCTGTCTGCCCTGGTCCCCAGGGTGGCGGGTGGCTTGTGGCTCCCTCACGGGGGGCCCCTCCCGACACCCCCCCCAGGAGCTGCGGAAGCCTGTGCTCGGGGCGCAGTGTCTGGAGACGCGGTGGCTGAGCTCCGAGTTGTCCGGCCACCACGCTGCGCCCAGCAGCCCTTCTGTGGGTCACACGCTCCGCAGCCGCCGCCTCAGCCCTGGGCCTCGCGGGGCCCACGGTCAGTTCCCAGGGTGCTCCTGTCTGGGGCCCCTGCGGAGGTTCCGGCTGCTGCTCCGGGAGCGTGCCTGCGCCTCCCTGGTTATGCCATATGGTCACTGGCGTCCCCTCCCGTCCGCCGCCTGCCTCGCTCACACTCCGGGGCGATGCCGCATCCGGGCAGCGGCCTGGTCCCAATGGCGGCCCAGCCCTGAGGCCTCGACCCGGTTTCCTGAAACAAGGAGGCCGGAGGGGTCGGGTCTTGCCCGGATCCCACCGGGGCTGGTGAGCCTGCCGGGAGACACGTCCTACATGTGTGGGAGGGTTTGTTTCCTTTGGGGTTTGCACTGAGCAGACTCCTGGAACTGTGCACGGGGGGACTTTCTTCTGGGATCTAAGGTCCAGACAGAGGGTACCCCTGTCACTGCACCCCGTGCGCCAGACGCGCCCGGCTGGCCCAGACCTGCTGGGGCGTGTGGACCTTCCGGGGGCGGCAGTGGGGCGCGGGGCAGGGGCAGCGCCCGTTGGCACATGCAGGGGCTTCTCGGAGGTCACGCTCTGCCCTTTGGGGCAGCAAGTACCGCTGCCAGTTGTGTGGGAGGGTGGGGACTTCCTGTGCCCCCTTGTGCCCCTTCACCGCGTGAGAGGACGCCAGCCGGCCTGCGGGCAGCAGCGTCTCGGGCTTCTCGGACGTCCCCCGCCAGCTTCCGCGAGAGCCTAGTGAGCCGTCTTCTTCCGGGGGACCAGGGGTTCAGCTCCCTGTAGCTTTTGAGTTGCCCTGAGCAGCAAAACAGGTCTGCGTTGGTTGCTTTATACGTATATGTTTCATTTTTGTCAGACACGAACAGCCTTCAGACCTCAGTTCTCTCCAGCCCGGTCGCGTGTGTGCGGCCGTTGTGGGCTCCCGGGAGGACGGCCCCGGGTCTCCTGGGAGGACGGTCCCGGGTCTCCTGGGAGGACGGCCCCGGGTCTCCTGGGAGGACGGCCCCGGGTCTCCTGGGAGGACGGCCCCGGGTCTCCTGGGAGGACGGTCCCGGGTCTCCTGGGAGGACGGTCCCGGGTCTCCTGGGAGGACGGTCCCGGGTCTCCTGGGAGGACGGTCCCGGGTCTCCTGGGAGGACGGTCCCGGGTCTCCTGGGAGGACGGTCCCGGGTCTCCTGGCACCTGCAGCGGCGGGGCGCGGGCCGCTCGGGCAGGTGGATCTCGGTGTTTGCCTGTGAATGTCGCCTGCGGGGCACACGAGGGTTGGAGGTGCCAGGGAGCAGCTCCGGAGCCGTCGGGTCGGCCTCTGTGGCGGCAGGACGGCCTCCAGGGTGCTCCCCCTGCCGGCGGGCGGGTCCCTGCCGAGCGCACCAGTGAGGCAGCGAGCCCTGCGCCCTGGGAGACGTGGCAGCCGCCTGGCGTGTGCTCAAGAGTCGATCTCGCCCAAAGCGACCCCTCCTGCCACGTTCGAGGGACTCGGAGCATTAGGTCAGGTGGCCCTTCAGTCTGCGGGTGACTGTGCGCGTGTGTCTGAGGGGCTGCGTGTGTCTGAGGGGCTGTGCGTGTGTCTGAGGGGCTGCGTGTGTCTGAGGGGCTGTGCGTGTGTCTGAGGGGCTG
>PVIW01000049.1:685279-983106 GCA_004026585.1 Noctilio leporinus | reverse complement strand
CTTTCATATGCCTCTGGGCCCTTTGTATATCTTCCTCAGTGAGTTGTCTGTTCAGGTCCTTTGCCCATTTTTGAATTGGGCTGTCTGTCTCCCTGGTGTTGAGTCGCATTAGTTCTTTATATATTTTGGAGATCAGACCCTTGTCTGAGGTATCATTGGCAATTATGTTTTCCCATACAGTTGGTTCCCTTTGAATTTTTCTGATATTTTCTTTAGCTGAACCGAATAATTTTATTTATCTCTTCTTTCTTCATATCTGTATACATTATTTTTAAATGTTTTAAGCAAATATGACATTATCAATATTCCCACCACTAGAATATAGTAATATAGCAAATGCTATATTACTATTTTCTGTAATTTCTCTGTTTTCAAAAAACTAAAAACACATGCAAACAGATATTTTCTTTTTCTTTTCTTTTTTTTTAAAGATTTTATTTCATTATTTTTGGAAAAAGGGGAAGGGAGAGAGACATCAATGTATGGATGCTTTTCACCTGCCTCCAGCCACAGACCTGACTGGAGACCTGGTTTGCAACCTTGTTATGTGCCCTGGCTGGGGAATTGAACCTGTGACCTTTGGGTTCGCAGGCCGGCTCCTTATCCACTGTGCTACCAGCCAGGGTCAGATATTTTCTTTATAAAAAAAATAAGAAGGTAAACATCCAAATAGAGTTGATTTAAACAAATTCTTAATAATTTCTTCATGTGTTATTATCAAGTACTTACTGAGCACTTATTCTGGACCAGACACTGTAAAGTACAAGTGGCACTACAAGTAAGAAGTTATCATGTCTCAGTAACTGAATATAGTTAGTGATTTATTTTTAGGGTGGATGAAAGGGTGAGTGTTGTTAGGTGGTACACACAGAAGGGGACAGCATTTCTTGGTTGTTGTATGTGATGTTTATAATAGGACTTTATGTTATCAAGAGAGTCACGATATTTTATTGATGCCGAAATTTTAAATATTAATGAATAGCATGTGAATTTTTGTTTGATTAAATAAGGACATGAGTTGGTAAAAGATGAAACACGCAGTTCTAATAGGTGATTCTCACTATTAGAATAATACACATTATCTCTGTATTATTTACTTGGTCATATTTTAAGAACTAAGACATTATTTTTAAAAACAGTGGGATTTGCAAATAATTTTAAATTTACACCTAAAAGAACAACAAAGCCCAAAGTAGGAGGAAGGGAATAATAAAGATCAAAGCAGAAATAAATGGCATAGAGACTAAGAAATAATATGAAAGATCAGTTAAAATAAGAACTGGTTCTTTTAAGAGATAAACAAGATTATCAGGCATTAAACCAGACTCATAAAGAGAGCAAAAGAAAGGACCCACATAAATAAAATGTTTAGTGGAAGAGCAGAAATAACAATTGATACCACAGATATAGAAAGGATTATAGAAAATATTACAAACATTGTAGAAAATATTATGAACAAGTTGGGTGAAATCGATGAATTCCTAGAAACATACTATCTAACAAAACTGAATTGGGAAGAATCAGAAAATCTGAATAGAACTGATTACAACTAATGAAATTGAAGCAATAAAAAAAAAAAATCCCAACAAAAAATGTTCTGGACCAAGGCTCTGCCAGGTGAATTTTACTAAGCATTCAAAGAATAAATAACACCTATCAACCTCAAACTATTCCAAAAAATTCAAGAGTGGGGAAGACTCCCAAGCTCATTTTACAAGCCCAGCATAATCCTACTTCTAGAAGCAGATAAAGACACTACAAAGAAAGAAAATTACAGGTCAATATTTATGAACATAGATACAAAAATCCTCAACAAAATACTAGCAAACTAGCTCCCACAATACATTAAAAGGATTGTACATCATGATCAAATAGGTTTATTCCAGGGAATCAGAGCTGGTGCAAATCAATAAACATGATAAATCACATAAAATTAAAGGTGAAAAAATCACATGGTTATATCACTATGCAGGAAAAGAATTGATAAAATCCAACACCCATTTAAGCTCAAAACCCTCAGTAAAGTGGGAATAGAGGGAGCATACCTCAACATAATAAAGCCCATGAATGACAAACCCACAGCCATGTCATACTCAACAGGCAAAAACTAAAAGTGTTTCCCCTAAGATCAGGAACAAGACAGGAATGACCTCCTTTCCTCACTCTTATGCAACATGGTACCGGAAAATTCAACTACAGCAATCAGACAAGAAGAAATGAAAGGCATCCAAATTGAAAAGACAGAAGTAAAATTATGATTATTTGCAGATAACATGATATTACAGAAAGAAAACTAAAGACTCCATGAAGAAAACTATTAGATAGCCCTGGCTGGTGGCTCAGTGGATAGGCATCAGCCTGCGAACCCAAAGGTCCCTGGTTCAGTTCCCAGTCAGGGCACATAACCAGGTTGCAAGCCAGGTCTCCAGCCAGGTCCATAGCTGGAGGCAGGTGAAAGGCAACCATACATTGATATTCCTTTCCCTTTCTTCCTCCCTGCCTGCCCTTCTCTTTTAAAAATAATAAAATCTTTAACAAAATAATAAAATGTATGTCAATTAAAAAAAACTATTAGAACTGATAAATGAATTTAGTGAAGTTATCAGGATACAAAATTAATAAAGAGAAACATGTGGCATTTTAAAAATATATTTTATTGATTATACTGTTAAAGTCCCAATTTATTTTCTCTTTATACCCCTTTGCTCCCCTGTGTCCAGTATCCACCTTCCCTCCAGCAATCTCACCCTCTTAGTTCAAGTCCATGAGTCATACATGCAATTTCTTTGGCTTCACCCTGTCCTATATTATTTTTAACTTCCCCATCTACTTTATACCTACCAATTATGCTTCTTAATCTCTGCACCATTTCCCCATTTCTCCCCTTTCACCCTCCCAGCTGATAACCCACCGAATGATCCCCATACTTATGATTCTGTTCCTGTCCTTGTTGCTTGGTTGGTTGGTTTTGTTTTGTTTTCATTTTTTAGGTTCTGTTGTTGATGGTTTTGAGTTTGTTGTCATTTTAATGTTCATAGCTTTGATCTTTTTTCTTATATAACTCCCTTGAACATTTCATATAATAATAACTTAGTGATGAACTCCTTTAGCTTTACCTTGTCGGGGAAGCACTTTGCCCTTCCATTTGAAATGATAGCTTTGCTGAATAGAGTAGTCTTGGTTGTAGGTCCTGGCTTTCCATCACTTTGAATACTTCTTGCTAGTCCCTCTTGCTGCAGAGTTTCTTTTAAGACGTCAACTGATAGTTCTACAGATATCCCTTTGTAGGTAACTCTATTGTCTTGCTGTTTTTAAGATTCTCTCTTTATCTTTAACTTTTGGCATTTAATTATGATGTGTCTTGTTTTGGTCCTCTTTGACTCAAGCTTGTTTGGGACTCTCTGTGCCTCCTGGACTTGTATGTCCAATTCCTTTACCAAATTAGGGAAGTTTTCCTTCATTTTTTCATATAGGCTTTCAGTTTCTTGTTCCTCTTCTCCTTCTCGCACTTCTATGATTTGGATGTTGGCACATTTAAAATGGTCCCTTAGCCTCTTCTCATTTTTTTTTTTTTAATTTTATTGTAGTTGTATTACATCCATTCCCTTTTTGCTCCCCTCTGTCCCCTTCCCCACCCACCCATTCCCCCCAAAGTCAATCCCACCTGTTGTCCATGTCCATGGTTCCTTTATACTAGGTTCTTGTCTAAACTGCTCCCCTTCTTTGCATCTTCCTCCCCCCACCCCCAACACTTTTCCCCCTGACCACTGAAGGCCTATTCACTGTATTCATATATTTGGTTCTGTTTTGCTTGCTGTTCGTTTTGTTCATTATTGTCCTGTAATGGGTGAGATCATATGGCAATTGTCCTTCACTGACTGGCTTATTTTGCTATTTTCTCATTTTTTTTTTTACTTCTTGTTTCTTAATTTTGAATTGATTAACTGTTTATTTCTTCCTTATGTTCCAAATCATTGATTTGAATCCCAGTATCCTTCCTTTCACCATTAGTTTTGTGTACATTTTTAATTTTTAATACCAGGGGAGAGTGCCAATGCCGTTCCCCACTACCACAAATTATGCAGTCGAGTTTCCCACATTTGAGGAAGTAGCAGGGGTCTACGCATCCAGAGTGCAATGGATAAACCTCGCGCTGGGAAAACCACCGTCGTGATCATGGTATCTCCCCTCATGTGGATTTTTTTTCATTTCACTTAGCATAGCCTTCACCACTTCTCTATGTTTGCAGTACTTTAGCCTGTCTGTCACGTCAGTGAGTGTCAGTGAGCATCGTTACCACCAGTGTTTTCAATCTATGTCTGTTAGGTTGGCTATCTCCTCAGTGCTTAGTTCTTTTACTGGAACCTTGATCTGCTCCCTTTTTTGAGCCATATTCCTCTGTCTCCTTAACTTGATAGGCTTCTGTATTTGCCTCTGTGTCTCAAGTAGAGCTGTCCCTGTTATGTTTAAGGGATGGATGGAGCCTTAGGCATTCATTAGTGCGGGAGACCCGTTCTACTGCATTTTGGTACTATATGTGGGGGAGGGGTCTGAGAGGGAACAATGCTGCTTGCTCAGCACTCACCCCTTTCCAGGCACTTCTACTTCACATATGGCACTGGAACCTCTCTGGCTGCTACCCTGGCCATGGTTCCCAAAATGGGTGGGCCTGTGGACATTCCAGGACCAGGGGGACCGCTAAACAAACAGATTCTGCTGAGAGACTGGCAGTTTCTTCTTCTGTTACAACCCCTACTGGTTTTCCCAGGCAGAAACAATCTGTCTTCATTTTCCCATGATGCTGGAACCATGAGCCATGCAGTCTGGTCTGGTGCTGGGAGTGCTCCCCACGTGTCCCTCCTGCTTTTTAAAAAAATTCTTAGGTAATTTATTCATTGCTTTTAGAGACAGGGGAAGAGAGGGAGGAAGAAAGGGAATGAAACATCAGTGTATAGTTTGCCTTTCACCTGCCTCCAGCTACGGACCTGGCTGGAGACCTGGCTTGCAACCTGGTTATGTGCCCTGGCTGGGAACTGAACCAGCGAACCTTGGGTTTGCAGGCTGGTGCTCAGTCCACTGAGCCACCCTTCCTGCTTTTTTAAAATGTGTGGCTACAATTTCCAGCACTGGCCACAGCCACTGTCACTACCGCTGCTGCTGCTGCCCCCATCGCCATACCAAGTCCTCTCCACCCTGGTTCCACCTCTCCTACCTTCCTGGATGAATAATCCTTCTTTATATCTTTATTTGTGCACCTTCTGTGAAGCTTTATTTTCTGGAACTTCTAGTTGTTTCCAGTTTTGAGGTAGTTGTATTCCTTCTTAGTTGTGGAGAGAGGCACAGTGTATCTACCTACACTCCATCTTGGCTGGAAGTCTCTAGGTGGCATTTTTATATACTAGTAATGAACTACTGGAAAGAGAAATTAAGAAAAAAAATCCCATTTACAATTGTAACAAAAAAGTAAGGTACCTAGGAATAAATTTAATCAAGGAAGTAAAAGACCAATACTTAGAAAATTTTAAGATACTGAAGAAAGAAATTGAGGAAGATACAAATAAGTGGAAGCACGTACTACTGTGTTCATGGACAGAAAGAATTAACATCATTAAAATGTCCTTTACCCAAAGCAATCACACAATTCCTATCAAGATAATCAATGGCATATTTCATAGAACTAGAACAAACATTTTGAAATTTTATATGGAACCACTGAAGACCCAAAATAGTCTCAGCAGTCTTAAGATAGAAGAACAGAGTTGGAGGTGTCATGCTACTTGATAGCAAACAATGCTACAAGGCTATAAGTAATCACATTAGCATTGTACTGACATAAAAACAGATAAATGAACAAAATAGAGAGCCCGGAAATAAACCCACACCTTTATGGTCAATTAATATTTGACAGAGAAGGCAGGAACATACAATTGGGTAAGTATATTCAATAAATGGTATTGGAAAAAGTGGACAGATAAAGGCAAAAAAATGAAATTAGATCAATGCCTTACACTGTATACAAGAACAAGCTCAAAATGGATTAAAGACATAAGTATAATACTTGAAACCATAAAAATCCTAGAATAAAGCAGGCCATGAAATTCCATTTCTTGTAGCACTATTTTTTTTTTCTTTAAAGATTTTATTTATTTTTTAAAAGAAGGGGAAGGGAGAGAAAAATAGAGGGAGAGAAATGTCCATCAGTCAATGCTTGTGCTTCCCCAGCCAAAAACCCAGCCAGCAACCCAGGCATATGCCCTGACCAGGAATCAAAACTTGTGACCTCTCTGTTTGCGGGATGATGCCCAACCCACTGAGCTACACAAATAAGGGCTCATAGCACTATTTTGTCTGATGTACCTCCTCAGAAAAGGGGAAAAAAAGAAAGAAACAAATGGTAGTATATCAAATGAAAAAGTTTTTGCACAGCAAAAGAAATCAGGAAAATGAAAAGACAGTTCACTGAATGGGAGAACATATTTGCCGGTGACATATCTAATAAGGGGTTAATATCCAGAATTTATAAAGAAATCACCACCAATAAAACAAATAATTCAATTTTTAAAATGAGTAAAGATGAATTGACACTTTCCAAAGAGGACGTACAGATGGCCAATATACACATGAAAAGATGCTTAATACCACTAATCGTAATGCAAAATCAGAAATGCAAATTAAAACCACAATGAGATATCACCGTACACCTGTCAGAATGGCGGTCATCAGTAAATCAAATAATTGTTACCAAGGATGTGGAGAAAAGGGAAGCCATGTGCACTGTTGATGGGAATGCATATTGGTGCAGCCACTATGGAAAACAGCATGGAGTTTGCTCAAAAAGTTATAAATGAAACTGCCTTATGACCCAATAATTACACTTCTAGGAATATATCCAAAGAAATCCAAAACACTGATCTGAAAGAGTACATGCACCCATATGTTCAAGGCAGCACTGTTTATAATAACCCAGATTTGAAGGCAGCCTAAATGCTTGACCCAGAGGGTACTATGCTAAGTGAAATAAGCCAGAAAGACAAAGCTATAATCTCACTTATATATGGAATCGAACGAACAAAGTAAACATATTAGAAACAAACCCATAGATACAGAGAGTAGTCAGTCTACTTGTAGGGGAGAGAGTTGCGAGACTGAGTGCAATAGGTGAAGGGATTGAGCAACAAAAATAAAACCCTCATAGACATATATCAATATGGTGATTACCAGATGGAAAGGGGGTGGGGTAGGTAGAAGAGGGTAAAGGGATAATAAATGGTGATGGAAGGAGACTAGACTATGGGTGGTGAACACACAATACAATATATAACTGATGTATTATATATTGTATATATATATAGAATTGTTCACGTAAAATGTATTTAAATAACCAATGTAACTTCAATAATTAACACCAGTGAGATTTGAATTGTTATTGCTTTACAAAAATCTACACACATTTGATTATGTTAAATTTTTAGATCCTCTTAAACTGAACTTTGATTAAGAATTAATGTTGAGGGGGGAAGGAATAAAAAGAGTTAATGTTATAAACCAGTTATTTGTTTCAAAGAAAATAGAAATATGTTACTAAATGCTACATTTCTAATCTCATGTACCATTTCTTATGATGCAGTCATTTGTGAGTTAAAAACTCGAAAAGTATGCAACAATGACTATATATGAAGTATTACATCAAATTTTAGTACAATTAAGATTAAACAGTGCTGTTTCCCCCTAAATACTAATTGAAATTATGTTTATATTTTAAAAACCTTTTCTTTCTTTTTTTAAAAAGAATTTATTCACTATTTTTAGAGAGAAGATGAGGGAGGGAGGAAGAAAGGGAAACATCAATGTATGGTTGCCTTTCACCTGCCTCCAGCTGGGGACCTGGCTAGGGACCTGGCTTGCCAACCTGGTTATGTGTGCAGACTGGGAATTGAACTAGTGACCCTTGGGCTTGCAGGTCTGGCGCCAATCCACTGAGCAACACCGTTGAGGGCTAAAAATCTTTTATTTAAAATAAATTCTAAGCCCTAGCTGGTGGCTCAATGGATAGTCACTGACCTGCAAACCCAAAGGTAACTGGTTGGATTCCCAGCAAGGGCACATAACCAGGTCTCTAGCTAGGTCCATAGCTGGAGGCAGGTGAAAGGCAACCATACATTGATGTTTCTCTCCCTCTCTGTCTCTCTCCCTTCCGCTTTCTCTGGAAATAACAAATAAAATTATTTATTTTTGTTTATTTTTAAAAGATTTTTTTATTTATTATTTTTCAGAGAGAAGGGAAAGGAGAGAAAAGCAGAGAGGGAGAGAAACATCAATGTATGGTTGCCTTTCACCTGCCTCCAGCTATGGACCTGGCTGGAGACCTGACTTGCAACCTGGTTATGTGCCTTGGCTGGGAATTAAACCAGCGACCTTTGGGTTTGCAAGCCGGCACCTTATGGACTGTGCCACCCGCCAGGGCAAATTTTTAAAAATTAAAATAAAATAAATTCTCCCTAAATAAAATTTCTTTCTTTAGCATATCATTTCAATAGTTATAAGGATCAATACCATGAGATGATAAACAGATAAAGAACTCACGGCCCTAAAATTCTGAGAAACACTGAAGTCTATGTCCTCCTCTTTGGAGATTCACATATATTAAGGTGCTAAAGATACAGAGTCATATAATAAGATTTCTCAAATTTATTTGATCACAACCCTCTTTCATATATCACTTAATAACAGTATGCTTTGGGAGATGTTTAGTGTATTCCTTATATTTGTGATATATATAATTAATTTTTTTTTCAAAGCAGGACAAAAGGAGCAAGCTGTAGAATGGTACAAGAAGGGTGTTGAAGAACTAGAAAAAGGAATAGCTGTCATAGTTACAGGACAAGGTAAGTTATATTTACATTTGTTTAGGAGCCATCTAAAATTGTATTCACATGGTTGCTTTGATTTTAGATCCATTTATCTTTTTCTTTTTCTTTTTTTTTTTTTAAGATTTTATTTCATTATTTTTAGAAAGAGGGGAAGGGAGAGAGGCAGAGAGGGAAAGAGACGTCAATGTGTCATTGCCTTTCACCTGCCTTCAGCTACAGACCTGGCTGGAGACCTGGCTTGCAACCTGGTGATGTGCCCTGGCTGGGGAATCGAACCTGTGACCTTTGGGTTCACAGGCCAGCACCTTATCCACTGTGCTACCGGCCAGGGCTTTTTTCTTTTTTTTTTTTAAGTTTTTACTTATTTACTTTTAGAGAGGAGGAAGAAAGGGATAGACAGGTGAGGATCATCAATGGGTGAGGGATACATTGATTGGTTGCTTCTCACACACCCCGAACTGGGGAACCTGGCCCACAATTCATGCATGTGCCCTAAAAGGAGACCTTTTGATTCACAGGCTGGTGCTCAACCCAGTGAGCCACACAGACAAGGACAATTCATTTATCTTAAAAGAAGTATTTAAAAGTTTTATAAGTACGGTTGTTGATGTTTGTAGACTTACAGTTAATGTGTTACTACCATGTTAAAAATGAAGTTGTAATCAGGTAGCTCAAACTTAATGGCCTGTAGCAGTCAGGCAAAAACCAGTGTCTTAACTTGAATTTTTCTTGGCCCCTCTGTTGGTGATGTTTTAATCCTATATTTAGCCATATTTTTGAAACCTGTCCTTTCCTCATTGTTGAGGCAGGAAGGAATGGTTAATCCACAGACTCCCCTTTGCACTTGAGAGTATTGCCTAACTGCATGTTAGAATTGGAACTGTAAATATTTTACTTTTAAAAATCAAAGCACTCCCTCTCTGCCTCTTATCCATTCCCCTCTCTCTAAAAATAATAAATTAAATCTTTAAGGAAAAAAAAAGCATTGTTATCTTTACTTTCCTATCACCTCACATAAAAGGAAAATTAGAGTCTAATTTAAATATGTAGATAACATTTATTGCACACTTAATACGTACCTAAGCATCATTGCAGATTCTTCATATATATTATTTTTGCTTATATATATTTATATTATCTCTTTAATTTTCACCCAACACTTTTGAGATTGCTGTTGTTACCATTATTCTTCAGATTCACAATCTTGGTGCAAAGAACTAATTTTCCTAAGACCTCATAGCTAACAGATGGTGGGGTCAGAATTTGAACACATGCAGTCTGACTTGAGAGCCTGAATTCTTAACTATGCTGTAACTGTTGTGTAGTACATGAGTACCACTATTAAATAAAGTACTTTATTTTATCATAGCTAAAATAAAATCAGAAGCAATATATAGTCTAAGAATCTTAGCTTATGGACCAGTCCTCCCAGTGGATGTTTATTATCTGGCTAGTTGATATTTATATCAGCTAATCTCTAATAATTGCATGTATCCAATATTTATCATTTTTTTCTGTCCCCCTTTATTTTGACAACTACTTTAGCTATTGGTCTACCTAATAAAAGAGACCAGAATAGAATAAGTGAATCTAGGAGGTTGGGCATTTGTGACTTTCATGAGTTTATGAGCATGACTTTATGAATTATGTATAAAATATATTTACTCTTCTTTGTCAGTTGCACAGGAGAATGTGAAGAAAATGGTTATTTATAAGAGTATTTCACTAAATCAAAAATGTCTTTTTTCCCCCCAAACTGTTGCAAAATATTTTTTTTTAAAGACTTTATTTATTATATCCAGAGAGAGAGGAAGGGAGAGAGGCAGAGAGGGAGAGAAACATCAATGCTTGCCTTTTACCTGCCTCCAGCCACAGACCTGGCTGGAGACCTGGTTTGCAATCTGGTTACGTGCCCTGGCTGGGGAATTGAACCAGTGACCTTTGGGTTCGCAGGCCGGCACCTTATCCATTGTGCTACCAGCCAGGGCTTGATGCAAAATACTTATTCCAAGTTAGTTATTTTTTGCAGTTGTTTCCCCCTCAAGACTTGTCATAGTCACATCTTTAAAGTCTGTAAATAATATTATCAAAATAATCTTTGAAATCTCACAAAAATTATATTTTACAATCCATCTTGAATATCAAGGCTGCAAGAATAACACATTTCCTATATCCAAATATTTTACAGCTGTACCCAAAAGACAGAAAAGAAAAAAAAATAAAGGAAACCCACATATGCTTAATTAAGGGCTAATGTTATCAAAAATGTCTTTGATTCTAAAATAATTGTCAATTAAAGTATGACACATTCTCCTTTTATCACTCAGAATTTGAATTTTAAACCTTGACTTTGCTGGCCTATCTTATTTAGACATAGCTTTAACATCAGTGTTAATATCTATGACCAAAATGGAGCATGCACAGGCAGTGACAAACTATGTTATGGCTGCTGCCTTGCAGTTGTAAGTTGGCACTGCTTATAAAACAATCCAGATTTCAAAGATTTTAAAACATAGGGCAAGAAATATGGCTGAAAATCCATGGAATACCACAATAGGTCTGAAACCAGTGTAAGGAACTAACTTATTTTTTAAAGATATTATTTGAAAATACTATTTAAAAAACTTTTATACTGGTAGCACAGTGGATAAGGTGCTGGCCTGCGAACCCAAAGGTCACAGGTTTGATTCCCCAGCCAGGTTGCAAGCCAGGTCTCCAGTCAGGTCTGTGGCTGGGGGCAGGTGAAAGGCAACCATACATTGATGTCTCTTTCCCTCTCTGCCTCTCTCCCTTCCCCTCTTTCTAAAAATAATGAAATAAAATCTTAAAAAAAAACAACTTTTATAAAGACTGACTCCCATGAGATTTGTAGGGAAGTGTTAAATAATTTTTTTTCCTGATTTTTTCTTTCAGGTGAACAGAGTGAAAGAGCTAGACGCCTTCAAGCTAAAATGATGACTAATTTGGTTATGGCCAAGGACCGTTTACAACTTCTAGGTATCAATGAATTATAAAATTGGAATGATATGTATCTAAAATGTGTGTTCAATGAACTTTCAATGTAGATG
This sequence comes from Noctilio leporinus, assembly GCA_004026585.1. NCBI lineage: Eukaryota > Metazoa > Chordata > Mammalia > Chiroptera > Noctilionidae > Noctilio > Noctilio leporinus. The sequence goes on along the minus strand of PVIW01000049.1, from coordinate 971,168 downwards.
GAAATGGACTAGTGATCCTGAAAATGTGACCTAGGCTTTTTTCCCTTAACTTATAGAAGGAACATTTCTAACATACAGAATAGAAGAGTTGAATGATAATTATCCATCACTTAGCTTTAATAATTATCATCTCATGGTTAGCCTAGATTTATCTCTATCAAAGGCTTGCAAAGTACAGCCCATAGGACAATCCCATCCCAGTTCACTGCCCATTTTTCTAAGTTGGCAAACAGTGACTCTCATTTTTTATATATTATCTGGCTGTTTTCATGCTACAATGAGAGTTGAATACTTGATAGAGATCATATAACTTTCAGACTTTTAAAATGTAGCTTTGAAAAATAGTTTAAAATTTGCTACCTGGCTTTTTACAGAAAAATTTCACAAACTCCTATTCATATCCTTACTCACTTTCTTCCATTTTATATTATTTTGAAACAAATTCTGACATCTTTTTATGTCATTTATAAGTATTTCATACTGTATATCTAAAAAAAATGAAGATGCTTTAAAAATACCATTATCCACATAAAAATAACCAATAATTTTCTTTAACATTAAACAATGGATCAAAAATTGGTCAGTCTCCAACTATATATATAATACATAATATAATATCCAGTTAGTATCACATAATTGAATAACCCTTACTATTTTTTTTAAAGATTTTATTTATTATTTCAAGGAAGAGAGAAGCAGAGAGGAAGAGAAACATCAATGTATGGTTGCCTTTCACCTGCCCCTGGCCACAGCCCTGGCTGGAGACCTAGCTTGCAACCTGGTTATGTGCCCTGGCTGGGGAGTCGAACCAGCAACGTTTGGGTTTGCCGGCTGGTGCCTTATCCACCATGCTACCAGCCAGGGCATATTTTTTTTAATTAAAAAAATTTTTTTAAAGATTTTATTTATTATTTTTAGAGAGGAGGGAAGGGAGAGAGGCAGAGAGGGAGAGAAACATCAATGTATGGTTGCCTTTCACCTGCCTCCAGCAACAGACCTGGCTGGAGACCTGGCTTGGCAACTTGGTTATGTGCCCTGGCTGGGAATCGAACCAGCAACCTTTGGGTTTGCAGGCTGGCACCTTATCCACTGAGCCACCACCCAGGACTGCGTTATTATTTTTTAATGTTTAGATCAGAATCTCAGGAAGATCTATACTGGTGCCTGTGGGCAGTGTGGCAGAGGGACTCAGCATAGTGACTCTGGTGTCTGTCTCTCCAGCCCTCTGTCTAAGGCCATATAGCCCAGTTAAAAAAAAAGGACCCTTACATTACATTTCTTTCAATAAACAAGTCCACCTGTTTTTCTTGGTGTTTTATTTGTCAGTGAACCAGGTCTTTGACACATTGTGTTTTTTATAGTCTGACTTGCATATGTATCTCCATGGTATCTTTTACTACATTCTTCTGTCCTACCTGTAAATTAATAGTTGGGTATAGAGCCTTGATTGATATAAAAGCTTGACATTAAAAGAAATAATATTTTGGCCCTGGCCAGTGTGGCTTGGTTGGAGCATCCTCCTGTACACCCAAAGGTTGCAGGATTGAGTTCTGGTCAGGGCACATACCTAAGTTACGTATTCACTCCCAGATGGGACATGTATAGAAGGCAGCCAATTGATGTTTCTCTTTCTCTCTCTCCCTCTCTTCCCCCTCTTTCCCCCCTCTTTTCTGCTCCTTCCCCTCCTGTCTAAAGTCAGTAAACATTTTTTGGATGTTGTTGTCTCTTGTCATCCTCAAGAGTACTGTGTGCCCATTAGTGAAAGATGTTACTTTAAAAAATATTTTTAATTTATTGGTGTTAGAGAAGGGGGGGAGAGGGAGAGAGAGAGAGAGATACTGATTTTTTTGTTCCACTTATACATTCATTGGTTACTTTCTTATATGTGCTCTGACCAGAGATTGAATTTGCAACCTTGGCATGTTGGGATGACACTCTCACTGAACTACTGAGCCAGGACTGAAAGATGTTACTTTTAAAAATAGGGGGTGCAGGCCCTAGCTGGTGTGGCTCAGTGGATTGAGTACTGGCCTGCGAACCCAAGTGTCACTGGTTTGATACCCAACCAGGGCACATACCCAGGTTGCAATCCAAGTCTCCAGCTGGAGGCAGGTGAAAAGCAACCATACATTGATGTCTTGCTCCCTTTCTTCCTTCCTCCCTTCCCCTCTCTCCAAAAAAATAATAAAATCTTAAAAAAAAAATTGGGGGTGGGATAGAATGCAGCAACATATTCCTGTCTTCTGAGAGCTCATATAGGGGTTATATATATCAATGACAGTAAAAAGGAGTTGTGCACAGGCGCACAGTAGAGTATATTTGTTTATTATATGCTGGTTAAGAAGTGGAGCTTTTCAGATGTGGGATGCTCAATAGGTACCTAATAAGAATGGAGAGAGATATTGGGAGTTCCCTAGATGGACTAATTTGAGAGGTTGCGATCTCTCTGATACTGGGAAGAGTTCATGTATATTATACATAGCAGCCTTCCATCCACAGGGGATGCCTGAAGTGCAGATGGTACTGAACCCTACATATATTTAGAATAGTGCACAATTGAAAACTTATGAATTGTTTATTTCCAGAAATTTCCTCAACTTAGTAACAGTGAACCTTAGAGCAAAGCATGATGGTAAAACCTGCTATAGAAAAAAAATAATAATTTTGGCATCAGCATCTTGGTATATATGGTGGCCTGAGGTTACCCTATTTTTCCCCTAAATTTACCTTTGTCAATGTTCATTTATTAAGTTTTTACTCTATCAGGTAGAGAGCCAATGGGTATAAACAGAATTTCTTTTTTTTTTTTTAAGATTTTATTTCATTAATTTTAGAAGAGGGGAAGGGAGACAGGTAGAGAGGGAGCGAGATACCAATGTATGGTTGCGTTTCACCTGCCTCCAGCCACAGACCTGACTGGAGACCTGGTTTGCAACCTGGTTATGTACCCTGGCTGGAGAATCGAACCTGCGACCTTTGGGTTCGCAGGCGGTGCCTTAACCATTGTGCTACCAGCCAGGGCTAAACAGAATTTCTTAACTCAGCAAATATTTATTGGGTAATTATCATGTTCTAGGCACTTAAGATAATAGATAAGGATTCTTCCTTCATAGGGTTTATATTTCTGTCAGGGAAAGACTAATATATGCAATAAACATAAAAATAAATAAATTATACACTATGTTGGATGGTAGTAAGTATGTGGAATAAAGAAAAAACAGGCCCTGGCTGGTAGCACAGTGGATAAGGTGCCGGCCTGCAAACCCAAAGGTTGCTGGTTCGATTCCCAGCCTGGACATGTAACCAGGTTGCAAGCCAGGTCTCCAGCCAGGTCCATGGCTGGAGTCAGGTGAAAGGCAACCATACATTGATGTTTCTCTCCCTCCCTGCCTCTCTCCCTTCCTCTCTCTCTCTGGAAATAATAAAATCTTTAAAAAATAAAAAAAGAAAAAAGAAAAAACACAGTAAGGGAGATCAGGAGTGGACAGGAGATGATTGGATTTTTAGTTTCAAGCAGAATAGTCAGGGTATGCCTCTTAGAGAAGTTGACATAGTTAGCCATGCAGGTATTGGAAAAAGAAAGGTCCAGAGAGACAGTAGAGCCACTGCCTTAAGAAAACGCACCCGATATATTTGAGATGCACCAGAGGCCAATGTGCCCCAGCAGGGAGAGAATGGTAGACAGGAGGTCAGAGAATTAATGGGGACAGAGTTGTCAACAGCACGCATAGCCTCAGAAGTCACCGTGAAGACTTGAGCTCTTACCACCTGTGAAATGGGAAGCATGTATAAGGATTTTAAGAAAGGAATGATATAATCTGACTTAGATTTTAAAAGGATCACTCTAGCTACTATGTTACCCAAGGGTAGAACCAGGGTGAACAAGTAGGACCACTATTGTAATAAGCTAGGAGAAAAGTGATGGAGACTTAGACTGGGGTGATATCAGGAGAAATAGTAAACAAGTACTCGGAGCCTGATTATATGTGAATGTTGAGCAAACAGATTCACTGATACATTAGGTAAAAGGTAAAATGTTCCTCCTTTTAAGGCTGTCATGACGTAGTCGGGGGAGGCAGACACAGATAAATCATGTCACTTTATGATGGCATATACAAGTATTTTGTAGGGATGGGGAGATAAAGTTATCTCAGAAATCTTCCTGGAAGAAGTGAAACCTAAAGTGGGAGTTTATAAAGATAAATAGAAGTTTTTAAAGAATGTGGGAGAGATGGTTCAGGAAGAAATAGCGTGAACAGACTTGGGGGCAAGGAACAGTATAGTGGGTAGGGAGGGGCTGGTAGAGGTGCGAGTTTTGGGTTGCATGGACGGCCTTGGAAGTCACTTAAAGGAGCAGGGGCGCTGGTCTGGGGCAAGGGGAAGCTGCTAAAAGGGCTTTAAGCAGAACGGTTATATGGTAAGATTTTCCTTTTAAGTAGATGATTGTAGGGGGATTGTATGTGAGGGAATCAAGAAGCAAGGTGACCGTTTTAAGTTATTGCTTACACAATGTTTAATTATTTTAAAAAGAAGTTTACACTCTTTAACAAAAATGAATTGGAGCCATGGGAGCCAAGTTCACATTAGCAGCATACTGCTACTGTGTATGCGTGTTTCCATGCAAATAAAACTAAACCCTACACATTTAAAAAGCAAGTGCTGTGGCTTCTTATTCCTAGTTATTAGTTATCAAACCTGAAGATTTACTTTCGGTTTGTTTTTATTGTGTGATGAATGGTAACTCATTGAAGAGAGTATTAAATGAATGTTTATGTGAACTTATTTTACATTTCATTGAAGAGAGTGTTAACTGAAAAGACATTTACAAATCAGTGTTTTTTTTTCTAATTTATATCTTTTGACAACACAAGTGGTTTAATTTATTTCTCTGTATGGTGATTTGCATAGTATTATCATTGAGAAAAATCAGATGACCTACCTGTTAACTAACAACAACAAGAAAAAAAACCAGCTCCAAGGTATATTGTATCCTCCAGTTCTAGGGCACAAAAGCTGTGCAGTACTCTGTGCTTTGTGCCGAAAGGGTAGCTGCTACTTAACCTGTCCCAAAGGCATGCATGGCGCACCATAAACCAGGCATGGCGCCTGCTTGTCTGACCTTAGGGATGGGAGTTTAGGAGAGTTAGTATAGATATGCTATATGCTTTTGCATGTATTCATTGACTTTCTAGTATTAAAGAAAAGAGTCAGTTATGATAACTTGAAGTGTTTCAACAAAATTAATGTAAAATTGAGCCCCTATGGTGAATGAGGCATAGAGTAGGGACTTGATGTATATTATTTTATTTACTCCTCGAGAGCCTCAGAAATGCTAAAGCAAGTTCATCCTGGTGAGTAAGTCATGGAGCAGGGTGTTTGTCCACTAGCAGAATGACTTACTCAGAAGGAGGGGAAAAGGGCGCCGAAGTGGTGTAGCGAGCTGAGAAATTTCAGGCTGCTACCCTCTTGCGCTTCAGGTGCTAGATCTAAAAACCTAGATCATGAGAAAATTAGTTGTTATTTGAAGTAGGGATAGGATGAAATAATTCTTTTCAATTTTTGGTTAATTTGAGGCATATGTCACAGAGTTTTAAAAATTTAAGTATGACAGGCACTCATTTCATACTGTGCTCCAACACTCATGTCCCTTCTTCCCCAGACACAACTTCTGCCACCAGTTTCTCTGGGCTCTTTTTAGAAATAACTTCATGTACAGTAGTAGCTCCTCCTTATCCATGGTTTTGCTTTTTGTAGTTTGTTATTTGCGCTCAACTGCAATCTGAAATCTGAAATGGAAAGTTCCAGAAGCAAGCAGTGTATAATTAAGTGGCATGCTCTGAGTAGCATGAATCTCACATCATCTTGCTCCATCCCACCCAGGACATGAATCATCCCCCTGTTCAGCATATCCACAATGTGTATGCCACCTACTTGTTTGTCACTTAGCTATCTCGGTTGTCAGATCCACTGTTAGAAAGAAGGAGAGAACACATTCACATCATTTTATTACAGTAAATTATAATTGCTCTGTTTTGTTAATTATTGCTGCTAATAATTAACTGTGCCTAATTTATACATCAAACTTTAGGTGTGTATGTGTATGCATAGGGTTCAGTACTATTTGTGGTTAGTGGTCTCAGGGGTCCACTGAGGGTCTTGGAACATCTTCCCTGAAGATAAGGGGGGGCACATGTGCACAAATAAACAGTATGATGCTATACGCTACGTTCTGAAGCATGCTTCTTCTATTCTGTTCTACTGCCTTTATTTTTGCTTGACATATACGAAGGTAGCTAAATGTGGCATTTTTAGACACTCCTTATAGTTTTGTGTCATTTTAAGTGCTGTTCTTCTTTCCTGAAATGTCCTTTTCTTTTATCTTTCCAAATCCTAGCCAACTCACAGCTCACTTTTTCTGTTCTCTTTCTTTTGTGCTATACAGTCTTTAAAATTTTAGTGTTACAAGTTGCCAGTTATATTTAATAAGTATCTGTATGATAGAGACCAATATTAATTTTTTAATCTTTATGCTGCTCTTTACACAATGACTTGGACATTCTAGATATTCAGAAAATATTTGCTGGTGGTAATAGTGACATGGAACTGCCTCAGGTGACCAAACTTGACTAAGATGTATTTTTAACATAGCCATTTGTTTGTTAATTTCTGTTGCTATTTTAATGTCTGAGTTTTTACTAATTATAGTTTTGGGAAAACTTTATATAAATGCAAAACCCTTTATCATGTAACAACAGCCTTATAATAACAACACCTTGAATCATTTTTTGTTTTCACATGTACCTTTTTTTTCATTATGTATTTTTTCTTTTTGTTTTATTTTGCTCTTCTTATCCCCTCTGTTGCATAGAGAAGCTGCAACCAGTTTTGCAATTTTCCAAGTCACAAACAGATGTCTATAATGACAGTACTAACCTGACATGCCGCAATGGACATCTTCAATCAGGTAGGTTTAGGTTAACTAATACATAAAATAATAAAGCTTGCATGTCAAGTCTGATTTAACCTGGTAATATTGATTTGATTTTATAATGATAGTTTTGCTTGGTTTTTGTTTGCACAGGGCTGTGTTGAAAATACAGTATTCCTGTCATTCATAGTGTGTAACATAATGTGTAACAGATAAGGTATAGCCATTCTCGACATGCTTTATTTGCATATTTTGTGAGCTCTCAAGTTTTGAAATTATAAAATATGAAATAATTTTTCTATATTTTGTTTCTATTGTATTTTCATCTTTTGTGGGTTTTTAATAAATGTTTTTTAAGAGAAATTTTCATTTTTTTTGCTATGTATCAATTTTTATGTATATTATACATGAATGTTTTATCATAATACCAGTAAGTAAAAAACTTGAAGCTGAGTTCACATAGTGAATTTGAATACTATTATTTATTATAGGTTAAATTTGTTTTCCATGAAGTTGTGGGTATGAACTCACAGAATATTAAATGCTTTTTTGTTTTTTTGGGTGGAGAGAGTCTTATTTCCTAGGTTCTTTTATTGGTGACAGTTTCAATATTAAGTTTTATGTCCAGGGCTTGAATTTTATTGAAATAAGTACAGCTAACCCCTGTATAACACAGTTGTTAGGTTCCTAAAAAATGCCATGTTGTGTGACTCTATGTTATATGAAACAAAGAACTAGTACAAAATAGGGGGTTAGGTTCCAAAAGTTAAAAAAAAATTCTATTACAATTTTATAATTAAGAGAAATATCTTAATTTGCTTCACTTAAATCCAAGGATTTTGCGACATAGGATACTCTTTCCCTTTTTTGAGCCAATCCAAAATCAGTAATTTTTGTTGTAGCGAGACAAAATATACTTTAAGAGATATTTTTTTATTTTCACCAGACATGGTTCAGGACTACAAATTAATTCACAAAAATGAAAAACATAATTACCATTTCTTTTAAAAGATTGAATAATACCTGAAAATTTTAATCTATATATATAATGTAGTAAAAAGAAAATACAAAGTTTAAAAATGTATGTACTTAGTATTCCATGAATATTTAAATTTAAATTTAAAATTCTAATGAATTTTTAAATTCTGCAGGCAAATCTGATACTATACCCATGCTGAAATGAAAAATTGCAAATGAGATATTTTTTGCTCTTAATAGCTCTTATTTCATCCTATATTGTTTGGGGACTTTGCTAATTTTGAATGAGTTATTTTTTGCTCTTAAAAGCTTTTATTATACTTCATGTTGTTCAGGGATTTCCCTAATTCTCAGACCATGTTAGAGTGAAACCATGTTCTAGGATGCCATGTTGTACAAGGTTTTTCCCCAATTCTCAAAGTATGTTAGAGAAGTGCCACATTATACAGGGGTTTACCTGTATTTCTAGTTTAAGTTGTAGCAAACAAAAAACAACTTAGTTCACACTATAAGACCATTGCCTTCTTTATTCATACATAATATAAAACTTTTAAGATTTTAGTCAAAAGAGTTAGTTTAAGGGGATTTCTAAGGGTGAAAGAGATAGTCATTAGTGAAATCTTTCCATGTGGCTTCAACTATCCCGTAAAAGTTCTCACATAGGTTTGGTCTTTTAGTAAGTACACAGCCCCACATCATTAGCGATATTCCTTCTCTCATTTCTTCCTGTATAACACTTAAAATACCATTTCAAGTATAGAGATAAATACTTTGCCTATTTTTCTAAGCACAGCTGTGAAATTCTGACATTTTCACAGGGAACTCTTTGAAAAAACAAGGAAATGTAAGAATATACCACATATAAATAGTTAAGCTTCCAAAATACAAATTTGAGATCCTAATAATCCTACCAGGATAAAAAGCAAAAGTGTTCTAGCCCTGAAGAGCTGGAATGCCTTCAAGTTATCTTGATTATCTTCTACTTCACAAGTGGATAGTTGAATCTCTCAGTATGGACACTCCACTTCTGTTTGAAACACCTACCATGGACACTCCTCAGGTCCTCAGAAATGTTGAGTTAGTTTGTTGGCTGTGTCAGTATCGAAGGTCATATCTACTTGGAACTTCTGCATCCATGAGTTCAACTGCAGAATAGTTCTTAGCTGAGGCTCTAACGCCTTTGAAATCAACCTGCCCAGCTGGTTTTTGGATCTAATGTCCTTCTGCGAAACCACAGAAGAGAAGAGTCACAATACCCCCTCTCTGCCAGGCTCCTTCTGTGGTGAATCCATGCACTGGAAGCAGCAGACATACCCACATTTCAGATTCACATGGCTTTCAAGAGAAGTCAGGCAGACAGGACATCTCCATACTTTTCTAATGTGTTCAGCCTTGGCCACTGTCTCTCCTTTACTAGGTCATCTTCTGGCTGTTTTCCCAGAGCTCAGTTCTTTATGTTTATTTCCTTTTTAACAAAACAAAACACATCCTTTAGAAGTTTTTTATTGGGATTTTGTAGGCAATACACGTTCTTAGACTTTCTAATGTCTGAAAATACCCATATTCCTATGTGATAGGTCACCTGGATGTAGAATTGATGTAGGTTAACACTTGTTTTCCTTCAACATTTTGAACATACTGCCTACTGACTTTTGTTACTTGTTAATGAAAAGTCACTCTGCTGTCATTCTCATAGTTCCACTTGGAAATTTCTACCCATTTGTATATTTGTACATCAGGACTGTATATTTATTTGTCTGAAGAAATTCTGTCTCCTTTTTTCCCTCTGAAATAAAGATCTTCACTCTACACAGATCTTGTTTTTATTTACATCTTTCCTTTTGCTTATTGTCATTGCCTTTTCTGGATTGCATTCTTGCTTCTACCCTAAGGGTCACTATTTAGTTTCTTGAATATGTGGTTCAGAACTTTACATTTATGTGTTAACAAATTTAATCAAACTTCTTGGTCACCTTAGCCTACTCTGAAGTTTCTTCCTTTGAGTTTCCTTAAACCATATTAAGGGATTTAATGACAAAAGCAAAAGTAAGGCTTTTGTCTTTTCTGTAGGCTACTGAATTTGCTGATTGATTTAACATTTGTCTTCATAGTAAACATTGTATATAAAAATACTATTTGGAAGCAGTGAGATTTGAACATTTAAAAGTTTTCTTTTTATGTAGAAGAGAAACTGTGGGTAAGTCAAGTAATCTTTTAGACTTAATTGAAGGTGTTCTATACAGATTTACATATATAAAATACAGCACATAAAATACTTGGCTTATTAAAAAGCACATCTTTATATCCTATACATTAAAAATGGATAATTTTTAAAAACCTGTGTTGGTGGTCACAGACCATGGCCTTTCAAAGTAATGCAATGCTGTTCTTTGTCCTCTGTACAACCTATCCCTAATTTCTTTCCTGAGTGTTTGGCAACTTTATTTGTTTGGTAACTTTTTTGTATCTTTCTCCCACAAAGTTCCTCTTATTACAAATACATTCTTTATAAGAAAATTAAAATTACATCAGAAAAACAAAAAAACTAAACCTATGTATCCTAATATATTCTGATTGATTTTTTTTTGTTTTTGAAATATTGCTGATGTTAAAAAAAATAGTTTTACAAATTTATATTGGTCTTTATTGTTACTTTTATAAAGTTTAACCACAGTTTTCTAACCATGATGATTTTACTATTTTCTTAATAGAAAGTGGAGCAGTTCCAAAAAGAAAAGATCCCTTAACGCACACTAGTAATTCACTGCCTCGTTCAAAAACAGTTACAAAGTCTGGATCCACAGGTCTTTCTGGCCACCACAGAGCACCTAGTTGCAGTGGTTTATCCATGGTCTCTGGAGTGAGACAAGGACCTGGCCCTGTGTCTGCCACTCATAAGGTATTTGGGGACAGAATTTAATTGCTGTACTTTTGGAAATAGAAAATTTTGAACATGATGTGCTTGCTTCAGTTTGTTACAAGTACTTTATAATATCTTAAAGAATTGATAAGTTTCCACCAAGTTGAATGTAACTTAAAAAAAAAAACAAAATGTAAGGGTAACTTGTTACTAAAAAACAAATTTTATTTTACCTACTTTCAGACCTAATAGGCTTTATAGTAAGTTTGTTTATTTACTTTTATATAATGCACTGTAGTTCGTTTTAATTTTTTTCTTTTTTTAAAATTTTATTATTTTAGGGAGCAGGGAAGGGAGGGAGGAAGAAAGGGAGAGACACCAATGTATGATTGCCTTTAACCTGCCTCCAGCCACAGACCTGGCTGGAGACCTGGCTTGCAACCTGGTTTGTGTGCCCTGACTGGAGAATCGAATCAACGATCTTTGGGTTCGCAGTCTGGCTCCTATCCACTGAGCCACCAGCCAGGGCCTTAAATTTTTTTATTCTTTTAATTATTTAAACCTATGTTAATGTTCTGTAACATTAATCATACTCAGAATTTTGTTACAATTCTAACAAGGATCAAAATTATATGACTGCATTGTCATAAACCTTTTTATTTTATAGTGACTAATGTGTAAATGTTAGCTTGTATTTTCATGTTAAAATTTTGTGTCCATTAAGAGTACACCAAAAACAAATCGAACAAATAAACCTTCTACCCCTACAACTGCTGCTCGAAAAAAAAAAGACTTGAAGAATTTTAGGAATGTGGACAGCAACCTGGCAAACCTTATAATGAATGAAATTGTGGACAAGTAAGTTTGCCGTGTTAAATGTTTTGTTTCTTTTTTCCTCATGTGTCAGTACTTTAACATTGTATACATACAATTATAGCAAAAAGATGACTATAAATAGGATGTAGCTTCTCCATTTCCAAGTTTATATTCCACCATCAAGTGTGGCTCTCCCATTAATTTACTTTGCGATGGGTCATTAAGAATATCTTCAAATCCAATAGTCTCATCATTACCCCTCAAAATACCTAGTGAAAGATTTGAACTTGGAAGAAATGGGAGGTACTGAATCTGTTGCACTGCCTTGAATTCCATTTGCAATTTTAGTGGAGCAAATGGACCCTGGATATTTCTCAGTGTGGAAAAATCAATTTTATCTTGGTTGAGCTGGAATTTTTTTCTGATAATTCAAGAGGATGACTAGGCAAAAGTTAATTTTTCACACAGGTAATACCTTTCTGAGGAAGTTCATGACTTTCAGCAGGTCCACTTGCTGAAAGTTCAGTAACTGGAACACTGTCCTTGAGCTGAGGTCCAAGTCTTCTGGTTCACTCGCTCTGTGAACAGCCTCTGTACCATTACTGCCAGCCCACCATCTTAAATGTTTTATTTTACAGCTTTAATTTTGAATTTTATTTATAAACTATATTATGAGTGAAATATATAAGTACTTCTCTAACTTATATATTTAATTTTTATGATGGTTAATTACTGTAAAGGTAGAAAATAATTACTAATTTAACTATAGTTTCACAGTTAACATAAAAATGACCATGTTTCATAGAGATTAGACTTCATTTTATAATAACTGAAGCATATTTCTATTGTGGAGATAACTGAAATTCTCTTTCTTAGTGGAACAGCTGTTAAATTTGATGATATTGCTGGTCAAGAGTTGGCAAAACAAGCACTGCAAGAAATTGTCATCCTTCCTTCTCTGAGGCCTGAGGTAAGGACTGTATATTATCATTGTTTTACATCATTAACAGTTACCGAGTATAGTAGCAGTAAAGAAATATTTGAACTATGTTAGAATGATTAAATCATGTAACAGTAAATTTAATTTTTTTTTTAAGACAAAAAACAGCACTTGAAGTTGACTAGTTATTAGAAGAGATTGACTATATGAATTCCTAATTCCCAACCCATTTTCTAACATTTATAAGAGAAGTAGGTAACAGGGTAAGAGGTATTTAAAATTAAAAGACAGAGCCCTGACCATTGTGACTTAGTCGGTTGGGCAGGTGTCATTCCACAGAGTTGAAAGGTGCTAGTTCAATTGCTGGTCAGGGCATATGTGTAGGCTACAAGTTCAGTCCCTGGTCAGGCAACAGATGGATTTTTTTTCCCTCTCTTTCTACCCCCCTTCCCCTCTCTATAAAATGCATACACACTACATACATGCATACATGCATACATACCTACACACATAAAATTCAAAAAATTAAAAGGAGGCAAAAGAAATTACGATAAAATTATTCATTAAGTCTAAGCTTTAAAAGAATTACTTTCAAGGATATTAAGTCATGAAAGCAAGCATAGAGCCAATGAATGATGGTTAGGGATCTAAATTTCCATCCCCTATTTTTAGACTCACTAAGGTAGTTAGGTTCTCTTGCAGTCAATAATAAATACTTGATTTTCCATGCCTAGCACTGTTTTGGAATTTCACAATTTGTAAGTTGCATGTTAGGTGCTATTCTGATAATGTGAAAAATAAATCTGAGGACCCACTTCTGGGTTAGCTATTTCTCTTCTCCTTGAACCTTTAAGTCTTACAGACTCATTTACAACAACTAGGGAAAGTAGGTTTTGTTTGGCACATTGTGATGAATGCATTTGTCAAGGAATGTGAAGGTTGTGTGGCTTTTTGTTTTCATAGTCTCACTCATTCTAATACTACACAGTGTTTACAACTGATGAGTACTAACTACTGTAACTTACTGAATCTTTTTCAAGTCTGCTTTTGTTTTACTTTTTCATTCTTTTTTTTTTTTTTTTTTTTTTTTTTAAGTTTTTATTTAATTATCTTTAGAAAGAGGGGAAGGGAGGGAGGCAGAGAGGAAGAGAGACATCAGTGTATGGTTGCTTTTCACCTGCCTCCAGGCACAGACCTGACTGGAGACCTGGTTTGCAACCTCGTTATGTGCCCTGGCTGGGGAATCGAACCTGCGACCTTTGGGTTCGCAGGCTGGCGCCTTATCCACTGTGCTACCAGCCAGGGCTACTTTTTCATTCTAAGCAACAATGTACATGAAATCACTAGTTTGATATTGAAATTTTAATAATACACAATAAAATGAATTGAGAATTATTAAAATGGAAAGCATATGTCTTTATGTGAATCATATTCACCTCTTGTACCACCATCTCAGTCCACACTTTGGAGCAACATATTGTAGCCTCTGTATTGGCTAACTTTTTTTCTGGAGTTATATATAAGTGTAGTATGCAGCAGACTGAGTATTGGTAAAAAAAATACTTGTTGAAAGGATTCAAGTAATTTTAGACCTGAACAGCATTTTAGCAATCAGTCATTTATTGATAAAGATATTAGTCTTAAGACTTAAATTACTTGCTCAACATTATAGTTAACTGCTAGAACTAGAAAATGAAATAAAAATAAGATTCCCAAGATTAAGACAACCTTCAATACTGTAGCTGCCAGCTAATTCTTAAGTGTGGGTTTTAGTATTTAGGAAGTGTCATGCTTTTAAAGGAACAAAAATATATCTAAAATCGTGAAGGCAATACTAAGAAAATATTTGAATTGTGCTAGGAAAGTCATTTAGCTTCTACTTTACATGTACCTTTAAAGAATATATCTAAAGGAGACAGTGAGGACAAACAGCATGTGAATTTGCATACTGGACAATTAAGAAGCTGGAATAAGCCCTGATGGGTGGTGTGATTGGTTGAGCATTATCCCACAAAGTTCCAGTTGCTGATTCAGGTCCAGTCAGGGCACATGCCTGAGTTGTGGGTTCTGTCTCCAGTCAACGTGTGTACAGGAGGCAGCCAGTCGATGTTTCCCTCCCTCTTTTTTTTTTTTCCTTCCCTTCCCCTCTCTCTAAAAAATTAGTAAGTAAATAAATATTTTTTAAAAAGAAGCTGGAGCCCTGGCTGCTGTGGCTCAGTGGATTGAGCACATGCCTGCAAACCAAAGGGTCACTGGTTCCATTTTCAGTCAGGGCACATGCCTGGGTTTCAGGCCAAGCCCCTAACTGGGGACCTGCAAGAGGCAAACACACATTGATGTTTCTCTTTCTTTTTCCTTTCCCCTCTCTAAAAATAAATTTAAAAATTTTTTAATAAAAAATAAAAAGTTGGAGTAATGTGAAAATTGTAGCCGAAAGTTGTTTCAAATAGAGTTGAATATCATAGATTTGGGAAGGGCAGAAACCTTAAGAAATGTACTAAGTAAATAGGAAAACTCAGTATTATCAAGATGCCATTTCCTCCTAAGTAAATATATAGATTGGACACAATGCCAGTCAGAACTTCAGCCAGTTATTTTGTGGATATTGAGAACTTGATTCTAAAGTCCCTGTAGAGCAGCAAAAGACCCAGAAGAGCTAACACAATATTATAGGAGAACAGCAAAGGTGGAGGACTGAAGACTAACACTACCTGACTCCAAGACTTACATAAATCTACAGTAATCATAGAGCATTATTCATGGGAATGAAGATATGGGAACAACTTAAGTGTCCATCAACAGATGATTGAAAAATGAAAATGTGTATGTGTTTAGGGTGGGGAAAAAGTAGGTGTACAGCTCATATGAAAAATAATACAGTATTAATAATATAGAATAAACTGTTTCACATGTAACTGTAAAGCTACTCCCAGCTTGAATATATATGAGTACATACATGTACATGAATATTATTTATCCATATAAAAACAAGGAAATCATGCCATTTGTGACAACGTGGATGGACCTTTAAGGGATTATGTTAGGTGAAATAAATTGGACAAAAAGAACAAATACTGTATGATCTCATATGTGGACTCTAAAAGCACTGAACTCAGTAGAATGGTGCTTGCTAAGGGCTCAGAAGTGAGGGAAATTAAATGTTTGTCAAGAGTAGAACTGTCAGTTATAAGATGAATAAGTTCTTGGGATCTAGAGTATAGATGACATGGTGACTATAGTCAATAATATTGTATGTATGGAAGTTGCTTTAAGAGTAGAGTTTTAATGTTCTCATCATAACAATAAAATGGTAATTATATGAGGTAAAGGGTATGTTAACTAACCTTATTGTGATAAACATTTTGCAATATATATATCAAATCATCACATTGTATATCTTTAACTTCTACAATGTTATAGTATATCTTTAACTTCTACAATGTTATGTAGGTTATATCTCAATAAAGCTAGAAAAATATTAAAAACAAAGAGTTACAGTAATCAAGACAGCATATCATTGGCAAAAGAACAAATAGATCAACAGAATAGAACAGAAATAGACCCACATAAATATTGTCAACTTATTTTTGACAAAGAATCAAAGGCAATTCAATGGAGAAGAGATAGCCATTTTGACACATGGTCCTGGAACAGCTATACATCTACATGTAAAAAAAATGAATCTAGACGCATAGTTTATACTTTGCACAAAATTAATTCAAAATTGGTCACAGACCTAAATGTAAGAGGCAAACTAAACTGTAAAAATCCAAGAAAATAAAATGGAAGAAAATGTAAATGATCTTTGGTTTCAGGATGACTGACTTATTAGATACAACACCAAAAGCATGATCCTTAAAAGGAAAATTAAGTTGAACTTAATTAAAACTAAAAATTTCTCTGAAAGACTTTGTTAAGAGAATGAAAAGAAAAGCCATAGAGTGGAAGAGAATCTGCCAAATAGACTATGTGACAAAGGACTGGAATCCAAGATATGCAAAGAACTTTTAAAACTCAACAGTAATAAAACAACCCAATTAAAATTTTTTTACTCACTTAGGTAAATACTAAGGAGCATGATTGCTAGATAGTGTAATAAGAGCATGTTTATTTTGTAAGAAAGTGTCAGAGTGTCTTCCAAAGTGACTGTCATTTTGCCTTTCCACCAGCAAGCAATGGGAGTTCCTGTTGCTCCACATCAGTAGCATTTGGTGGCATTAATGTTACGGATTTTAACCAGTCCAATAAGTGGGTAGCAGAATCTTACCGTTGTTTACCTTGAAATTCCCTGATGACAAACATTGAGTGTTTTTCTCACGTGCATGTTTTTATCTGTATATCTTCTTTCATAAGGTATCTGTTCAGATTTTTTTTTTTTTTTAAGATTTTATTCATCATTTCCACAGAGAGGGGAAGGGAGAGAGGCAGAGAGGGAGAGAAACGTCAACGTATGGTTGCCTTTCACCTGCCTCCAGCTATGTACCTGGCTGGAGACCAGGCCTGCAACCTGATTATGTGCCCTGGCTGGGGAATTGAACCAATGACCTTTGGGTTCGCCAGCCGGCACCTTATCCCTTGCGCCACCAGCCAGGGCTAGATGATAAATAATTGTTAAAATGTCTGGGAAAAAAGTGGCTCCAGAATCATAGTTGTATATATGTTTTTAAGTTGTTCACAGGACTTAGAGCTCCTGCCAGAGGATTGTTACTCTTTGGTCCTCCTGGAAATGGGAAAACAATGCTGGTAAGAATCCTTTTTAAATTTGAATGTACTTTATGGCTTGCTTTCTACTACAATATACTTCACTTAAGTTTTTAAATTAGTTTCTTTTTTCTTTTTTAATTTTATTGTTGTTGTGTTACATCCATCTCCTTTTTGCTCCCCTCTGTCCCCCTCCCCACCCACCCATTCCCCCTAAACTAGTTTTTAATGACAAAATAGGTAGAAAACCATATATGTTCAGTCATATGTTTGGGCTAGTTAAATTTAACAGTGTAATTTTTATTATTTCCTCAAATTAAGTAAAATTTTACCTTAGAAGAGTTTACATTACTATATTGAATATCTTCCTAACCCTTGATATTTTAATTATCTTAACAGCTTTATTTACATAATCAACATGATACAAATTTTCTTTTATTTAAATTGAAGTATAATTGACATACAACAGATTTTTTTCCTCCATTATCCTTTGGCTGAAAGTTTTTGCTATGATCTAGATACCTCTTTCTCCAGCATAGCTTCTAGAACAAAAAAGTGAATAGAGAAGGTAACTTTTTTTCCATAGCCTTTGTCTTTTTCTAAATAGTTGTTGTTCTCTAATTAGGAAGAGAATAACATCCTCTTTTTGTTGTTGTTGTTGTTGTTGTTGTTGTTTTTTCTTTAACCTTTCCCTATTCATTCTCCCTTAGGAGAAAAGGGAGTGTGGAAAGATGCGCAGCTCTTCATAGACCTTTTTTCTCATTGTTGAGAAGGAAATACATTGCCATGTATTAGGAATTGTGTTATATTTTTAGAAATACTATTCTTGTACTTAAATTGATCAAATGTGTATATCTTTTTAAAGCAAGATACTGAACTAATATAATATTTGCCTTTGTGATTTTTAAAGGCTAAAGCAGTAGCTGCAGAATCTAATGCAACCTTCTTTAATATAAGTGCTGCAAGTTTAACTTCAAAATATGTGAGTATTTTTTCCTATATTGTCACGTTTTAAGTTATTGTCTAAATATTACTGTGTAAAGGTTAATAACATTACATGAAAATATTTGTCTGAGTTTTATATCTATTATTCAGATATGATGACTTGCACTCTTCATAGTAGAAAGTCATGCGCATTTGTTACTCTTTTAAAATTAGAATTGTGCTGGCCCTGACCAGTGTGGCTCAGGTGGTTTGGGCGTCATCCCATAAAATGAAAGATACTAGAATTGTAGTTTTCTAGGACTGTGTAACAAATACCATAAGTTGGCTTGCGTAAACAACAGAAATTTATTGTCTTATAGTTTTGGAGGCTGGAAGTCCAAGATCAGATATTGGCAGGGTTCTTAATTTTGTAAAGTAATAGCTATAAAATAATACCTCTTTTCCTGGATTCATTTTGATTCCTATGTGAAATTTTATAAATGAAATTGTTATTAATGTAGGTTTATTCATACTATATACATACTATAATGGAAAACATTGTCTTGGAAGTTAGAAAATAGGATTCCAACTTAGCTTTTACATGCTCAAGAAAGTACCACTTCAGACCTTACTTCATTTAATTTCATAAGAGCGGTTCCCTTGCAGGTCCCTCCAGCTCCGAGAATATCTATTTGATGATTCTAAATCTTGGGCCAATTCTTTTTTCTTTTCTTAATGAAATTTCCAATAAAAAGAATAGATGCCACCTAAAGGACGGAAGCGTTTTTACAGTAGATTACCCCTAATAAGCTCATGTCCCTTTCATCCGATGGTTTGGTGTATACAGTGAACAAATGTGGTAGAGGTATTCATAGACCTCCGGAACTACCTAAAACTATTTTGATATTTATTGGCAGTGATATTGTGAGAACAAGTTTTCAAGGTATTCTTAATAGAGCAAGTTTTGTTCAGTAGAGCACTTTCTAATTTATCTGCTTTCATTTTTGTAAAGATTCTATTTATTTTTAGAGGGGAAGGGAGGGAGAAACTGATATGCAGAGAAACATTGGTTGCCTCTCACACACTATTAATTAGAGACCTGGCCCACAACCCAGGCATGTGCCCTGACTGGGAATTAATCTGGCCACCTTTCAGTTCACAGGTTGGCGTTCAATCTACTGAGCCAACCAGCTAGGGCCTTACCTGCTTTTATAAATATATTCTGCAACCTAGGGCTTAAAGGATATGTACAACGTCTCTTCTTCTCCCCTTGTATTTTCTCTTCCCACTAGTTTTGACTAATAGCTATTTCATTCTCAAGTCTTAGGAGTGCAGTATCAAGCAAAACAGATATATTTTATTTTTTATAGTACTTAACAAACTATATTAATAAATAAGTGTTCTGTTTTCTAAAGTTATAAGGGATATTTTAGTAATTTTCCTTATCCTCTTCCCAATTCTGTAACCATATCTTTGGTTACTGCAAAGAAAGGAAATTAAATTTCTAGATTATAAACTACTTTCAATCATGAAATTTAAAGAGCTGGAATAACATTAATTTTACATATGTGCTAATGTGCGTTTTAGGTGGGAGAAGGAGAGAAGTTGGTAAGAGCTCTTTTTGCTGTGGCTCGAGAACTTCAACCTTCCATAATTTTCATAGGTAAGAACATGTTCACCAACTAAGTTGAACCTTTGTGAAATCTCTCTCTCCAAATATAAGAGTTAAGATAGGAAAGAGGATAGAGAAGGAAAGTTTTAAAGAAGGACAAAATTAAAGACTATCTAATGAATTGAGTAGGACCCACTATATTAAGAAATAGTAAACTAGATTGATTTCAGGTAACTCATATAGCTTGGCTTTTAATTCAAATATTATCCTTTTTTTCCCTCTAGATGAAGTTGATAGCCTTTTGTGTGAAAGAAGAGAAGGAGAACACGATGCTAGCAGACGTCTAAAAACTGAGTTTCTAATAGAATTTGATGGTGTAAGCATTGATTGTGGTATTATTAATGTGGTAATATTTTAATCTATATATTTTTCTATTAAATGACCCAGATTACAAACACAGATATCTTTATTGTATTCCTTTTTTTTTTTTAAGACTTTATTTCATTATTTTTAGAAAGAGGGGAAGGGAGAGAGGCAGAGAGGGAGAGAGACATCAATGTATGGTATGTATGGTTGCTTTTCACCTGCCTCCAGCCACAGATCTGACTGGAGACCTGGCTTGCAACCTGGTTATGTGCCCTGGCTGGGGAATCGAACCTGAGACCTTTGGGTTCTCAGGCTGGCACCTTACCCACTGTGCTACCAGCCAGGGCTCTTTACTATATTCTTTGTTACTGCTTTCTCTGAAAGTACTGAAAGAAACTTTTTGGCTTATAGGTTCAATCTGCTGGAGATGACAGAGTACTTGTAATGGGTGCAACTAATAGACCACAAGAGCTTGATGATGCTGTTCTCAGGTAGGAAGATTTACGTGGAAACACACACATTAATACAGAATGTTTACTCATTTGTTCATCTCACATGTTTCCTATTTCTTTCACTCTCAAAAAACTGAACTCATTATTTTCCTCCGTATAACCATCTTCTGGCCTCTTGTTACCAACTAAAGATTTTGGGGACAGAGCCAGCAAGATACCAGGAAAACTACTTTTCATTCTATGGCTTTAGGCTAATGGCTTATTTCTTTTGGATTGGGTTAAATTATCTTAAAACTCCAAAATTGATTCTTACCCTCTTTTATTGGGCTTCATGAGAAGCTGATTAAAGCAGGTTTCATGGACACTGTCATATTTTCTCATCTTACATATTTGAACAAATTTATCCCCTTCCTACTTGGAGGATAGTTTGTTGCAGCATCAAACCATTGGCCTCCCTTGTTCTTTTTCTGAGGAGCCTATAACATTGACCCCCAGTTCTAGGACTGGATATTGCACTATGAAAGTCTGAAGGCAGCCTACTTCTATTCACATTCATGGATTAACTTAATGTGTTTCTTCTTACTGGATAGTTTTCGATATTGAAACCTAATTATTTGAAAAATATGTTGATTGATTTGTGTTTATTTTACCTGGGATTTGATGTTTGTTCAAATTCATAGTTCGGAACCTTCTTTCTTATAAGAAAGTTATCTTTAATATTTTTTCTAATTCCATTTTTCTGATTTTTTTCCTCCACAGACAATTTAGGCATTATTTTGCATCTTTTTCACTTCCATATCTGTAATTTCCTTTCTAATCCTTTTAAACTTTTATGTCTTTTTGTTTTGCTTTGTCTGTTTTCCCATTTGTTTTTATTTCTTACTGGGTTAGTGTCTAATCTTCTTTCTGCTACTACTTTTGTAACCTTTGTTCCTCTGGTGGTTCTTGTGTTCATTCTCATTGCTTTCCTCATCTCTATGATCCATTTTCTTCATCTTCTTCCATTGTTTTATTTCTTGCATCTTTTTACAGTATGTCAATTTTTAAAATATATTTTATTTATTTTGCTATTACAGTTGTCCCAGTTTTCTCCCCTTTTCCCTCCTCCACCCAGTACCCCATTACCCCCTTATTCATGTCCATGAGTCATGCATATAAGTTCTTCAGCTTCTCCATTTCCTTTATTCTGCTTAACATCCCCCTGTCTATTCTGTAACTACCAGTGTGAACTTCTTTTTTTTCTTTTCACATCCTGAGTATGTCATTTTTTTTGAGCCCTTATATCTCATTGAGCTCTTGTTTCATAGAAGACTTTTTTTTCCCATTAAATTATTATATTTCACGGAAAGGTATTTGGTTAAAATTTTAATTTGCTCTATGGCAGAATTCTCTTGGACATGTTCTTCATTTTATCTGTTTTTATCACTTTTTTTTCCTAAAAGAATTACCCTATGCTTTTGCCTGTTTTTTGCTTATTATTTTTTTTTTTAAGAAGAAGAATATTTTAGAAAATCTAGTTTTGGAAGAATATTGTAGGAAAAGAGCTGGAAAAGTAAGATACCAAGCATTTTGAGTTGTTCTGTGAATACCATGGACTGACAGGCAGTCTCCCTCATTCAGTAGTAAAGCCCTACCTGATAAAACAAGTGTATGTGTGTGTAATTAGACATTGGGTTGATTCAGTTAGTCTTCTTCGACTAATAAGGTTTGGTCACTGCAAGACAATTTTTCATCTTGCCAGATGGACTGATGTCTTCATACATAGGCCAGTGACTTAGAGTTTCTTTGCTCAGCCTCACCTTTCTTGCCATTGTCCTGTTATTGATTAGGGTTCACGTGATCTACAGAGCCAGTTTAAACATGCTTGTTTAAGTGTGAGGAAATTGATTCTGTTACCTCTCAAAATATGCTCACTCTGTTTCTGTTAGAAAACACCATGCTCTGACACCTGTGTCTATAATCTGCAGTGTGCACACACCTTTGTCAGGGGTATTTGCACTCCCCTAGGCAGCCCTTCTTTATACCTTATAAGTTCCATAAATACTACCTATTTTTTAAATGTGTACTTTTCTGTTTCTGTTGTCCCTCTTGGTGTAAGTTGTTTTTAGTTTCAAAAAGATAGCAAAGATGTCTTTATTAAAATTCTTATATGAAATTTGTTTTAAAAGTGTTACTATGGTTAAAAACATCCACATATCTAAATGGTTCACCTCTGATAGTATTGGATTAAGGATTTTAAAATATTAACTAGAGAGGTTTAAAAGAGTAACTCTAAAAATAACCTTTTACATTGCTGACTGAAATTCATTCATATGCCTTGAGCATTATACTTAAAGCTTGCTTGTCTATTTATTTTATTTATATCATTTACTACTTCAACTGAGTTACCTTTAAATCCAAAATTATATTATTTAAGTGCTTGAATCCTTCTTTTAGGCGTTTCACCAAACGGGTATATGTGTCTTTGCCGAATGAGGAGGTATGTATCTATGTGTGAATTTTTTTTTTAAACAAAAACAAGAACTGCCTCTTTGACAATATTGAGACTTCCATTCCATGCTACAGCCACTTTGGAAAACTATTTGGCATTTTCTTAAAAAAATAAATGTAAACTTAACATAAGACCCAATAATTTTATTCCTAAGAATCTACCCAAGAAAAATGAAATCATATGCCTGTACAAAGACATGTACAAGAATTTTTATAGCAACAATATAAGTAATAGTGAAGAAATGCAAAGATTTTCAAGTATTCATCAATTGGTAAATGGATAAATAATTATTTAATGAAATACTATTTAGCAATAAAAGGAATGAACCTCAAACACATTATACTATGTGAAAGACACCAGATGTAAAAGAGTACTCATCATGATTTTATTTACATGAAATATTCAGAAAAGGCAAAGTTCTAAAACCTAAAGCAGATCATGATTTGCTATGGGTAGGAATGAAGATTAACTATAAATAGGCATGAGTGAACTTTCTCGGTTGATAGAAATGTTCTAAAACGGATTATGGTGATTGCAAAAGTAAATTTGTTAAGTCATTGAATTACGGACTTACAATGGGTGAGATACATGTTATAGGAATTCATACTTGTATAAAACTTTGTGTGTATGTGTGTGTGTGTGTGTGTGGTTGTCTAGTTTAGACCCTTAACATCCGTGGTAGTAACAGTAGCTATGTCCTTTACTTGGATTATCTTTACCTCTCTCAAGAATTCTCAAAAAATGGTAGTTTTAAACAATATGAATGAGGTTCTAAAAGGTAGAAGTGATTTTTATATCATTCAGCTCTTAAATGACTTAGGATTTGAATCTGATTCCTGGTATTTTATTAAGCTAATTCTTAGGACTGAGAATCCTTTTAACATCTCTTTTCAGACACGACTACTTTTACTTAAAAATCTGTTACGCAAACAGGGAAGCCCATTGACCCAGAAAGAACTAGCACAACTTGCTAGGTGAGTAATTTGATTCAGTCTGTTTTACAGGTTTTTTTTTTTTAAGAAATCTTGTTCTGAGGGTATAAGGAGACTAAATAGTAATGAAATGGTGAAATTTTTTTTAAGATTTCAAAAAAAATTAGCTCATGTATAAAGTGAGTAATGTAATCAGAAAACTTGTTTCATCCTCTGCTTCACTTTCTTATCTCTTATTCTTATACATAATGGTATTTCAATTTCAATTTCCAGAGCCTATACAAGACATGACCTAAATATCTATATGGTCCTATATTCTTTTTATAAATTTATTAAAACTTAAAAGTGGAATTAAAATAATTTAAAAAATTGAAAATATATCTGCCCACACTAACACATTTTCATATAAGCCTCTTTTGCATTACACATAATTTTTCTTTTCTTTCTTTCTTTTCTTTTTTTTAATTTTACTTTTATTATTATTTATTTTACACTGAATTTACTCCCCGGTCACAAGCTTTTGTTTCTTCAGTTTCTTCTGGGATATCTTTTTCTTCTGTGCAATCTTCTCTTCTGCTTCAGGAATAATCTGTTCTTTTTAAGCAAGATCATCTCCATGTGGCAGGAGAGCTCATGTATAGGTTAATTCGCCTATGCATGAGCTCTGTAAGTTCTACACTGCATCTTGGGGGCTTTGTTCACCTGGATGTGCTCAATGACCAGAGATCATCTAAACCCTTAAGTTCATTGTTACTCTCTGCATCTCTAAGCATGTGCAGCAGGAACTCAGCACTCTTTTTGGGCCACGGACCCTATGTCCAGCCCCACTGTTTGGCCCGGGCATGCCTACCAATTCCTCTGTTGTATCCATGGAATGGGGCGCACTGCTTCTTTAAAGTGATGTCTTTTGGATACTTGGTGGCTTTTCAAATGTGCATACCCTTGATGGCCTGGGCAGTTTCACAGGTGTTCTTAAAGTAAACACGAAGATTCGGAACCTCTTGATTTGCATGATTTTGTGGGGTTTTCTGGGTCAAGGGAATAACGAACCATTTTCAGAGGTCACCTCTGTTTGCTTTCAGGAAGAGAGCTAAACTTTTACATCCTTAACTTTTTAAATAAATGGTACACTCTAGTAGAAACAATAGAGGGGATACTTTCATGAATTTTAATAATTGGAAATATCTCGAAGTAATTTAAAATATGCAGTGAGTATGTGAGTAGCTAATAATTTTAGTAAACAACCTGAATTCCCAGATAACTATGAAGAAAAAAACAAATTCTTTCTTTTTGAAATATTGAGGTCATTCTTGACATTCCAATAAAGAATTCCACTAATAAGGCCTGATCTGTGTTATTTAACATAGTATTAATGTGTGATAAGTAAATGCCTTCTTCCCCTGTTTTCTTTTCCTCTTCCCCTTTGCTTCCTTAGTTCTTAGTTCCCTTTGATAATCTCTTGGCTGCCCAGCCCAGAATTCTCTACTGTGGCATCCCAGTTAGGTGTGCCTATTTTTGCCAGTGTCTTCTACCACAAATCTTCCTTCACCCTGTCTGTCCTACATTTTTAAACATCTACTTTGTGATGTATTATAGAATTATACACCTAAAATCTATATAATTTCATTAACCAATGTCATCCCAATAAATTCAATTAAAAATGTTCTAAAAATAAGTAAAAACATAAAACACAAAAAGGTCAATATTCTGAAATCTAAAGCTTTTTTGTATACCAACAATGAAATATCAGAAACAAAAACTAGGAAATAAATCTCATTTACTATAGCAACAAGAAAACTACACAACATTAAAGAAATAAACTAAGGAAGATACAAATAAATGGAAACATATACCATGCTCATAGATAGGAAGAATTAACATCATTAAACTGTCCATACTACCCAAAGCACTCAATAGAGTCAATGCAATCTCTGTTAAAAAAAAAAAAACCAATGGCATCTTTCACTCATCTAGAAGAAATATTTCAAAAATTTATATGGAACCAAAAAGGACTCCAAATAACCCCAGCAATCTTGAGAAAGAAGAACAGAGTAGGCAGTATCATAATATCTGATATTAGACTATACTACAAGGCCACTGTAATCAAAACAGCCTGGTACTGGCATAAGAACATAGACCAATGGAACAGAATAGAAAGCCCAGAAATAAACCCATGTCTCTCTGGTCAATTAATATTTGACAAAAGAGGCAGGAGCATAAAATGGAGTAAAAATAACCTCTTCGAAAAATGGTGTTGGGAGATCTGGACAGGAACATGCAAAAAAAGAGAAAGAAAAAAACTAAACTACCAAATTACATCATACACCAGAATAAACTCATACGGAGAAAACACAAACTTTTTAAAGTTGTAACACCATAAAAGTCTTAGAGGGAAACATTGGCAATAAAATTTCATATATCCCATGCAGCGGTATTTTCATTGATACATCCCCTATGGCAAAGGAAATAAAGGAAGAAATGAAAAAAATGGGACTACATCAAATTATACAGCTAAAGAAAACATCATCAAAATGAACAGGATCCAACTGTATAAGAAAACATAGTTGCCAGTGATAACTCAGACAAGGGTTTGAGCTCCAAAATATACAAAGAACTTCCACAACTCAACACCAGGCAGACAGACAACCCAATTAAAAAATGGTCAGAGGACCTGAACAGACACTTCTCCAAGGACACACAGATGGCCCATGGGCATATGAAAGGATGCTCAATATCACTAGCCACTAGAGACATGCAAATTAAAACCATACTGACCAGCCAGGGCACATAACCAGTTTGCAAGCCAGGTCTCCAGTCAGATCTGTGGCTGGAGGCAGGTGAAAAGCAACCATACATTGATGTCTCTCTCCCTCTCTGCCTCTCTCCCTTCCCCTCTTCCTAAAAATAATGAAATAAAATATTTGGGGAAAAAAAAAAAAAAAAAGCCATACTGAGATACCACTTCATATAGGTCAGAATGGCCATCATACAAGTGCTGGCAAGGATGTGGAGAAAAGGGAACCCTAGTGCACTATTGGTGGGAATGCAGACTGGTGCAGCCACTGTGGAATACAGTATGGAATTTCCTCAAAAAACTTAAAATGGAAGTGCCTTTAACCCAGCAATTCTGGATTATACCCTAAAAACCCTGAAACACCAACTCAAAAGAATCTGTGCACCCCTATGTTCATAGCAATGTTATTTATAATAGCCAAGTGATGGAAACAGCCTAAGTGCCCATCAGTAAATGAATGGATCAAAAAACTGGTACATTTACACAGTGGAATACTATGCAGCAGAAAGAAAGAAGGAACTCCTACCCTTTACAACAACATGGATGGAACTGGAGAGTATTATGCTTAGTGAAATAAGCCAGGCGGTGAAAGAGAAATACCATATGATCTCGCATATAAGAGGAACCATATGAACAAAACAAACATGAGCAACATAGAACTGGAGGCAGGGAAATAAGGAACAGACTTACAGTAAGCAGGTGGGAGGAGGGCAGTGCAATAAGGGTGAAAAGAAGAGGAAGGGACTAGTCAAGAAACACATGAATGAACCATAGACATGAACAACAGGGTGGGAGTTGGGGAAGGGAGCCCTGGGCAGAGAAGAGCCAAGTGGGGAAAATGAGTAAATGTAATAGAGCAACAATAAAATAATTAAAAGTACTTGATAACTAAGAAAATAAATAATAAAATAAAAAATAACCTAGATTGGCCCTCATTCCATCAAGTCAGTGTTCTTTATCAAGACAAAGACTCATTCACTTACAGAGAAGTAACTGGTTATGTGTCAGTTGGTCAGCAATGACTTATAGATGTTACCTTTACAGGGAACATGTTTACAACTTAATAGATCCTCCTGGAGATAATAGTACGCATTAATCTGAAAGAATGGTTGTAGACCTGGATGGGCAGCTTACTTAGTTGGAGTGCTGCCCTGTACACCAAAAAGTTTTGGGTTCACTTCCCATTCAGGGCACATACCTAGGTAGTGGGTTTGATCTCTGTTTGGGGTGCATATATGAGGCAGCCAATACCCTCTCTCTCTCTCCCTTTCCTCTCCTCTTTCCCTCCCCCTCTATCTAAAATGAATAAACATGTCCTTGGATGAAGTTTTTTTTTTTCATTTTAAAGAATGGTTGTACTGGTGAAAATTTGAAGTATTATAAATAAGGAGCCAGCAGCAGTAGACTTGTTTTTAACAAGTGGGCCTTTCCATGCCCTTAAATCACGCAACAGTGCTGAATGGCAAAGGCACAGTGGTTTCACCCTTTTAGTACATGGAGATGTTAAATCTGCAAAAATAAAAATCATTTGCTTTTTTACCCATTGTCAGAATGACCGATGGATACTCAGGAAGTGATCTAACAGCTTTGGCAAAAGATGCAGCTCTGGGTCCTATTCGAGGTAGGTATACAAGAGCTTGAAACATTTATAACTCTTTGTTAGACCACTTTAGAAGTTTAAGAAGTCCCTGTTGATCAGTAAGAAAGTAGGAAAGTTGTATCAATGGAAAACTTAAAACAAAATAGTTTGTAGACTTAGGGTAAAACAGATTTTTCTGTAAAGGGCCTAATAGTAAATACTTTAGTTTTATGGGCCAATTACGCTCTCCATTGCATATATATTTTTAAACAGCAACAATGACAATAAAACCCAAAAATGTGAAACTGCTTTAAGCTTACAGGCTATACAAAGACAATCCATGGAGGATTGCTGGAGAGAAGAGGGTACTGGGTGGGTAGGGGGGAGCAAAAGGAAAAAACGTCGGGACACCTGTAACGTATAATCAATATAATATACTTTTCAAAAAATGGTTCTGGGGCTGATGTCTCTCTCCACACCATGCCCCTCTCCTTTCAAGGAGAGTAAAAATCTTTACTTTCTACAAAAAACAAACAAAACACGGTCCATGGATCAGGTTCACTTGTTGATAGTAGCTAAGCAGCAGAAAACTGAAAGCAAAAGAAAACTTTTTCAAGCAAGCAAAAAATATTAAAGGGAAAATGTTTGTAACATTTTTGGTGCTTTTCATTTCAGTATTCTAATATCACTTGAAATTAATATGTCTAAGGGAAATCATGTAACTACTTTTATTATTATATATTAATTTTGAGGAATTGCTTCTTGATTCGAGAAGCCACAGTGATCCTTTTTCGGTTAAGTTAGATTAAATTCAGTATGTATCACTTAAAGTGGATGTTCTCAACCACATTTCCACAGCCAGCAGAGTCAGGTGTATACTCAGATTACTGGCTATTATGATAAAATCGAACAGGGAACATGAAACTTCCAGAATATATCTGTAGTGAAACAGGGTACTGATTTAGAACTGCTGCTGTGGAGAGTAATAAATGTAACTTTGAGAAATATTTTGAAACACTTGAGTAAAGCATTTTAGACAAACTTTCTTGCTACAAGTCTTGTTCAGTTGGGGACTGAGAGACAAGAGCTAATATATGTCATTCATATTTTAAGAATATTTTAGCTATTTTCTGAAGCAGATATAATTGTAGATTTAAAAAAGACTAACGCCTTTTATAAAAAGCAAGTTACAGTATTTTAAGTTTAGTCTCAAATTTATAAAATTTGTTGTTTTTGGACAATATCCAAAAGAAATTGAATGCCTTCCAGTTACTTCTAGGAAGAAATATTATTATAAGCATTTACACACTGCATGTGCTCTTAATCTATGTATCTTTTAATAATGATTTATGTTGAACACATACTTTTAGGTCATTGTACTTGGTTTTGCTCTTCAGCATTTTAAATTTCAAAATTTTTTAAGTGCCTGGCTTTTATATTTTACAGAACTGAAACCAGAACAAGTGAAGAATATGTCTGCCAGTGAGGTATTTTATAATAATCTTTTTTTGGTTTTGGTCCTCTGTGTTATAAGACATATATTTTGCCTGGATATTATAGTTTGTTTGATAGAAACTAGAAAAAATTTACTTTGCTTCATTTCAAAATGTAGGGCCTATTCAATGACAGTATCTTATATTGTTCATTGGTAATGGACAAAAATATTGTACACAGTCATTAAATCCTTTTCTAACAATTCATATTATATAAATAAAATAATATATAAATTAAAAATTATAGGGAATGAAGATTTTATAAATTATGAAAATATCTTGTAACATGTTAAGCCTTTGATGTTCTATTTTGTTTTCAATGTTTTTCTCCTTATAAGAGCAGTATAATTACCATTGTAATTAATTTATTATATTTTATTAATATGGTAGACCCTCTTATGAGATGCTAAAGAATTTCTTTTGAAAAATAGTGCCTGCCTATGAAATATAAAATTGGAAATGCAGAAGGACAGTAACTATGTGAATAAAGTTTTAAAATCAACTTGCATTATATTTGCAGCATTATAGTTTTTTTTTTTTTTACTGCCCAAGTTTTAACAGCTATTGAGGAGACATTGAACTACTAACATGGAGAACAAGTGCATTTTGTCAGTCTTCTTTCTTCAAACTTAAGTAAACTTGATGTTGTCCCCAGGCATTTTGTGCATTGCTAATCACCTTCATTACTAAGAAAATCCTCAAACTTCTTGCAACCACTCTTCCATTTTAACAGTCTAGTTTACCTAAAGTGTATTTGCCATGAACAGAGAATTAGGAATAGATAATTCCTTATACCAACTTTGGTGTTTATCTGCTGTTACCTTAAAAATTCACATTTAGGCCCTGGCTGGTAGCACAGTGGATAGGGTGCCAGCCTGCGAGCCCAAGGGTCACTGGTTCGAATCCCCAGCCAGGACACATGGCCAGGTTGCGAGCCACGTCTCCAGCCAGGTCCATGGCTGAAGGCAGGTGAAAAAGGCAACCGTACATTGAAGAAAAAAAGAAAAAAATTCACATTTAAAGTAGTATCAATTCTAAGTCCCTTTTATCTGATTCATAATTTTATTTACACATTTTTCCAATTGTTAAATATATCAATACCATACAGTTTGTGTTTCCAAAGTATCTTAAGAATTTTTAAGTATTCGTTACTAATAATATCCCATAAATACATTATTTCTTAAATGTTCTTATGCTCATAGCATGAACCTAATAGCACTTTTCTACCCAAAAGTAAGCATAGGGCATGAATTCTTTCTTCTCCACATACCACTCCTCCTGACTT
This sequence comes from Noctilio leporinus, assembly GCA_004026585.1. Taxonomy (NCBI): domain Eukaryota; kingdom Metazoa; phylum Chordata; class Mammalia; order Chiroptera; family Noctilionidae; genus Noctilio; species Noctilio leporinus. Next base: position 940,017 of record PVIW01000049.1, on the reverse strand, counting down.
GGATCCAGGACAACTAACTTGAATCTTATTCTCTGGCCCCCTAGATTAAGGTAGAGGAAAGGCCCATAGTGTGACATTTTAGTCCTCTGTGTTTGTTTCTTGTAAAGAACATACAAATAAAGGGACCAATCAAGGTAGGAATGAACTAAAACCACCACTTTGCAAATCAACGTCAGGAAGAGGTAGTCACAAGTTCTCAACTGACAGCAGGCAGAGGCCACGCAGTCCCACACCCGTAAGTTCTTCACTCTCAAGCTGCTAGGCGTGGCATTTTCTGTGAAGATCCATTAGGAAGGCCACTTGCTTGTACCTATAAGTGCAGTGCTTTGATACACTTTTCATTAATAGCTTATATAATAATTTTATGAAGTAAAATAGGTGGCTGCTTAGGGAATAATAGAAATTCTTAAAAATTGTCCATTATTCATGATAAAAAAGATGTTTACTTTTGATAGTTGACCTTTGTGAATATACATACAACCAAACTTGAACAATACTTTTTTCTCCTTTACTGAACAAAGTCAACCTAAATATAGTTTCTATTTTATTTGAAGAGTAAAGAAATTTTGAGTCTGTATTCTTTTTTTGGTAGCTTTTATCTAATTATGATTATAAAACAAGGCAATTCTGTTTCCATAGTAAATTATGGCTATGTAACCAAAATTTACCCCAACATTTAGCAGCTTAAGACAGCATAATATCTCACATTTTCCTAGAGTCAGGAATGAGGGTGCAGTTTAGCCAAGTCCTCTATGCTTCAGGCTCTCTTAAAGGGGTTCATTCAAGGTATTGACCCATGGTCTCTTACAAACAGGATTCAAGATGTTGGCTGGCCCTAGCTGGTGGCACAGTGCATAAGGTGCCAGCCTGCGAACCCAAAGGTCACTGGTTTGATTCCCAGCCAGGGCACATAACCAGGTTGCAAACCAGGTCTCCAGCCAGGTCTGTAGCTGGAGGCAGGAGAAAGGCAGCCATACATTGATGTTTCGCTCCCTCTTTGCCTCTCCCTTCCTCTCTCTCTGAAAATAATAAATAAAACCTTTAAAATAAATAAATAAATAATAAATTACTGGTACCATCCCACTAATGATGTATAGTCAGGTTATATTGTTACAGTTTTCTATTTTTATACTTTTGAGTATACTTTTACTCAATTTAAGTTTATTTTTAATCTAATAGTTTTAGAATTAATAATTAGTAAATTCCTTTCTAATAAACCTAGCGTGACTTTAGCTAGAGTATTAGTGAGACTTGAGAAAGCAAAATTCGATGGACCTATACACAGAAAAAATTGGAAGGAGATACGGAGTGGTTGTACTCTGAATAGCAGAACTGTGAGTGAGTGATTATTCTTTTCTGCTTGTCTGTATTTTGTCAAATTTTCAATAATAAGTGTTATTGTTATAATGGGAAAATATGATTAAAAATGTTAATAATTTTCACATATAATGAAAGTATATTAGTATAGCATTTTAATAAGATTTCTTATATAGCATCCTTGCTTAATATATAGGGTGGGGCAAAATTAGGTTTATTGTTCATATGGAAAATAATACAACAATTAATAAATAATAATACAAGGATAAACTCTGTCTCCCACACTCAATGACTGTAAAGCTATTTTGCCTCACCCTTTGTATGTAAAATAAGATGATTGGCGTGATGTTTTAAAGAATTCATCTATATATTTATAACATTAACAAATAGCATTATTTAACCCATTATTGGTTAACTACTGTATATGTGCTCATTATTTGTATTGTCATGTGCTTTTTTAACATCTAGATGAGAAATATTCGATTATCTGACTTCACTGAATCCTTGAAAAAGATAAAACGCAGCGTGAGCCCTCAAACCTTAGAAGCATACATACGTTGGAACAAGGACTTTGGAGATACCACTGTTTAAGCAAATAACTTTGTAAGCCTGCAGAACATTTTACTTACCAAGAGAGGAAACATACCATCTTCATTGAATAATTATAAGCTACAGAAACTCAGCCTAAGTTTACAGGACTTTTCAGAGTCTTAAAATTATCCAAGAAGATAAACCATAAAACAAATTTAATTAAATATACAATGCAAATAGATTATTTTTTTTAAGGCCTTCTTGCCTTGATGGTCATGATTATCCTAATGGGCAGTGTAAGTTAGAGCACAATAAAAACTGATTCTGGTCTTCTTTACCAATATAATCAGAATGTAAATAATAATTTGTATATTGTGTTACAGATGAAAGTATTCCAGAGACAGTAAATGGTAGAAGACAGGAGAGCCATTGCTTGTCTTCTGACATCTTTTTCTATAATAGCAATTTAAGTTTTCCACTTCTACTGTTATCTTTACTATGGGTGATTAGAATGCCAAACATTTTCTTTTTTTTTTTTTTTCTTTTTACAAATTGTGTGCCAAAAGAAACATTTTTTCTGGGTAACAGTGATAGGTAAAAGGATTTTGGAAGCTTTTTCTTCATAAATTTATAGACATAAACAGTTGTTCTTTTCACCTTTTGTTTTTCTAGTACCTTTCTACCCAACAATTTGGAAACTGGTATGCTAGCAACAAAACAAGTCTAGTAAAATAGAGGAGAGATTTGGAAGTTTTGAGTTACTCTGTCATACAACATGTAGATCAGTCCTCGTAATCACAGTATTTTTTTCTAATATATTTGTCTGAAATCTACTATAGACTGTTAACTTATTCCCAATGGAATTTATTTTCTGCTAGAATTATTCTAATACTTAAGAACACCGATTTAACAGCTGTAAAAGTTGTTCCTGTGCAGGAAAAGGGAAGTACTAAGAGCTAAGACATTTCTAATTTATTGCTTATTACTTTCTTACTGTTTACAGGATAATGATAAGCCAGTGGATCTACCATCTTTTATTCTTAATAATCATTAATTCCTGCAATGAAACTTTAAAAATTACTGAATTTTTATAAATGGCGTACATTTTATAGGTTTCTTGTGCTCACTTTGTTAACAAACAGGTTGTGGTGTGTTAATCTGCCTTTTGTTTCCCCAGAATGTACAGTAATTGTTTCTTGTTTGTATAGGTATGCCTGAATTTTTATTACACAAATGTCATTGTAGTAAGTAGAGATTCATATCATGGCCTTTTAAATACTGTATTGTAATAAAGGCAAATGGATATTTGCCCTTAGTTTACTGGTTAAAAGTTTGTTTACAGAACATTTTCTTTGGTGCTGTTATGTAAAATGTCATGGGTGGAAAGAACAGTTTTATAATAGAAACAAAGATTTTTCATTTAAGAATATCTTTGGTTTTGAGAACACATTAAAGTTCAAACTTTGCCAGTGTATGGTTTCTTAACATCATACAGGGTTTGTAGACTTAATTTAAATCATGTCTCTTGTAATCATGACTTTGAACCGTGGATAATAAAAATTAGCGTTGAGATAAATAGAAAAAAAATTGAAGCCAGAACCATGCATATTTTAGGTGATGAGTATCTTTTTTAAGGTCTCAAACATTAAAGCATCAATTATAAAATATTGATAAGGTGATGAAATATGCATGATGACAAGAATTGAAAACATCCCAAATTAAGACATTTTCAATAAAGCTCAAATTTCATTTTGTATTTTCATTTAGAAAAGGAATAACATTATTGATAATGGGTAATTGGTTTGTCATATTAAAGGTCTTCAAGCTCAGCTTTAAAAATATCTTTAAAATTATCATAATTCTATCTGCAGTTATTAAATTAATTCACTATTTTTGTTGGGAATGTTTTTAACAAAGATTTCAAAATATTAAAATATGTAAAAGTTAAGTTAATATTGTCATAAACATTAAGTCAGATGTATGAATGTCCATTCATGTATAGAGGTTATTTTACTTTCCTGATTTGAGTCTGAAGTTGAGCTTAGTGCTGGAGAACTATTTTCTATGACTTACTATGAGCACATTTTAGTTTAAACTGTGTTTCTTTCATAGAAGGGCCATGAAAATAGGATAATGATAGTAGGTGTAAGGGGTTGGTTTGGTCTTTTTTAACATAGAAGTTGCTGAGTTGTTTCAAATGAATATTAGACTTAGATTGTAACCTTTTAGATTTTGCATTGAGCTCTGTGTCATATTACTTCCTAAAAGGTAAAGCTTAAACATTAAATTTTAGTGTGCTCTTCATGTTAATATGGCAGAGTTCTGTAAACTAAATTAAAACCTACTGATGTACTGGATGGACTCTTAGCCAAGGGAAAGAATCAATACTATCTTTCAAGGTATTTTAAAGGTAAAATCTTACTCTTAAGACAATGTGCCCATTGATGTTATCAAATTTCTGACTTGCAAATATGCTTTGTTCTTGGGAGGAATTGGAGGAAAAGCAGAAACCAGAATTCTAATTAAGTAAATATACAGCAGTCTGTGTTGATAGTGTAAAATTCTTTATATTTTGTACAAAAACTAATTCTTTTTGGTAGAATGAATCATTTACAGTTTGGTTTTGGACTGAGTCAAAGGATTTTCCTTAAATGCTTGTGTCAATTTTAATCTGGTCCTTTGTACTTCACAAGAAATGAATGAAAAAGTTCAGCTGCATAAAGTGGAGTTTATCCTAGTGGACTGGAAATAAAGTATAAACTTTATTTTGCCTTTAATTTTTATTTGAACTGTTTTTGAGATTTCAGAGGTCACAGTCTGGTAATGAAGGAGTAGCTTTATTAGACTAACTCTCTGGCCAACAGCAATTATAAACTGTAAATAAAATATAAAAATGATTGGATGATTCTAGAGGGCAAACAGCAGCAACTGCACAAGCTAATACACTAGAGCCAGATTCACATTAACTAGCTTTAATCCAGAGGGAAATTTCCAGCTTGTGCTGTGTGCTTGGAAATAAAACTCAAGCACAGTGTGACAGTTGCATAGCTAAGGAGTCATTAGGGGTTTCTAGAACAACTGGAAATTAGGAGGGAAGTCTTAAGTCTTGAAAAGTAGAGAGCTTCAAATACATAAGGCCCCAGATCTGCCTACAAATTACTTTCAAATTGTACCTGTGCAGTGTGATATTCAGAGGAAACCAGCAGAAAGCAATAGTTGAAATCTAAGGAACTAAGTGGAGATAGCAACCGATAGGGTAATACAGAGTTTGAAACTCAGATTCCTAAACTTAAAATCAAGCTTTCACAGCATCTGTTATCCATCAGTAATTTAACAGATAGCCAGATAAAACACAACATTCTTTAGAAGAACACAGAATCCAGAGTCTTCACATATATCAGCCATAAAATCCAGTACACAATTACTAAGAAAAATTTTATGACCCATAACAGAAAATATAGAAGCAGATATACTGATAACCTGTATATTGGAATTAACAAAAAAATTATTTTAAAATAGCTTTAAAATGTGTTAAGAATTTACAGGGTAAAAAAGATGAGAGATGAACAGATTTGGCTACTCAGCAAAGAAACTCAAAAAAGTGGCAATGAAAATTAATCTGAAATGAAACATAGTATCTGAAATTTAAAATTTCAGTAGATGGGCCCAACAGTAAAGTGGACATAGCAGTCTGTATTGAATTGAAAAACAGCCAATATAATTAACGAACTGAAGTACAGAGAGAAAGAAAGAATAAAGCAGAGATTTTAAGACCTGTGGAACAATATCAGTCTAATGTATCTGTAGTTTGGCTCCAGAAGGAGGAGAAAGGAAGAGAATGAGACAAAAGAAATATTTAAAACAGTAATGCCTGAAATTTTTCTATTAATGTTGAAAGATACCAACTGACAAATTTAAGGTCCCCGAACAGAATAAATACAACAAAGATCACATCTGGTTATATCATATTGCAAAAAAAAAAAAAAAAGATTAAGCGCAGCCAGGGAAGGGACATGATATTACATTCATATAAATAGTAAGCGTGATAGCTAACTTCATCAGAAATAATGGAATCCAGGAAATGATGGAATGACATCTTTAAAGTATAAAAATGAAAATTAAAATTTTATATTTTGAAAAATATGAAGGCAAATAAAAGCTGTTCCAAATAAAACTAAGAATATATTGCTGGCAGACTGATGTAAGACATACTTTAAGAAATTCATCCGCTGATGGAAAATAATCCTCAGTGGGAACTTGTATCTTTAAGAAGGAATTAAGAACTCCGGAAATTATGTAACAAAAATTAACTTTTTCTTAATTTCTCTAAGTATTGACTTTTTAAAAAAAGTACAGTGTATGGTATGTACATATAGAAGTAAAATAGAGTACCAAATAGAAAGGATATGAGTAGACAGCAAATGAAATTATATTGAAATATACTATTATACACAAAGTGGTATGAGAAGGCAGACTGATGAAGGAAACTTATTGTAATCTCAAAATCCAGAGGAAACCAAGCACTAGCTTTTTAGACTTCTCCCAATGGACTTAGACATTGTGCACTGAATTCCTCCAGCATCAGCTTTTTGACAACATGTGAAAGACTTAGGCCTGTTAGGCACCAGAGAACAACTCTATCAGGGAATGATTGAAACCTTCCCTGGAATCCAAGTAACCAGATGCCAGCCAAGGGCTACTTTACATGGTTCAAAACAGTCACGGCAGAGAAAATGGACATACAGATAGTGGTGAGCAGAGGCAACCTGGAATGAAAACGAAGCACTCAGGTTTAGGAGGGTGACTGTGTGGGGAAAAGGTGTTAGCAAAGATGACAGATTGGTTACATGCAGGATACCTCACCAAATAATATATTAATCACAGTGGAGCCACATTTCTCACTGTCAAAGGAAATTAGTAATTATGAATACAGAAAGGGAAAAACTAGAATGAAACTTGTGGGGTTGAATTGGAATTGAATTTATGAGTACAAATTCATGACTTAAGATAGATAAAAATAGATGAAATGTAGACGTATGTGAGTGTACATACATGTGTGTGTGTCCATATACATATATATTCCCTAGTTCTCCATTGAGCGACCTGAGAGCAGCTACACCCTCCCAAAACAACATGCACACTTAACACCTATGTCCTGCCTTCCAAATTCTTAATTGTCTTAGTCTGCTAAAGCAGCCACATCTTTAGGGTTTTTTGTGTGTTTGTTTGTTTTCTGTTTTTAATTAGCACCTTGTTCATTTCTTGGTATTACAATCTTAGTTTACTTGGGCTGCCATAACAAAGTACCATAGACTGGGTATTTTGGCTTAAATAAGAGAAATTTACTTTCACAGTTGAGAAGAGTGGGCAAATCCAAGATAAAAGTGCTGGCCTGTTTGGTTTCTGGTTCTAGTTCTCACTAGCTTACCAACAGCCACCTTCTCATTATATCATTATATGTGGCAAAAAGAAAGTACTGTGGTGTATTTTCTTAAAAGGACACTAATCCCATCATCACAGTGGCCTCATCTTCATGACCTCATCTAACCCTAATTATTTCCCAAAGGTCCCACACTCAAATACAATCACATTGGGATGTAGGGCTTCAACATAAGAATTTTGGAGGGCAAAATTTTAGTCCATAATATCTAGTAAAAGAACCAGGGTTCCTCGTGAAACGGCCAGTTCCAGGGTTGGGGCAGAGAAATACAGTGGTGAGCAAAGATTTACAATTGTGAGCATGCAAAACGGGTCGCCCCCACCCCCACAATGTTTTTATTTAATGATTTTAGTGGGAGAAAAACCAAAAACATGAATCTGCTATTTCGTTCTCTGATGCATTCACTAGTTGACGACTCCTGCATGCCCTGATTGGGACAGAACCCACAACCCGATCAGACCATGCTCCGTACAACTGAGCTACTCAGCCAGGGGGGTTATTTATTTATTTTATTATTGTCTTATTTTCTATATGAATAGTAAAGCTGCTTTTGGCCATTCCTATGCAAAATGAACCCAGATCTGTGCCAGAAAACAAGCCAGTGCTCAGCCTGGCGAGGATGAGTCATTGATTGGAATGGCTACTGGGCAAATGTGAACACCAAAATAAGTAATTATAGTAGTGGATTATAACCCATTAGGTGAAATAAGCCATGAGCCAATGTGACTATATAAATACAATGTATAGGTAATAAATGCAAGAACAAATTGCAAAGGTGATGTGTGTACATGGTTTCAAAGTACATCCCCACAAAATACTTATTATATAGGGGGAGTTATTGTAACAGTGGAAAAACCTGGAAGATGCCATCTTAATCTAATGATGGAAATTATTAACAGGACAAATTTCACATAGTCAATGAGAATGCAGTACCACCTCTGTAACATTCCTGTTAAAGAGGCATTCTACAAAATAACTAGCAGAAGTGACAAGGTCATGAAAATCAAGTGAAAGTGTTCTACCCTGGAGGGATTAAACAGAATGACAACTAAACGCAACCGGCGGTTTAGAACTGGTTGCTCCCGACCTTAACCCTTCATTCCCTCTTTGAATGGTTCCGAGTCACCCTAGCCCTCCCCTTTGCCCCTGTGGAACACAAGGGCGGCCGGGAAAGGGGGCGGGATCAGGAGGCCAGGGGACGCACTTCCGTCCCTGCGTCACTTGCAGCCAATCGGCCTCTCTTGCCCCGCCCCTTCCGCTCTAGGGAAAAGCCAGCTCCCCAAGCGTTTTCCGGCGGGAGCTGGGCCGCTCCTTATCATGGTGAGTTGGCCGGGGGTTGAGGGTTTCTGTCATAGGTAATTTCTCTTACCTCTCTTGTCCTGAAGCGGCTTCGAAATGCCTCAGCTGTCCCCAGGAAGGGCCGTCGGAGTTGTGCTCCCCCACCCGGGGAGAAGCGGCTGGCGGCCGAAAGGTTCCCCCCGGAGCTTTGGTTCCCCGCGCTCCCTCACCAGGTCCCTTTGCGGCTGGTGATCCCGGGCCGGGCCGAGCTTTCAGCTCCCGGCGAGTTGATGGCCTCCCCCTGCCGAGATTTCCTTCATACAGACCTAAGTCTTTATGTCTTCATCAACACCCAACAAAAGACCTGAAAACCAGAGCACAGCAGCCGCGACGCTAACGCCAGCGTAAATAAAGAGGGCTGGGAGGGCGGTGTTGAGTGCTGGGGTAGACCGAGTAGGCAGCAACTTTCAGGACGCCAGTGACTGGAGAAAGTCAGGGCGTTGGTAAAGCATCGTAATGACAGTTTTATTCTCTGCTTGTATATCCCCAGTGTACCTTGTGCCCTGGGGGGATGTGGCATTAAATCTAAGTATTTCTAAAGAGGGGTTTGTCATGTTATGCTTGTAGAAATCAAGAGTATAGTTGAATTTTATCTAAAGATAAGCAGCTGATTGTGATTTCAGGGTCAAAAGAGGTACTACAGATCATTTTACCAAAAAGAAAAATTCATATGGGGAACTTACATGTGAAAAAAGGACCCCATTTCTGTGCCTGAGTCATCGTCATTCTATGAAGTTTTTCTCCTTGAGTAGATATGGTTGGAAAAAAAATGTTCACTCACATACTCTATCTTCCGTAAATTTTGTGTAATCCCTCCTTGTGCACACAAAGTGGGTAAAAAGATACTTTCTTGGCCGACAAAATAGCCTCCAATTACGCTCTTCAAAACATTCACCACTGTGCAGCCAGAGTTAAATTTATAAACTTGGCTATGCCATTCCCTTGCTTAAAGTTCAGTTTCTCTAGCCTTCAAGACAAAGTCCTTTTTAGCATGGCCTGCAAAGTGAATGAAGCTTCTTATCTTTACAGCCTCTTTACACATTCATCCATATTCTAGGCACAGTGAGCAGCTAGTGCATCTGCTCCATCAGTGAGACCTTTGCACCTAATCTTCTATCTGCCAGGAATTGTATTCCATCTCTACCCCCATCCTTATCAGTATAACCCTTACCTGGTCTATTTAGTCTCTTTCATGTGTCAAGACTCTGTTAGGTGCCTCCTTTATGCTTTCAGGATAACTTGAGGCTTTATACCCGTAACATCCATCATCCTTACCAGACTGTTAAAATTGGATATTTATTGTACTTGTCTTTCTCACTTCCTAGACTGTAAGCTCTTTGAGAGCAGGACCTATGTACTCAATTGTGTCATTCCTAGAGCCTTGTACAGTGCCTGGTCCAGAGGAAGTTTTCAATAAATATTTCTTTTATAATACACTGAGTAAATAACTATGGCACTAAATTTTTTACGCTTGATACAGTAACATAGGGAAACTGCACATTTAAGATTTTACAAGATTTTTGGGTAGAAGGATGTTACAAGTTTCCACATTCTGTATTTCAGGACACTGCCGTATATGTGCAAAGCACAGTGCTAGCTAAGAAAATGTAATGGAACTGTAACCCTTGTCATTAGTGAAGTTACTAAAAAAAATAACAGTGCAACATGGCAAGATGAAGGCTACCCCATGGTGAGGTACAAAGTAAACATTAAAAACACTATAGTTTGGAATAATCTAGGAATGCTTCATGTGCAAAGGGAAACATGCATGCAAGTAAATACTTCCTGCCTTACTCTGTTACTGAGTCTATTCATTACTCAAGCAGCTTGCTACTCAGGTAGGTTGCTAACATTAGCGGGCTATTAGAGCTTGGGTTAGAAAGGGTGGCCTTGGCACCCTAGAGGGGAATAATCATCAGACACTGGTATACCAGTCTAGTTGATGCCTGTCCTGGAACAAGAGAGAAAACCGAAACAGGCCAAGTCATTGAAAGTTTTGATTTCCAGATTGTAAAGTTTGGAGTTTGTGCTAATAGCAATGGAGAACCACTATAATTTTGGAAAGAGCGACATGAATGTTAGGATCTTTGTTTTATTTTCAATATCCGATTGCCGTTAGAATGATCCCCTGCCTTTTTAGAAATGCCTTATTGATTGTCTTAATTTGAAACTGAAAGGAACAAATCATTGAAGGTGGGCTGAAGTTCGAAGATACCCAATGATAACAATAGGAAGCAGAATTATGTTTGCAGTAGTTCTTGAACAGAGGATGGTAATTAACATCAGCATTTATTACCATCACAGAGGAAAGTAGGACATTATTTCTTTTCAACGGAATTGGCTTAGAGCTTTAGGGTTTCACACATGCACTAAAATGCATGTCCTAATTGGGATGCCAATTTTTTTTTTAATGTATATTTTTAAAAGATTTTATTTCATTATTTTAAGAAAGAGGGGAAGGGAGAGAGGGAGGGAGACATCAATGTGTGGTTGCTTTTCACCTGCCTCCAGCCACAGACCTGACTGGAGACCTGGTTTGCAACCTTGTTATGTGCCCTGGCTGGGGAATTGAACCTGCGACCTTTGAGTTTGCAGGCTGGCACCTTATCCACTGTGCTACCAGCCAGGGCTGGGATGCCAAATTTAGCAATGCTTTCTGTTGGTTAATTTTTACAGTTTAAAGTTTTTTTTTACTTTATTTTTAATGGAAAATTTCAAACCTATGTGAAAGTACAGAGAATATAATGGCCATGTAGCCATTACTCGGCCTCAACAATGATCCGCGTTTTGCTGTTTTTCTTATGCCAGACTTCTAGTACTCAGCCTTCTTTTCTCTTTCCCGAGTCTCAGCACTGCAACCAGTGACATGCCTAAGTTTGAAGAAATAAACTGTACCTTTTTGTAACTGCTGACTGTAGGAAAATTTAGCCTCTGTTTGAATTAGATCTGAAAGGTTGTCACATTTTTAATCTAATGTCCAGTTCACTGCTTTCTGTGGAGCTTCAGTGTTGGAGTCAAATTGGGCAATTTTAGTGAGGTAGAAATGTATTATGATAGAGTGTGACCTTTACCATCTAGGAAAGTATTTTGTTAAAACCAATATATATGGCACTTAGCAAAAATGTGTGTGTGACCATTAAAAATTATGAAGGATTTCTTCCCCTAGAGACAGATATTTTGCTTTTTACCTTTTTCCAGAGTTTTTGTTTGTTTCTGGGTATTATCTTCCCAGTGGGAAAGTATATAGTAAAATTGATGAATCTTGTCCTCCTTTGCTTGGTTTTATGTCTTATTAAGGAAAGTCTTCTCCAACTCCTTGATTGTAAAATTTTCCATTCTTAGTTTCTTCAAGTACTCTATAGTATTATATTGTAATTTTACAATTATAAAAAATTAGGAGTATACTAAGGATCCAGTTTTACCTTTTTCCAAACATCATGTACTGAATAACTCATATTTTCTCCCATGGGTATTGGATGCTGCCATAATTTAAGCTAATTTTCCATACGTGTTGAACTCTTCTTTATGCTAATCCTTTCCCACATGGTTTGCTAATCCTTTCCCACTCTAGTGACCACTTAGTCGCTCCTCTCACTGATAACCCTACTGCTGGGCCCTTTCGCTGCCAGCCATGCACCACGTACTAGCTGGAGCCATGGATGTCAGGTGCTTTGGATGCCTAAGAGAGAACCTCAGAGGCTTTATTATAGTAACTTATCAGACCTTTCATAATAAAACTTTGATCAGGTAAATTGTACTGTTTTTTTTTCCAGTAGAGCTATTGAACAAACTTTTTACCGTTGTGGTTCAAACTTGCCATATCCATTTAAAAATGAACCGTGATCTAGAGCTAAAATGGCTGGGTCTGAATTTCTGTTTAGCCATCTACTAACTGTGCCCTTGGAAAACTTACTACAAATTACTTCTATGTCATCAGCTTATTATGAGAATTAAATAAATATATGTAAAGTGCCTAGGATAAGTGTTAGGCATGTATTGAGCATTCAATAAATGTTAGTTATTACTGTATTAAGTCATGGAAACTATGAAGAATAGATAAAACTGATTTGTACATTTTTGTTTGTTTTAAAGGGGACAATTCATCTCTTTCGAAAACCACAAAGATCTTTTTTTGGCAAGTTATTGCAGGAATTTAGACTTGTAGCAGCTGACCGAAGGGTAAGTTATTTCTATTCCTTGATCTCATTTTAATTATTGCACACATGATATTGAAAAAAGGTAATTTTTAAGGCAAATAGAAATCACTCTCAACCTCACCGCACTTTTCCTTTTTTTTTTTTTTTTTTTGGTTGGATACATTTTTTTTTAAAGATTTTATTCATTATATTCAGAGAGAGGGGAAGGGAGGGAGAAAGAAAGGGAGACAAACCTCAGTGTATGGTTACCTCTCACCTGCCTCCAGCTAAGGACCTGGCTGGAGATCTGGCTTGCAACCTGGTTATGTGCCTGGAGTAGGGAATCAAACCAGTGACTTTTGGGTTCACAGGCTGGTGCCTATTCACTGAGCCACCAGCCAGGGCTTATCTTTTTTTAGTCTTTAAATTTTATTGATGTATTTTTAGAGAGAGGAGAAGGGAAGGAGGAACAAGGAGAGAAACATCAATGTGTGGTTGTGTCTCACACACCCCCAACCTGGGACTTGGCCCACAACCTAGGCATGTGCCCTGACTGGAAACTGAACCCAGCTACCCTTTGGTTTGCAGGCCAGTGCTCAATCCACTGAGCCACACCAACCAAGGCTGGCCATTATTTTTAGTCTCCTTTGTCAGTTTCATCTTTCTGATCTCTTTTAAGTTTTGGAGTTCTCAGGGCTAGAGCTTCAGTGTCTGTTTATGTTCATTACATCCAGGTGACACTTTCACTGCCACATACCAATATCTCTATATTGATATCATTCCCTAACTTCTCCGTTACCTCTAGATTCCTGTATATAATGACCCTCTCAACATTTCCACATAGACATATAAAAGACATCTCATCTTTATATGGTCAGACTTGAATTCTGATTTTCTGTCACTCCTTACTAAATGGCCAGTGTGTTCTTCCAAATGCTCAGGCCAGAAACCTTGGAGTAATTCTTACCTCTCTTTTCCTTACACCTCAAATCCATTTTTAAAGCAAATCTTGTTAGCTGTATCTTCAATATAATGCGCAGAATTGTGTATCTTCTTACACCTACAAAGCCACCATCATTTCTCACATGCATTCTAAATGGTCTGTTTCCATCCTTGCCCCATGCAGCATATTATACATAGAGAAGCCAACATGATCTTTTAAAAATTGAATGCTAATTCACTTTCCATTTCATCTAGAATAAATTCCTGTTCTTTTCCTGGCATACAAGACACTGCTTGATGTAGCCTCGGACTCCCTCTCACCTGTCTCGCCTCTGTCCTCAGCCAGGTACTATTCTATTTCAGGGCATTTGCACTGTGGTTTCCTTTTTCTCTCCCTCACATTCACATGCTTACCACCTTTGTCTCTAAGATTTCTGGTCACATGTTAACTTACCAAAGGGGTCTTTTCTGATCATCCTATCAAGAATAGCAACTCTTCCATATCTTCCATTACTGTGTACTTGCCATATTTTTTTTCTTCCTAGCATTTATCACCTCCTGACCTTGTATGTTTGCTTATTGTCTGTCACCCCACCTGGATTATAAGGGTCATGTTTTGTTTGCCATTCACTACAGTGCCCAGAGAGTGTCTATTAAAACATGGATTATCTAATATTTGTTGATTAGCAGTAGAGCTAAATCAACAAATATTAGTATGATTTTCAAATTGTATGCTTAATCTTCCTTTTCTGGCTGTTTTGAATCCCTGTCCAGCCTAGACCTCATGTTCAGTTGTTTACATTTCTGTCCTCATTAGTATTAGAGCTCCTTGTCCCATTAACCCTATCATACCAGCTCTTGAGTTTCTAATATCCTTTACCTCACCTTCTTCTCTAGTTTTGTTCTTAGGCATAGAGGAAATTCCCGAATGGTGCCTACCATAAATTCATGCTTCTAATTCCTGTTCTCTTTGGTGATTCAATAGTATACTCACCAGAAGAGCTTCTAGATTTTCTCTCGTTTTAAGGTTCCAGTCCTACTTTACCATATTCTTAATGTTAGAAAATGGCCCTGCTTCTTCTTTCCTGGAGATTTACAGGCTGTTCACTCTGTGCTACTTCATTGTCACATCCTTCTGTCTCACGGTTCCTCTGCCCCTTCAGTTACTTTCTTATCCTTCTCATTTTTCTGAAAGGTGCTATTCTTCTTTTCTAAACCTACGCCTTCCACCTATATTCTAAAACTTATCCCATACCACATTTGACGTTTATAATTACATCTGTTTAATTGTAACATCTTTAGATAACTGACTTTTTACTAATTTCTTTCACCTCTTCTTTCAAACAATCACAGGTTTCCCTTGTAGGGAGTAGAATGAAACAAAAATAAACACTTCACTTGATCTCTCCCCTTCCTTTACTTTTAGAATGCCTTTCTTCCTTCCTCTAATTCCTAGCTGTTTTCCAGGTATATCTCAGGTCCCATCTGTTCTATGAACTTCTAAACCATGGTAATCTTTCTCTCTTATATGGTCCTACTGCATATAAATAACCAAGTATCACCCTCCTGGGGAGGGGCCCGTAACTTTAGATTCAACAGTTGCTTATATTTTTACCCCATTTGCTTTATCATTGTTTATGTACTTTTTTAAAGTCTATTTTATTGATTATGTTATTACAGTTGTCCCAATTCCTTTTCCTTTTGCTCCCCTCTATCCAGCACTCACCTCCAGTGATCCCACTCCTCTTAGTTCATGTCCATGGGTCATGCATATAAGTTCTTTGGCTTTACTCTTTTCTATACTATTCTTTTTTTTTTTTTTAAGATTTTATTTATTATTTTTAGAGGGGGGAAAGGACAGAGGGAGAGAGATATCAATGTATGTGTACTATACTTAATATCCCCCTGTGTATTCTGCACTCATCAACTATGCTTCTTAATACAAGACAGAGAGTCAAAATTAATTTTCTTTTGAGTAATTCCCTCTCTAGAACTATTCATTCATACTTGTATGTTATAATAACAATTTGTTTGATAGTATGTTTGGTAAGTTTAGAAAATTTGACACTTTGACTTTTTGAAGGAAGTTGTGCTTATTCCTTTAAATATTTAAAGTATGAATTATAGCAGCTTAAATAGATCCAGTGGAGTTTATCAGCACTATGCAGATAAGAATGATTTTCTTTTTCACAGTCCTGGAAGATACTGCTCTTTGGTGCAATAAACTTAACATGTACTGGCTTCCTGCTTATGTGGTGCAGTTCTACTAACAGTATAGGTATGTCACCATTCTTATTTTTATTGTGTTAATTATTATTCTTATTTTAAATAAAGGTACAGCTTCCTTTATCTAGAAAATGTTATTCTGAAATACAACTCAAAATATTTATTTATTTATTTATTTATTTAAGATTTTATTCATTACTTTTTAAGAGAGGCAGAGAGGGAGAGAGACATCCATGCATGGTTGCCTTTCACCTGCCTCCAGCTACAGACCTGGCTGGAGACCTGGCTTGCAACCTGATTATGTGCCCTGGCTGGGGAATCAAACCAGCAACCCCTGTGTTCCCAGACTGGCGCCTTATCCACTGTGCCACCAGCCAGGGCCAAACTCAAAATATTTAAATGAGGAAATCTATTTTTAAAATGCCTTGAATCATTAAAGTTTGGCGCAGGTATTAGGCACTATTTTTGGAATGAGCTGTTTTTTTGTGTGTGTGTTTATTTTTTTTTAATCTTTGAACCTATTTGGAAAACAGATTTCTTTTTAATGTGATATACTAGAAATTTGGTTTATGCAGTTCATAAGTAGAATTTTGAGATTTATTGGATTTTTAAAAAAAGAAATCTGTAATATTTTTGTCTTGACCTCTTACATTTTAATGTACCACTTTTTTAAAAGATTTTTATTTATTATTTCTTAGAGAGAGGGGAAGGGAGGGAGGGAGAGAGAGAGAGGGAAACATTGATGTTTGAGAGAAATATTGATCAGTTGCCTCTCCTGTGACCTGGCCCCCAAGCCAGGCAAGTGCCCTGACTGGTAATTGAACTAGCAACCTTTCAGTTTGTCGGATGACACCCAACGTACTGTACCACACCAATCAGGGCTGTAACACTATTTTCATCCTGCTATTCAAAAACCTATGACAGCATTTTTTATGTTCTAACCTAACAGAACATAAAAAATGCTGTCATAGGTTTTCTTGAGCATACACTGTTTTATTTTTCCGATGGAGAAAAGCTTCTAAAGGAAGCTTTTGTATTAACCAACTTTGACTACATATATTCATCAAATTTACTGGGTAATTGCCAACATATGTGGTTAACCAATGATTTTTTTATAATGGATACCCCTAGTATGAATACTTTTGGTGATTTGCTATATTTCATAACAATGGATTCAGTAACATTTTAATCAATCTGTTTTGCAGCTTTAACTGCCTATACTTACCTGACCATTTTTGATCTATTTAGGTAAGTTTTTAAAAATTTCCTAGTATTTTGAAGCTAGTAAAGAATTTGTTGCACAGAATTTATGAAGCTTTATTTGCTTAAAGGAAAGTAATCTGTGACATAAATAAAATTACCAATATGGGACATACCTATATATAAAAAATAAATTAACATATATACTGAATATAAATACTCTATTTACATAGCAACAGAAAAGCTAATATCCAGGCATTAGGTCAAATGCTTCAATTGCCTACCTATGGGTGAGTCTGTTGTGGCTGGGGAGTAGGGTCACATAAGAATATACCAGTGTTGACTATTTACAATAGCCAAGTGCTGGAAACAGCCTAAGTGCCCATCAGTGGATGATTGGATCAAAAAACTTTGGTACATTTACACAACGGAATTCTATATAGCAGCAAGAAAGAAGGAACTTGTACCCTTTGCAACAACATGGATGGAACTGGAGAGTATTATGCTTAGTGAAATAAGCCAGTCAGTGAAGGACAAATATCATATGATCTCACCCATTACGGGACAATAATGAGCAAAACTAACAATAAGCAAAACAGAACCAAGTATATGAATACAAGGAATAGGCCTTCAGTGGTCAGGGCAACAGGGGAGGGGGGAGGGGGTGGTAGAGGCAAAGAAGGGGAGCAGCTTAGACAAGAACCTAGTATAAAGGAACCATGGACATGGACAACAGGTGGGATTGACTTTGGGGGGAATGGGTGGGTGGGGAGGGGGACAGAGGGGAGCAAAAAGGGGATGGATGTAATACAACAACAATAAAATTAAAAAAAAAAAAAAAAAAAGAATAAAGGAATTCCTGAGAAAAAAAAAAGAATATACCAGTGTTGAGCCAGCCCTGGCTAGGTAGCTTGGTTGGTTAAAGCATTGTCTCAGTACACCAGGGTTGTAAGGTCTATTCTCAGGCGCCTATAAGAATCAGCAAGCTCAGTTGGTTGGAGTATTGGTCCTGTACACCAAAAGGCTGCAGGTTTGATTTCCCTTTCGGGGCATGTATGAGTGGCAAACAATCAATGTCTGTCTACCTGTCTGTCTGTCTGTCTCTCCCCCTCTCTCTCTAAAATAAGTAAACATATCCTTGGGTGAGGATTTTAAAAAAATACAATTTTTCAAAAAGGGATCAACCAATGAATGCATAAATAAGTAGAATAAGAAATTGATGTTTCTCCCCTTCCTCTTTCTAAAATAAGTAAATATTTTATTTTAATTTAAAAGGAAGTCTGTACCACTTCCCACTGTAACTATTGATGGGGAAACAAAAGAGGGGCATTTCTAGTTGAGAAGTGAGTACATTATAAGCTAGGGAGACAACCTATTGCTTCCTTACTTCATGGAGTTTTGCATATTTCCATGTAAGTGGTGCAGAATACCTTGATGTCTCCAAAATCCATGCCCTATGAGTGTGTCATAAGGATATCTTCGCATTAATCACATAACTAACTTACTTGATTGGTCTAAAACCATTTGAATTGAATTACCTGAATTTCACACATAGTAAGTGGTTTTAGAGTGAATTTCCACTATACTTAGAAAATGAACATCATTTTATTTCATCCATAATATTGTCAAAGTGTTATTAACATTTAGCTCAACTTTTATTGAAGATTAAATAAAGTTAATGAAAGTTGTTTATTGTATATGCCTAGAATGAAATATATTACATTATTACCCTGTCAATTTTTATGGAAACCAATTAGGATGGATAACTTATTGAACAGAGAAAGTATGGGTTTAGGCTCTGTTTAACCAACTTGATGATGTATCATAACCTTTTCCAATTTCTACACGTGTTAAAACTCATGTATTGGGATGCTCATTGTGAATAGATTATAAATTATTACTTAAGTTATTGTTAATTTATTCTGAGTAAATACTGATAACTCTCAGCATCTTAGGAATTCTGGAACTTAATTTTTTTCTGCATGTTCTCTTCTACTGTAGATCTAATTAATATTAAACTTATTTTTCTTTTTACTTAGTTTAATGACATGTTTAATAAGTTATTGGGTAATGATGAGGAAGCCTAGCCCTGTCTATTCATTTGGGTAAGTTCATATTACCTTATTTTCTGCTAACTTACTGCTTTTAAAATAATAATTATATTAGGCCTAAAGAGCTAGCTAGAGTAGTTCTACAAAACATATGCTGCCTGCTTAGTGGATAATTGAATAGCGAAAGTAGATAAAAATGGATCTACCAAGTGGATTTAGATAAGAAACATGATTATTTGAATTTGTCATATTGAAATAAAATGTTCAATTTATGTTAATTTCTATTTTACAAAACAAATATTAACATAAAAATTTCAAAGACTGGATTTTTTATAGCAACAGACTAACAGAATTTAAGATTTCTGTTTCTGTTGTTTTAGAAAATACTGAAAGTTGATAGTCTTTTTTTGTATTAGAGGTTTTTATTTATTTTATTTATTTTTTAAGATTTTATTTATTATTTTTAGAGAGAGGGGATGGGAGAGAGACAGAGAGGAAGAGAGACATCAATGTATGGTTGCGTTTCACCTGCCTTCAGCTACGGACCTGGCTGGAGACCTGGCCTGCAGCCTGGTTATGTGCCCTGCCTGGGAATTGAACCAGGACCTTTGGGTTGGCAGACCAGCACCTTATCCACTGTACCACCAGCCAGGGATGTTATTATATTACAGGTTTTTAAAGTTACATATTAGAAAATATGACTTCCTTTCAACTTAAAGGAAACAACTTGAAAGAAGAATTTTACATTGGTAAAGAAACCCCTGGGCCAAACTACCCTTCTTCACCATACCATTAAGTAGAATTGTGTTTTCTTGAACAAAATTTGTTTTTTTGTTTGTTTGTTTATTGGTTTTTTTAAAATTAAACTGTGGGACAAGGTAAACATAAGATGTTAATGCAAAAGGAGGATACGTGTCATTGAAATTTGATAGGGTTGGACTATTACTGTAATGATTGTTAGGTATAGATATCTGTATATGAAATTCTGTGACTCTGAGTCAAGACTTTTGGTTGTTGAGTGACAGAAATCCAACTCAAAACTAGATTGGGGAATAATTGGGGACGTTGGTAGTTTCATAACCAAAATGTGTGAAGGCTGAGGTAACGGGAATAGGGTTTAGAACCCTCAGGACATTGCCTTTCTCTTAACTTCTCAGGCCTGCTTTTCTTTGCATTTCATGTTCAATTTCTCAGACCACTGTCTTCCAACATCCTGAAATAGTAACTCCCAGCCAGACTTAAACTGATACCTTTTTACCTTTATCCTAGAAAGGAAAAGACTCTTCCTCAGCTCTAGTTCAGAAAAGCATGAGAAAGAACTGATTGGAACAGAAGCTAGTCTTGATTAAATCAGTTACTGTGGCCAGGAGACAAGGTCAGATAAGGACATGACAGCTTCCATTTTGACCCTCTCGCTTAGAGTGAATAAGAAAGGAGGGAGCAATTAAACAAAATTAAACATTTAAATATAATTTTAATTGGTCATATAACTTAAAATATCTATATTTAGTATTTCCAAGATTTAGTTCTTCAGTTCTGTGATCTATTCTCATTTCAGACTAACTTCTTGATAGCTTCACAGAGATGTCTAATTGACATCTAGATTTAGGCTAGAATTCTTGTTTTCTACCCCCAAAACCTGTTTCTCTGCAATTTTTCCATTTTAGGAAATACACCAACACTCAGTTGCTCATCCAGAAAATTCTAGGCATTATTCTTGATTATTCTCTCACTACTCACTTCTGACCATCAGCAGGTTATGTCAAGGTAAAACCTAAAAACACATCCAGAATCTGCTCCACACCCACTTCTATCTGCACGAGTACCATCCTAACTAACTACCCTCCTAGCCTTAAACAATGGCTATCATCCTACCTGGTCCCCATACTTCTGCTCTTGCCCCTCTGTAGTTCATTTCTCCATAAATTAGATGGTCTTTTCTTTCCTCCACCTAAATCATGCTGTCACTCTCCTCCTCAAAACCACCCACCCTGGCTGGTGGCACACTGGATAAGGCGCCAGTCTGCGAACCCAAAGGTCGCTGGTTCAATTCCCAGCCAGGACACATAACCAGGTTGCAAGCCAGGTAGGTCTCCAGGCAGGTCCATAGCTGGAGGCAGGTGAAAGGCAACCATACACTGATGTCTCTCTCCCTCTCTACCTCACTTCCTTCCCTTCTTTCTAAAAATAATAAATAATTTTTTTTAAACCATCCAGTTGTTTCCCATCATACTTAGAATAAAACTCTGACTCCTTTCCCTAAACTACAAAGCTTTTATATGAGCTGGACCCTGCCTACTTAATCTCTCGCATGCCTGAAATACCACTCTGTCTTTCTGTAATTTGAACACAGCTAACTCATTCCTGGGTTAAGACCTTTGTATAAACTACTCTGTGTGCTTCAAATGTGCTATATCTGATCTTTGCAAGAGGAGCTCCATCTTGTTATTCCAATCTTAAAAGCACTAAATGTTAATGTAACTAAGTGACTAGGCCCAATCTAAAATAGATTCTAAAATAGATAACCTAGTTAGCTTCTTGTTACATCAGACTACTATAGTTTTCTCTGCAAAACTTAACCAGAACTTATAATTCCATCTCTCCTTTTAAAATATAAATTTTGTGGTATCAGGGACCACATCTTGTTCTGTATTATGTTTGTGCTGTTCGATGAATTTTAACAAATGAATCTACCTGTATAGTAACTTTTCTCTAGATCATGATATAAAACATAACAAGTACCCCAAAAACTTCCTTTCATGTCAAGTCAGTGTCAAACTTGACAAAACTGTTAGTCTGACTTCTATCATTGTAGGTTAGTGTCACCTACTTTTATTGCTTTAATGCTATTATTTTAAAAAGATTTTATTTATTATTTTTAGAAAGAGGGGAAGGTAGAGAGGCAGAGAGGGAGAGAGACATCAATGTGTCATTGCCTTTCACCTGCCTCCAGCTATGGACCTGGCTGGAGACCTGGCTTGCAACCTGGTTATGTGCCCTGGCTGGGAATCGAACCAGCGACCTTTAGGTTCGCAGACTGGTGCCTTATCCACTGTGCCACCAGTCAGGGCACTGTTGTCTACTTTTTAAATCATATAAATGGGATTATAGTATATGCTCTCATATAGCTGTCTATTCTTATTCATTGCTCTAATAGTCCATTATGGGAATATACATCAATTCTTCTTATGTTCAGCTGCTGGAAGGAATTTAGGTGATTTTCAGCCTTTAGCTATTATGCATAAAACTACAAACGTTCTTGTACATGTCTTCTAGTTTACATGCATTCTCATTTATGTCAAGCCTATATCTTGGAGTTAAATTACATAGTCATAGATTTGTCATATGTTTATCATTGTAAGATAATATCAAACAATTTTCCAGAGTGATTTTACAGTTTACATTCCTACGTGAGGGTTCAAGTTGCTTCCTATTCTTAACCAATGGTTGTTATTATCTTTTCTTTCCTTCATTTTTTCATGCTTTTAACCATTTGGATGACATATTTTTGTGTGTGTGTGAAATGTTTGTTAAAGTATTTTACTCATTTTTAAGTTGGGTTACCTGTGTTTTTTCTTACTGATTTATAGAAATTTTTTATACAAGTGTATCTTCTCCCACTTTTGTTTGCCTTTCATTTTCTTAATGGTATTGTCTGGTGAATGAAAGTTTTTAATTTCAGTGATAAATTCAATTTACCAGTCTTTTCCTTTATAATTAGTACTTTTTGTGTACTAATAGTAAAAACATCTTGGTCAGCCCCAAAGTCATGAAGATAATCTGCCTTGTTATTAGCTGGAAGTCTTATTGTTTGACCTTTCACTTTTAGGCCTACAAATTGGAATGGATTTTTGTGTATGGGGTGAGGTAGATGTCAAAGCACATTTATTTCTGTATGGCTGGCTATTCAATTGATACATCATTTAATGGGGGGAAAAACATCCTTTTTCAACAGTTTTTATGGTTACTACTTCCATAAATCAGGTGATTATGTGTGTGTGGATCTGTTTCTAGATTCTTATTTCTGTTCAATTTGGTGTATTTGTCTCTCTTGCGTTAGTACAGATATATCTAGCTTTATATGGCACTTTATTGTGCTTCACAGATGTTGTGGGTGTTTGTTTGTGTGTTTGCACAAATTGAAGGCAAGACCCTCCAGCAAAAAGATTATGTCCTCTTTATTGCTATCCTCACTTTATTGCAGTGGTCTGGAACAGATCCTGCAGTACTTTGGAGGTATGCCTGTACTATGTTACTTTCCATAGTTTTTAAATGAATCATGATATCTGGTAGCCTGAGTCGTCTTCTGCTTTTTATCTTCAGATAGTCTTTGATTTTTTTCATCTTTACATTTCCATATGAACTTTAAAATCCAGAGATAAATCTCCTTTGCTTCATTTACAGTTTTTAATATTTTTTATAACCTACTTTTTTCATTTAATCTTCCCATGTCAGTAAATACGTTCTGTTATTTTAATGCGTAATGTTCTGTTGTTGATTTTTAACATTTCTCTTTATAAACAGCCATGTGATATATTTGATTATATTATTTTTTCTGGAAAGAATTATTTCTTTGAGAAATTTTAAGCACTTATTATTTACCACAAGTATTTAGTTCCATTAAACCATGTGTTGTGGAGAAACCAAAAGAAATAGAAGCCCCTGCTCTCCAGTTGATAGTTCATAAATTATGAGGCATGCTTATAATTAACTGCGATTACATATATAAGTATAATAAGTGGTTAAAATCATGAAGTCTGGAGCCAGAGTGCATGAGTTAAAAAATCTGATTCCTCCAATTGCTAGATAACTAACTGTAAACAGTTACTTTTTCTTTTTTCTCTTTGTGTTTCAGATTTCTTATCTCCGTATTTTTAAGTAGATACAGTAACCCTTATAAGGGTTAGATGAGGTAATATGTTAAACACTTTGGCCAGTATCTAACACAAGATAAGTCCATGAAGTGTTGTTAGCTGTTGAATAGATAGTGTTATTCCTAGAAAAATAAGAGCCGGATGTAGGTCCCTGGGAACAAATGTTGCACAAATAGATACTTTTTAATCTGTGATGTTTATTCTAGAAACTGTATTCTGTTCTAATAGTGTTTGGCTTACAGTAAGCATGTATACATTGGGTGAGTGAAAAAATGAATGTAAATGTGTTCTGGAAGTACTGGTTTGTGAATTGAAAGAATTATGCTGATTTATGAACTTTCTGATTTCAGATTTGAAAGATTAGAAGTCCTAGCTGTATTTGCCTCTACAGTCTTGGCACAGTTGGGAGCTCTCTTTATATTGAAAGAAAGGTACTTTTTTATATGATGTTATTTGTCATTCTAAATTCTACCTGTGCTGTCTTTGGGAACAAAGAATCCAGTGAGAGAATTTGGTTTGTAGGATATACAGATTAAGATGAGCAGTGCTGGAGTTTTGATAGTCCTATTTCTTCATATTGCAGACGTTTCTCCCTTTTTTTCACCATCTTTTATTACCAACTTTGAAGCTACTAAATCCAGTTGTAGGTAGGTGTGAGTGAAAGAAAGGGATTTAGTGAGACATGTTGTAATGGCCCAGAACTATAAACCTGTTGAAGAAACAGATGTGGTAGAGAAAGATAAACATTACGTATCTAGGATAATTTGTGAGTCTTGTCTTATCAGTGCTGATAATGAACAGTTTGTTATATTAAAGATTTTGTGAATTTTTTTTAGTTAACTATGTTTAATAAAGCTTTTTAATTATATAATTTATAGGATTTATTTAATACATTATTTCTTTCTTTTAGCGCAGAACGCTTTTTGGAGCAGCCTGAGATACACACGTAAGATTTTGCTTTTGACTAAGTTTAATTCCCAGACTTAATTGCTATATTATTCAATAACTGTTTAGCTAATATTAGAGTTCAGAGCGTAGCAGCATACATTTCATTGATATTTCACAAACAGAATCTCCAAGCCTACTTCTCCTCACCCGAGTGTGTTCCTTTCTACTGCAGATGAAGGCCTCCCCCGCCGGCTTCAGGCCCCTCATCTCATCGTGTCAGGCCCAAGGCCACACACTAAGCCGGCCCCTTCTGCTCTGCTATCCTTTAAATTTTGATTCTCTTTTACTAGCACATGCAGAAAAGACGAGATTGTTATTATCTTCCACATAGTTGCCAGCAACATAGACTTCACCTATTTTTGGTCAGTTTTAACTGAGAACATTCTGACCTCTCCAGTGTATTATATTATAAATCAAATATCATTAGCATTTATCCAAATTTATAACCACAGTTACCTGCAGGAAATAATGTTCATGCTAAGAGCTTTTTTGTCCTGTGTAAGGTGGAACAACAGTAATCAGGACATGGGTTACAGGGCTAGCTAGAAACCAGGTTCGGATTCTGGCTCTGCTAATACCAGATCATAGAAGCAGACCACTCTGCCTTCTCAACTCTTTCTTAGTCTCTTTACATGCTGAGTTACATGTGATTACCAAGAAAAAAATAATAGTGAATGTTACTGTTGTTCTTTTGTAGGGGAAGATTATTAGTTGGTACTTTTGTGGCTCTTTCTTTCAACCTGTTCACGATGCTTTCTATTCGGAATAAACCTTTTGCTTATGTCTCTGAAGGTATGTTTTGTTTTGTTTTGTTTTGTTTTGTTTTTTGTCATTAACAAAAAATTTAATTAATCTCATAAAACAAGTCTTTGTTTATTTCATTAAGTTATAAATCAATGAGAAAATATATTTTGAAGAGAAGAGAGAACTACCCCAAAGGTTTTCAAAGTCTTAAGGAGAGAATTATAAAACAAAATTTAATTTATTCAATCATATTACTTAACAGGTAGTTAATTTAACAGTATGTTAAATTAAATTGGATGAAAAATTACATTTACCAAATAACATGAATAAGATTTCAGATGTAAAATATACCTACAAAAGGCATTATAAGCATTTTGGAAGTATTTGGCTGCTTAGAATAGTTATGTGTTCATTGAAAATAATTGAATTCTGTTAATTAAGTTCCCAGGTACTTCTATTTTGCCATGTTGGGTGAGTGTATATTTGAAAGTAGCAAAACTTAACTTTTGAAATAGTGTTTTATTTTCAATTCTTCTTTTTTTTTAATTTTTAAAAAAGATTTTGTTTATTATTTTTAGAGAGAGGGGAAGGGGCCCTGCTTCTTGAGAGGCAGAGAGAGAGTAAGACATCAATGTATGGTTGTCTTTCACCTGCCTTTCAGCTACAGACCTGGCTGAAGACCTGGCTTACAACCTTGTTATGTGCCCTGACTGGGAATCAAACCAGCAACCTTTGGGTTTGCAGGTTGGTGCCTTATCCACTGTGCCACCAGCCAGGGCTGTATTTTCAATTCTTTAAAAATACAAAAAAAGAAAGAAAAGAAAAGAAAAATGCTGGCTTAGAGCAGAAAAAAATAAACATGAAGTACAGACTGATTTTTTTTACTTCAGAAGTCTAACCCACAAAGGCTTAACCACTGATTGATGAGGTTTGCTGTAGGCACAGAACTACATTTTGAAGCAGAGATAGTCTAGGGTCTTTTTAGGTCTCACTGACTTGAGAACACCAGGGCAATCAAAAGAAGAAAACTTTCTGATATGCTGATTCACGTTTAAACAACTTTGTGAGTATCATGAAACATGAGTTATATTTGTCCTAGTGAGAGTTAAGAATTTACTGAATGAACTTGAAAATTTAAATAATGATACTGTGATGACCAGAGTTATTTTGGAAAATTTATATTATTAAAATAGGATAATGCTCACTCCAGAAATTTTTTAAAAGATGCAGAGATTTAGAAACAATATCTTTCTGTAAAGATCAGAAGGATAGAAGAAGAAAAAGAATATTGGTAATATCATGACCCTGAAATAACCTCTGTTAACCTTTCTATTTTACCCTTCTATTTTTTTATGTACATATGCACATCTTTTCATACTTACGATTATATATGGCTTTCCAAGTTTTATGTCTTTTTTTCCCCCATTAACAGTATCTGGAGTATTGTCTCATTAAATATTCTTTGAAAAAATACTTTCCTGCTATTGGGATATTGATTTAACTTGTTTAAGAAACAAAAGAATTAGAAAGAACCTTTGACCTTACTCCCTTTCCCCGCCCTAAAGATTCAGACTGAGAAACCTGCTTCTGGAAGGAGAATTGAAAATTTCACTTCAGCCTAATTTGAATTAAGTATGATAAATAGGAGGGACCTGGGCAGGGCCTTCTTAGCCAGATCCCCTTTGTGTCCCGTTGTTCCTAAGTCGCTTAGCAAGGATTTGCCAACCAAGTTTCCTTGGCTCTTCCTCAACTTTCCTTAAAGTGCCCTTTCTTACTTCTGAAATGTGATGCCCCATTGCCCCCTTCTGCTTTATCCAAGAAATTTTCCTATACCCAGTTTTGCTGCACTGCATTTTGAATTTTCGTGGACTTACCAAATTTCTGTGAATTCCCCATGCACATGTATTAAACTTTGATTAAAAGTGTGTTAAAAAGAAAGAAAAAAGTGCTTTCATAATAATTCATCATATGACTATTTTTAAACATTGGTCTATTCTTATACATTTCCAACTTCTACAAATAATGCTCTAATCAACTTCTTTGTATTAAATTTCTTGTAGGGATTTATGATACTTCTATAGGATAAATTTCCAGAGAAGAAATTATAACTGGATTAAAAATACACTATTTTTAAAGGCTTTGATATATGTTGCAAAATTTCTTTCCAAAAGGTTATTTAGTTTGTATTTTGATTAGCTGGAAATGAAAGTTCCCAGAAACATCAAGATTTGTGATATTAGCTGAAATCTGAGTATAGAAAAGTGTCTTCCAGGCATTGTGCTAAATGCTTTACATAGAATAACCCATTTAATTCTCCCAATAACCATATGAGATAAACAATTTTATTATCCCCATTTTGCACTGAAGCACCAAGATGTTAAGTCACTTGATCCAGGCCACACATCTAGGTAAGAGCAGAGATGGAATTTGAAGCCAGGTACTCTGGCACCTGAGACTGCTCTTTACTGTTGTATACTGGCTTTTGTGTAAGGCTTTTGATCTTTTTTGTTTTAATCAAAATACACACACAAAATGAATATTCACAGCATTCTGGGACAAATGTAAAGGGACACTTGAGCCTGGGGGCTTCTTGTCCAGGGGCACTAACTAGAAGGGAGCTGAGGGAATTGATAATTGGTGTACCTGTAAACCATTCTTAGTACACTGGTTAAGAAACTGCTTTAAAGTATAAAGAGCCTTTAAAACTTGAGATAAATAGTACTAGTGACATATCTAGGTTCACTGATTCCTTCAGGTCAACTATATCATGTTGTTGAAACTTCTTTGGTTTAGTATCTTAAAGGCATAAAAAAGGAAAAAGTTCTATATTTGAGGAGTAAACTCTTTTTGTAATGTTATATGGATTCTTTATTTTGATAATTAAAGAAACCAACTAGTTCTGGTGGTGATTTGTTCTTCTAAATAGATAATTTCAGTATTTTCTTCTTAAAGCTGCTAGTACGAGTTGGCTTCAAGAGCATGTTGCGGATCTTAGTCGAAGGTAAGATTACAAGACTTCACGATACACGTGATTTTAAAGGAATGCACAAGAAATGCATGTGTCACGGGAATTGGCACAATTTATTGCTAAGGTTAATACATGAATCTCACAAATCGAATTCTTCCTCTTCCTTTATTTTTTCTTTTTAATTGATAATACAAAAAAGACCTTTATGAGCGAAAGAGCTTTGTTGCCAAATCCTCTTACTTTCTTTATTTTATTTTATTTTTTTTTTGCTTTTAAAAGATACATGATCCTAAAATACTACTCATCTTTTACAAGATTTTCATCAGTATCACATGAGTCCTGCTGATGAATACTCTTTTTGTTTGTTTTACTCATAGTGTGTGTGGAATTATTCCAGGACTGAGCAGTATCTTCCTTCCCCGAATGAATCCGTTTGTCTTGATTGATCTTGCTGGAGCATTTGCTCTATGTATTACATATATGCTAATTGAAATTAAGTAAGTATTTTTTATTTCCATCAAGTGTGTTTTCATTCGTGGGGCCTCACTTTTAAGGGCATCAATTGGAAGGATGGGGGTTAATCTTGCAGCATGTTTGCTTATACCTACATAACTTTGCTTATGTCTTGTCCTCAAATGTCTTCATCTGAAAAAAGAAAGGAGGTTGTATTTAATAAGTATTTTTCACTGCAGTATAGAATGCCAAGTTAATTCCCTTTTGCAGATGTGGGTGGAACAGAAGAGGGCAGTAAAACAAACAATGGTTTGCTAATTTTGAGAGAGGGAAGAAAACAGGAATTAGGTGTGAAACAGCTTTTTTGAGACTTTACAGCTGCTCTAACTTAACATTTTATCACATAAAATTCTTTGACTGCCTACCTTTCAGTATTGTTAATTGGAACCTCTCCTTATTCTTCCCTTTTTTTTTTTAAAGATTTTATTTATTTATTTTTAGAGAAAGGGAGGGAGGGAGAAAGAGAGAGGAACATCAGTGTGCCGTTACCTCTCATACACCCTGAACCAGGGGCCTGGTTAAAATTCCGGCATGTGCCCTGGCTGGGAATTAAACCAGCAACCTTTGGGTTTGTAGGCCCGTGCCTTATCCACTATGCCACCAACCAGGGCCAAGTTTGATTGTTTTTAGATTCCAGATATTAGTGAGAGCTTATCTTTCTCTGACTTAATTTCACTTAACAAAATGACCTCAGGACCCAGCCATGTTATAGCAAATGGCAGGATTTACTTCTTAATTCTTTTTTTCTTTTTATGGCTGAATAATATTTCTGTTTACATGTCTTGGCTATTATAAACAATTTTATGTAGTATTCTTATGTACTGTTCTTTTTACTATTCACTTCTCTGTCCCCTCTTCTCATTCTTATTGCTGCTTCCCAAATTGAGACCTTTATCGTCATTTCTTTGTCCTAATTAGAGAAGTCTTCTAGTCTTCATTTTTGATTCTCGCACATTTCTATTTATCCACTATTTTGCTACTAATGTGATCATTCAAGATTTCAAGTTCTGACACAATATCTTCCTGTTCCAAAATCCTCCCCTTTGCATACTTAAAAAAATTAACTTGTTAGCATGATAAAGCCTTTATTAACCTTACTAGCCATCCATCTCTCTGAACTGTTATTTTGTTATTTTTTAAATTATATTTTATTGTTTATGCTATTACAGTTGTCCCAGTTTCTCCCCCTTTGCCACTCCTTCACCCAACCCCCACTCTTCCCACAGGCAGTACCTAGCATTGTTCATTGTCCATGAGCCATATACATCAGTTCTTTGGTTACTCCATGGCTACTCTGTTACTACTTATTTATACTTAATCCCCTCACCTCTTCATCCATTCCGCCACACACCCCTCCATCTGGCAACCATCAAAATGCTCTCTTTATCCATAATTCTGTCTCTGTTCCGTTTGCTTAGTTTGTTTTGTAGATTCAATAGTTGATTGATTGATTTGTATTTAATTGTTCATTTTGATCTTCTTTTTTCAGATTTTATTTATTATTTTTAGAGACAGGGAAAGAGGGAGGGGCAGAGAGGGAGAGAGACGTCAATGTATGGTTGCCTTTCACCTGCCTCCAGCTATGGACCTGGCTGAAGACCTGGCTTGCAACCTAGTTATGTGCCCTGGCTGGGAATTGAACCAGTGACTTTTGGATTCTTAGGCCAGCACCTTATCCATTGAGTCATCAGCTAGGGCTTGATCTTCTTTTGCTTAAATAAGTCCCTCTAACATTTCATAATTATATTGAATTATATGGCTTGGTGGTGGTGAACTGCCTACCTTTACCTTATCTGGGAACCATTTTGTCTGCCCTTCCATTCTAAATGATAGCTTTGCTGGATAGAGTAATCTAGGTTGTGGGTCCTTTGCATTACTTTGAATACTTCTTGCCAATCCCTTCTTTCCTGCAAGGTTCTTTTGAGAAATTAGCTGATAGTCTTATAGGAACCCCTTTGTGGGTAACTCTTCGTTTCTCTTGCTGTTTTTAAGATTCTTTATTTTTAACCTTTGGCAATTTAATTATGATGTACATGAGTGTGGTCCTGTTTGGGTCTAGTTTGTTTGGGACTCTGTGCTTCCTGGACTTGTATATCTATTTCCTTCACCAAATTAGGGAAGTTTTCCTTCATTATTTTTTCAAATAAGTTTTCAGTTTCTTGCTCTTTCTCTTCTTCTGGCACCCCTATGATTCAGATGTTGGCATGTTTAAAGTTGTCCCAAAGGTTCCTAAGCCTCTCTTTGTATTTTTCAATTCTTGTTTCCTTATTCTGTACTAGTCAACTTGTATTTCTGCCTATGTTCCTAATCATTGATTTGAACCCCATTTTCCTTCCCTTCATCATTGGTTTTGTGTGTATTTTCCTTTGTTTCACATAACCTAGCCTTCATTTCTTCCCTTCTGCACTTGCTGCACTTAAGCATATCTGTCAAGTCTGTGAGCATCTTCATCATCAGTGTTTTGAACTCGTCATCTCTTAGGTTGGCTATCTCATCTGTTAGGTTTGCTATCTCCTTATCACTGATTTCCCCCACTGGAACCTTGATCTGCTTTCTCTTTGTGGCCATTCTTCTCTGCCTCCTCAACTTGACAGGCTCCTGTGTTTGCCTCTGTATCTTAAGTAGAGCTGTCACACCTCTTACATTTTAAGGGGTGGAGCCTTAGGTATTCGTTAGTGCCGGGTACTGTATATGGGGGTGGGGTCTGAAAGGAAACAATGCTGGTTGCTCAGCGCTCACCCCTTTTCGTGGCACTTCTCCCACTTCCCATATAGAACTGGTGCCCCTCGAGCTGTTGCCTTGGTCATGGTTCCCAGAGTGGGTGGGTCTTTGGACATTCTAGGACCATGGGGGCCCTCAAAATGGACTACAGAGAGACTATCAGTTTCTTCCACTGATTCAATCCCTGCTGGTTTTTGCAGCCAGAATTTTTGAGGACTTACCTTTCTGGCACTGGGAGGGGGGCCTGGTATGGGGCTGCAACTCCTCATTTCCAAGATATCCCTCCTGCATTATGCACCAAACATAGGTGAGAAACAGCCTGTTGTCTGCACCTCTCCAACCAGTCTGGATGGATGTGTTTTCTTTAATTCCGTAGTTGTCAGACTTCCATTCAACCAAATTTCTGATGGTTCTAAGTGATTGTTGTCCATATTTTAGCTGTAATTTTGATATGGTTGTGCAAAGAGGTGATCCATGTCTGCCTATGCCACCATCTTGACTGGAAGTCCCTAAACTGTTGTTAGTTTTGTTGCTGTATCCAGACTTTTATGCTTTTGTGCATGCTGTTTTATTTTTACTTTTCAACTTTTATTGATTTTTGAGAGAGTGGAAGGGAGAGAGAGAGAAACGTCTATTTATTGTTCCACTCATTTGTGCGTTCATTGGTTGTTTCTTGTATGTGCCCTGACCAGATTTCAAACCTGCAACCTTGGCGTATCTTGGAGTATGCCCTAACCAACTGACCTGCCTGGCCAGGTCCTTGCACGTACTCCTTTCACTGTCTGTGATATTTTCCTTCCATCATCCGGCTCTTCTCTGATGGCTTAGTTCAAGTGTCACTTGTTTAAATTTAGCCTTTCTGGATTATCTCTGTCCCAGTAGCCTCAACACTCACTCCTTTATGCATCCATGATTCCCTGTATGGTCTTCTTTGCACACAAAGAACTTTTTTATGTTTTCCACATGCGTATTTCCTGCTATGTACGTAAAAGTCGAGAGCTATGTCTTAACTCATATTTCAATTTCCAACATGTGGGAAAAAGTTAAGAAGTGTGCTTGTAACCATTGGCATTTTGGTCTGTTTTAGTAAAGCAATCTGAACTATTGTTGAAATGTCGCACTTTGGTCACAGTGTTGCTATACAAATACCTTTTTAACTTTCTGAGGAATTTTGAAAATTTTTTAATAATAAATATTTGGAAGTTATTGTTTATATGAAAATTGATATAATCACTGATGAAATCTATTAGTGTCTATTAGAAATTATAATTTAAAGGGTTTTGTTTGTGGCAACAAATGAACATATATGAAATCTTACTAGTTAACAAATAGATTGACTGAAAGTAGTGGGGCAATGCTCCCTTTTTTCTTCATTATTTCTCTTCATCCTAACTAACATAATTATTAGATTTTTTCCACTAAACTTTGGAGAGAAAGAATTCAGAAAACTTTTTTTTTTTAAGATTTTATTTATTTTTTTTTTTTTGAGAGAGGGGAAGGGAGAGAGGCAGAGAGGGATAGAAACATCAATCAATGCATGGTTGCCTTTCACCTGCTTCCAGCCATGGACCTGGCTGGAGACCTGACTTACAACCTGGTTATGTGCCCTGGCTGGGAATCAAACCAGTGACCTTTGGAATCACAGGCTGGCGCCTTATCCACCGAGTCACCAGCCAGGGCTAGAAAACTCTTTTTTCTTTTCCTTTGAAATGCTTCCCTTGCCATTAATGACCACTTGTGATAAGTTTTTTTGCTTCAAATAATTCATGTTCAGCAGAGTAAGGCATACATTTAACTTTTAGAATTGTTTTTCCCTTTTAGTAATTATTTTGCTGTAGATACTGCCTCTGCCATAGCAATTGCTCTGATGACATTTGGAACTATGTATCCCATGAGCGTATACAGTGGGAAAGTGTTACTTCAGGTAAGGGTTTCCTTTCAATGTGCGTATTAATTAATATTAGCCAGTTCTTCAACCAGATTATAAGATTGTATGTGTTCTTCTAGATTGTGAATTTTTTAGCTGTTGGAGG
Source organism: Noctilio leporinus (assembly GCA_004026585.1). Classification (NCBI taxonomy): domain Eukaryota; kingdom Metazoa; phylum Chordata; class Mammalia; order Chiroptera; family Noctilionidae; genus Noctilio; species Noctilio leporinus. The sequence continues at coordinate 906,035 of PVIW01000049.1, read as the reverse complement.
GCCCTATTGGAAATGAAGCCAAATAATAATTTCTGAAAAATTTTTTTAAAGATTTTATTTCTTATTTTCAGAGAGAGGGGATGGGAGAGAGGCAGAGAGGGAGAGAAACATCCATGTATGGTTGCCCTTAACCTGCCTCCAGCTACGGACCTGGCTGGAGACCTGGCTTGCCCTGGCTGGGAATCGAACCAGCGATCTTTGGGTTCTCAGGCCAGCACTTTATCCACTGTGCCACTAGCTAGGACTGAAGATTTTTCTTGATTGGTTGATTCTTTAAGGCTTATTTGGTCCTAGAGCTAGCAACTTTTTTGTGAAATAAAAAGAGCATGAGCTGGTTCTTTATGTTGCCCCATTACTGGGCCTGTTGAAACCTCTCTTCCCTAAGGATGTGATAGGGCACAGCACATGTCAAGCAAAGCAAAGGTTGTTATAAGACTCAACATTGTTAGTTTCTGGACCATTGTGAGAAAAATTTTTATCTCAATTGATACATATTTTATCTTTTCCTCAGACAACACCACCCCATGTTATAGGCCAGTTGGACAAACTTATCAGAGAGGTAAGATGGAATAATAAATAAAATCATTTAAATTTATAATTAGAAATACAAAGAGTAGGTACAAATAATACTTTATTCAACTCTATATAGAATTTAAGGGATTTTGTGTGCTTAACTCATTAGGAAACATACAGTGAAAAGCAGAAAGATTGAGGAATTGTCCAGTCTGGAAGCTAAATTCATTTGAAATAAGTGTGGAATGTAATGGTCTAAAGACCATTCTACTGCCTATATAAATGCTGGATTTTTATGTTTTTATATTAAAATCTAGGGATTGATTAAATCAAAGCCCTTTTTTATCTGTTCATTGCTTTATCACCTAACTCTTGTGGGTTTAGATTTTGTATTATTGTAAATTTCCACCTGTTAACTAATGAAGGAATAAGGTATAATTGAATTAATTTGATATTGAGAGTATTTTATTTACTTTTTAAAGGTTTTATTTATTATTTTTAGAGAGCAGAGATGGGAGAGAGACATCTCTGTATGGTTGCCTTTCACCTGCCACCAGCTACAGACCTGTCTGGAGACCTGGCTTGCAACCTGGTTATGTGCCCTGACTGGGAATCAAACCAGCGACCTTTGGGTTCACAGGCCGGTGCCTTATCCACTGTGCCACCAGCCAGGGCTTGAGAGTATTTTAAACTATTGGTTGTTGGTATCACAAAGACCACTTTTACAACATAATGTAGCTGGCTACTTGTCTCAGCTAGTGGAGCCTGTGCCACTGCACCAGTGGGCCATGCATTATGTATCTGGTCTTGGAATTTCCTTTTGGCCCACATCCAAATAGCACACATTCTTGTGCAAAAATTTGTTAAAAGGGCATTCAGAGGAAGAAATGATAGAGAAGGTTAAAAAACCAGAGAGCACAAGTGCTGGATGTAAATATATTAATAAAATGAACACACTGTTGCACAAGGTGGGGTGAAAGGGTGCAAAGACTTTACTGAAAGGACCGGCACGGACAAGAAACTGGGGGAAGTAGGGCCTTTACTCACAAGCGGAAATGGTGTGTCAAGTGAGTGGTCTGGGACTTCTCTTGCCTAATGAGTGTCCTCATGTAGCCTTTGGCCATGTCATTTCTAGGCTTAGAGGAAGTCCGTACATAGTGTGACTGAACTGTGTTGGACATGTCAAATTGAAGCAACCCTATCTCTGTGTTTTTGATCAGGTGTCTACCTTGGATGGAGTTTTGGAAGTTCGAAATGAGCATTTTTGGACTCTAGGTTTCGGATCATTGGTATGTTTTCTGCATATTACTATAGTTACCATTTAAAACATAGTTCATAACTTTCAAAACTAAAAATGTATATCTTCATAATTTTTAGAAATCCTTTGATTCCTGTTTTTGTTTAGTAAAGTCTAAAATGTAGAGGGATGGTTTTTATTTTTCCCAAATCAAATGACCTTAATACTGACCTGTCCAGAGAAGACAAATTCATAGTCGCACATTCCTATGTGAAAATGTTGCAAAAGTAAAAGGTGCAATTTTATCTTTAATTGCAGTTCTACATTTGGATATTTTGCTGATTTAAAAAGTTATAACAAGCCCTGGCTGTGGCTTAGGGGACTGGGGCTGGCCTGCGAACCCAAAGGTCACTGGTTTGATTCCCCAGTCAGGGCACATAACCAGGTCTCCAGCCAGGTCCTTTGCTGGAGGCAGGTGAAAGGCAACCATACATTGATGTTTTTTTCTCTTTCTTCCTTCCTCCCTGCCTTTCTCTCTAAAAATAATGAATAAAATCTTTTTTAAAAAAAGGTTATAACAATACAATTTGCTACAACATGAAATTCCATGTTTTTCTAACCCAATTTGGATCTCATTACCAGAGAGACATTATTGTGGCATGGTTTCATTTTTGTATTAGGAATGATGAGGTAAATAAAGATGAGTGCCCAGAAAAAAGTTAAGTCACCATAATCCTACCATGTAGAGAAAGTTGCTATTGATATTTTGGTATTTATACTTACACATTTACTCTGCTTAGAAAATGAGATCAAAACAGAACCAAGTATATGAATACAAGGAACAGGCCTTCAGTGGTCAGGGGGAACGGGGGAGGGGGGAGGGGGGAGGCAGAGGCAAAGAAGGGGAGCAGCTTAGACAAGAACCTCGTATAAAGGAACCATGGAAATGGACAACAGGTGGGATTGACTTTGGGGGGAATGGGTGGGTGGGGTGGGGGACAGAGGGGAGCAAAAAGAGGATGGATGTAATACAACAACAATAAAATTTAAAAAAAGAAAAGAAAAAATGAGATCATGCCATTATAATATGTTCTTTTAACATACAATGAACAGGTTTTCATATCATGAAATAATACTCTCCTTATTTAAGAAAATTGGATTTGGTGCCAGCCTGTGAACCCAAAGGTTGCTGGCTCAATTCCCAGCCAGGGCACATAATAGATTGCAAGCCAGGTCTCCAGCCAGGTCTGTAGCTGGAAGCAGGTGAAAGGCAACCACACACTGATGTCTCTCCCCCTCTCTGCCTCTCTCCCTTACCCGCTTTCTAAATATAATTAATCTTTAAAAAAAGAAAAAAGAAAAAGAAAAGAAAATTGGATTTTTTTCTTTTAACGTAACACACATTCCAGAGGTATGCAGGTTACAGCTGGTCCAGCAGCTCATTGACATTATCCACACTATAGTGTTTAGTTTCAGGTTGATGCTCATTTAGTGGAGAAATGGCTGCTCATCTGTACATATTCTCCATCTTTCCCTCTCTAGTCATTTAGGATATCTAAAACGTATTCTCCAGTAAATTCTTCAGGAAGGGCCATGGGGAACAATGTTTACTAAATTCCTAAATATTGAAGACAGCTGTGGATATTATACTTGAAAATTGTTTTAGCTGGATATAAAATCCTTAGCACATGTTTTGTTTCCTTCAGTTTCTTAAATATATTAATTATTCCTTTTACCTCTGGCATAAAGCATTGCTGTAATAAAAGCATGATGACTCATAGTCTGGTTTTGGGTTTGTTTGTTAGTTTTTTCCCTCTATATGTGACTTAATCTTTTGCCTGAATGCCCAAAGTGTTATTATTTCTGTTTTTACATCTAGTAGTTTTACTAGCATGTCTTGGTGTTGATCATTCTGGGTCATTTTTTTCAGGTATGCAGTATACCCTTTCAGTAATGTTATTTCAAAAATAATTTTTTATAAACTCTCAGGAGTTTTCTTTAATTATAGATCTTAATATATATTCTAGTCTCTTTTTTTTTTCTTTTTAAATTTTATTGTTGTTGTATTACATCCATCCCTTTTTGCTCCCCTCTTATTCTAGTCTCTTGCTTTGATTTTCTTTCTTGGGAACTTCTGTTATAATCATGTTGGATTTTTGCCCTTTTTTTCTATTTTATTTGCATTTTCTTTTGATTTTTAAAACTTTACTTTTTTTCACCTTTCACTTATATTACAGTATACTTGTATGTTTACTTACTTTTGTATTTTTCTGGTTTAATCTTCATCTCCGAAGGGATTTTTAAAGTTTTCTAATTATCTCTTTTCTGTGGTTTTCCAATTTTGATGTATGTTGTTCTTGTGTTATGTCTTTTGGCTTATTTTGATAAAGTAAAGTATAGTTCTCATCAGTTTTGTAATAAGTCTGCCTGGTGTCTTTTTTTTTTTTTTTAGATTTTATTCTGTGTTTTTTGTTTTTGCTTTTTAAGATTTTATTTCATTATTTTTAGAAAGAGGGTAAGGGAGAGAGGCAGAGAGGGAGAGAAACATCAATGTATGGTTGCCTTTCACCTGCCTCCAGCTGGGGACCTGGCCGGAAACCTGGCTGGGAATCAAACCACCAGCGACCTTTGGGTTCGCAAGCTGGTGCCTCTCCACTGATCCTCCAGCCAGGGCTTTGGGGTCCTTTAATCTGTTCTGTACTTCCATTTTTTTTCTTACAATAATTTTGTCTGAGATTTAGATTCAGGCCTGTTTTTTTCTTTTTTAGTTTTCATTTAAACCTTTAATAAACTAAGACATTATTTATGAGATAATATCCACCATGAAATATGTTTCTCTCAAATCCCTACATGTGGAACATTTCAGCCCAGTAAACATTTTTGATAACATAAAGGCATTTTAGATAGATTCAGTCCTTTTCTGTTGCTCCCTTGTACTTGTTTATGAAGTTTGTTTTCCTGAACTGAAAAATAAGGGGTGGTTTAAGGTAATATGTCTAACTTCATGGCTCTAGAGTTCCCTCTTCTGATGAGTCTGTGAAGTGAGAGTTTGTTTCTTTCCCCTTGCTCTTGTTTCTCTTCCATTTGTATCTGAATCTTCTTTATCTTTTGTCTCTACTGCGTCACTCAGTTTGGGTTCTGTTCCCAGTTGTTTCCTCTTAATGTGGAGCTTTGCTTAGTTACTTTTGCAAGGCCTAGGGTTCAGACTACTCCAGCTCTACATATCTTATTGCAGACCCAGCTGCCTTTCTCAAATTCACTGTCCTAGATTTCCGTGAAGTACAGGTTTACTGCTTTGGAACTTTTTAGGTCAGTCAGATTACCCTGTTGCGTCCTCCTCCACAGGTGCTGATACGTTCAGGTCTATAGCTTGTATTTGGGGTTTCGTAAAGAGTACTATGTTATCTGGTTTTTGGTAAATGTTGTTCATAGGTTTTCAGGTATGTTACGTTAGTTTCTCTGTTTTTATAGAGCTATTGAGGGCATTTCAAAAAAGTGCCCCCACTGTTGCTGTCTACCAAGAATCCCAACATAATTTTTCTGGCTGCAGATTTTTACATTATAGGAATATGCCATAATTTATTTAATCATTCCTCTGTTGGACAAGTTTTCTGCTGTTCCCATATAAACTGGGCTGAGATTGATGCTTTTCTGGCATAACCTTTTTTGTTGCGTAATCTTTGTATATACATGCGATTATTCTTTAGGATTAATTTTTAGGCCTTTCACCATATATAGGTGAAGGTATAATTACAAATCTGAGAACTACAAGACAGCCTTCAACCAACCATGGTGACCTTCAGTCACTCTGGTCTTGGGCTTTGCAGCCTCCAGAACTAAATTTCTCAGAAAAGAGGTGGGGGGTGGCGGGGGCTAAACCAGTTCCAAGTCCTGAGAGGGTCCTGAACAAATGCAGTTACACCCCCTCATTGGATCTGCACCACACGTTCTCTCCTGGAATGGCTGGAGACTCAGAGAGCCCACCTGGTCTGGGATCATCCTAAGCTGCAGTATCTGTCCTTAGGTAGGTAGCCTCAGGCCATGAGGCGCTGGGACCTGTTCCTTGTGGATAGAAGCCAAATGAGGCCTCGGTAGTGATGTGTCTCAGAGTTCAGTGGGCTGGGGCACTCAGAATCCTCATTTGAGTAATTGCTTCCTCTCCACTGTTAAACCTGGGCCTGTCCTGAAAGTAGGTGGTGCGTTAGGTCCAGGTGGAACTCAGGTAGGGGTGTGTGTGGGGGCTCAGGACACTGGCACGTTGAGATACCACAGGGAACCCAAGCACCTAAAACAGCACTGGTCTTCCCTTCAGTAATGAAAGATCAATTCATTTTTTGTTTTGTTGTTGTTTGTTTGTTTTTTTAAGACTGATTTTTGAGAAAAGGGTTTTTATGGCTTTTGATGCCAGTTGCTAACTTACTTTCCAAAAGTGATTATACCAATTTACATTTCTCTAGTAATATAGTTCATTTTTAATCATTCTTTTAATTGTATTATATTAATAATTTAGTAAGCAAGCGCTTATTGAGTGTGGAGGCGTATAAACACAAAGAGTATAGTCATCTCAGCTATTCAGAACTTGGCCATCCAACAACCACATTGATGATGTAGTGCCCAATTAAGACCAAGGAGATTACTAAAACAAGCTTTTGAGCTGCCAAGTATAGTTGTCGAAAAAGCCACAGATTAATACAAACACCATAATCATAGGAGACTGTTCAAGCTCATACTTGGAAATGGTTTTCACTTATTTTACTTTGTCTTCTTGGTTTCTATATTGGACTGATAGAGAAGACAGTATCTTTCATAGGTTTGTGCAGTGACAGCAGTGAGATGGCAGCAGCAAAGAAAAGGGAGGAATCAGAGCTACATTGATTTCTAGACATGCTTTTCAAATTCAAGCAGTATAAGGATTTTCTCTATTTCATGATTGATAATAATTATTACTGCTCCAGTTATAGATTCAGACACATTTTAACTAAACCAACTGGCCAATTTATGTGCAGTTTATGCTTTATTGTAAGTTGTTTTTTGTTTTAAATCTGAGTTTATCTAGAAATCAACATGGAATCTCTGTCGGCTATTTTATTTAATTATGTTTTTATTATTTGTTTTTATTTAAGTTTCTTTTTTTTTAAGATTTAATTTATTATTTCCAGAGAGAGGGGAAGGGAGAGAAGCAAAGAGGAAGAGAAACATTAATGTATGGTTGCCTTTCACCTGCCTCCAGCTACAGACCTGGCTGGAGACCTGGCTTGCACCCTGGTTATGTTGCTGTGGCTGGGAATCGAACCAGTGACCTTTGGGTTCTCAGTTGGGGACCTATCTACTGCACCACCAACCAGGGCTTATTTAAGTTTTTATTATACAAATAACTACCCAGTTATTAGAAAAATTAGAACTTAACTAAGTCAAAAGAAGATCATTGAAATTGTTAATAATTCTGCCATCTAGAGATACATGTTGTCATGTTGATGTTTCTCTGTATGTATGAGGTCCGTGCCGAAAGTATCAAACCAATGTCATTAAAACAGTTTTTGCAGCTGATACTTTCAGGACACATACATACAGATCTCATGTATGTTTTAATTAAAATAGGATCATTGTTGTACTTAACTGTTTTATTATCTACTTTAAACATGTAATGTATGATAAATGTTTTTATCAAGTTTGTAAGCAGATTTACCCTCATTAAAATGCCTGGTGCTCTCTTATGCTCCTTGTAACCTAGTCTAGAAATCTTGAGATCACTTCTGATGCGTCTGTTTTACTCATCCATTACATCCAGCTGGGTATCAAGTCCTCCCACTACTAATCCATGGACTATCATGAATCCACCTGTCCTTCTCTGATCCCACTCTGTCCTGCGTCAGACCTCTTCATTTTTAATCTATACTGTTGCAGTCATTTCTTACATAATTGGCAATTGTCCGTACATATGATTCTTTAAAGTTTTTATTAATCTTTAGAGAGAAGGGAAAGAAGGGAGAAAGAGAGGAAGAGTAAAATCAATGTGTGCTGGAGCACCCCTCTAACCGTGGGCCTGGCCGGCTACTCAGGCATGTTCCCTGACTGGGAATCGAACCAGGGATCCTCTGGTTCTCAGGCTGGTGCTCTTTTTAAAATATGCATGAAGAGAAATACATGTAGGAGGAAGACAGGCACTTTATAACATAAGGCAGAATATAAATGAAGTACTAGCCTCAGTAGCCCGGGCTGACCTCTTTATTTATTGCTATTGTAAAAATGTACTGTCATGATGTTTAGACACCTTTTCTAGCCTTTCTAACGCCATTACCTACCTTCTTTCCATCCTTTCTTTTTTTCCTCTTTCCACCTTTTCTTCCTTTCTTTTCTTTTATGCTTTTTCTGTCCCCTGAAATATTTGTACCTCTTTATATATTGGTGATATTGCTTATTCTTGCCCAAACATGTTGTGTGTTTTAATTGCTATTTCCCAAGCCTATCTCCACCTTTTGAAATTTAATTTAACCATCAACCCTAGATCACATCATTTTTTCTTGAAATCTTCCTCAATTTGAATTATCTCCTTCTGCATTTCCATTGCACTGTTTATATACTTCATTTATATTCTGCCTTATGTTATAATGTGCCTGTCTTCCTCCTACATGTATTTCTCTTCAAGCATTTTTTAAAAAGATCACGTTTTATTTTAAAATCACAAATTATTTCATTAACTCTTTACCTTGACAACCACTACTAAGTAGTGTTTCAGGAAGATCAAGACATTAAGCTTTCTCTAGTATTAAAGAAAATACCAAGTACTATTATAACAAACTTATAAATAAAATGTTCATTTCTAATGGAATTATCAGTAGTGTAATTCTAAGCAGTCTCTTTCTTATGTTTTGCCCCTTTTAGGCTGGATCAGTGCATGTAAGAATTCGACGAGATGCAAATGAACAAATGGTTCTTGCTCATGTGACCAATAGGCTGTACACTCTCGTGTCTACTCTGACGGTTCAGATTTTCAAGGATGACTGGATAAGGCCTGCCTTACTGTCTGGGCCTGTTGCAGCTAACGTCCTAAATTTTTCAGATCATCACGTAATCCCAATGCCTCCTTTTAAGGGCACTGATGAGTTGAACCCTGCCACATCAACTCCAACCAAACCCAGTAGTCCGCCTCCAGAATTTTCATTTAACACCCCTGGAAAAAATGTGAGCCCAGTTATTCTTCTAAACACACAAACAAGACCTTATGGTTTGAGTCTTAATCATGGTCATATACCTTATGGCAGCATGCTTAATCAAGGACTTGGAGTTCCAGGAATTGGAGCAACCCAAGGATTCAGGACTGGTATTACAAATATACCAAGTAGATATGGAACTAACAATAGAATCGGACAACCAAGACCGTGACGTACTGTAATTTAATTTATTATATGAGGAATATTGACTTATTGACTTCCAGTTTATTTAGTAATTCAACTTTGCATTGACTGTTCAATCATTTATTATAAATGTTAGAGAATAGTAATTAGTTCACATTATATAAAAAACTATTTTTATAAAATGCATTTAGGACACTGAGAACCTTTAAATATTACAAGCTTTAAAGTGTTATTTCTCTAAATTTGAATTTTACTATCTTTGGTTTTGTAATTAACTACAGTGTGATATGAGATTATCTTTGCAAGAGAACCACTGAGTGGATCTGTCACATTATTAAAACCATGATTTTTTTAGTGAAATTTATAAACCTGTTTCTTGAGTAATGATATGCATTTTAGGAAATGAAAAAAAACTATTCATCCTAAAAGTAAAAGGCTTTAAAAAAAAAAAAGATTTTATTATTTTTTAGAGAGAGGGGAAGGGAGAGAGGCAGAGGGGAGAGAGACTTCAATGTATGGTTGCCTTTCACCTACCTCCAGTTACAGGCCTGGCTGGAGACCTGGCTTGCAGCCTGGTTATGTGCCCTGGCTGGGAATAGAACCAGCGACCTTTGGGTTCGCAGGCCAGCACCTAATCCACTGTGCCATCAGCCAGGGCAAAAAGTTTTTTTATAGCTTAATTGCTACACTTTTTTTTGAGGTTCTCCTGGATTATTTCTTGCAAAGTTAAAAGCAAAAAAGTTTTATCAGAACTTTTTGAATATATTATACTACCTGGTTTTGGTCATTTAAAAATTTCAGTACATTTGTGACTAGTCCATGATTTTCAACGTATTTTATTCTGGTAATGAGTACCAGATCGTTTGGTGATGTGCAGTAAAGGGATCCGTTTTCTATCAAGATACACATAATCAGATAATGACATAATGATGGAATTGATCTTTTCGTCACTTTTTCATTGGTTTACTTTTTTAATTTCTCACTTTACTAACAAAACATAATGTTACTAAAATATGTGGAATTCCATACACGATATGGGATTTGATACCTTTTCAAAGTTGCATAATCATTAGTTTATATTACATAATTTTACCAAGAGATAATGGACTTTAGATTGTAGAATACAGTACTTTCAGATTGCTAGAGGCAGTTTCTAACTTATTTTTGTTTTACTTTTTCAAACATAGTGAATTGTTAACTGTGTGATGAGTGGGAGAATTCTATAGATTATTTTATTTTTTTATTATTTTCCAAGTGCAAATGTTATAGACTTTCCAACATGGCCAGTATTACTTATTAAAAATAAAACAAGCAGCAGTCACAAATTACCTATGATTTTTTTTTCATTATATCATGAGTTTTATGATTAGGGTTTTAAAGAGGTATTTTAACAGTGAATTCAGCTTTTCGGGAATGCAGTGACTCCTGGAGATTTGTGACTTTTCCAGCCATCAGCCAGCTATCTAGAGAAGATTTTTGTTTTTGTAGAATTTGCAACAGTTTCTTCAATCAGCTCATCCTCTTTTAAATGTGAGCTATGCTTCCAAATATTTCTTCTTCACTGTGGAATAACAAACTTTATCTAAGAAGCCTTCTCTACTAAACAGAACTGTAGTTACCTGTAACAATAAATGACCATGTCTCAAAGAACTTTTGCTTGGTGAGGAGTTGGTCATTCTCTTGACATCTGTCACCCTGCCCAGGCATTTGACCTACTGAAGAAATAGAGTGCCTACTACCTTGACTGCTGGGGAAAATGAAACTGTAAAATGTAACAAGGCAACCTATTTCTTGTCCTTGGTCCTATGTTCTCCAACTATTACTATACCTATTATTGGTCTACTATTACAGGGTGATTGTTCCTCCATTGACCTCATCTAAACATGAATTTGGGTCATGCATGAAATCTGAAGAACTCATATGTACGGAGGGAAGATTAAGAGGTATGTGCTGCCACCCTCTGTACATCTTCCCCATTCCTCATAGGACTTTTAAAGTGTGCAGGTGCTGAACACAATTCTGCATGAGGTTCAGTGCCTTCTTCCTCAACACCTGTGCAGTTGTCCCACCAAAGGTGCTTTCATGCCCACAAACACTATTTGAGAAGTTGCCTGTGGGTTCTGAAGGAACTGGCTCTTCTTGCTGAAATTCAGTAATGCCAACTGCAGCAGGTGACTTCAGTCCATCCTTTGCCAGACTGTGGCCAGCTTTTGGATATGAAAACAAGAAACTTGGCTAGCATAGGCTTTTAGGCTATGGAGTTCATTGAAGCTAGATTTTTTTTTTAGAGGAAATTCAAATTATATACTTGGCCTGTGGTTTGTGATTAAGACTAAGCTTCATGGAGTGTGATTAACCCTGTTTGAGAAATCACTATTTGTAATGGGGAAAAACCACCAGACTGGAAGACAAGAATTGGATTCTAATCCTGACACTGCCTCTATGTAAGTAGCTTTGTAACCATGGGCAAGTCATTTAACTTCTTTGAGTTTTCTCATCTGTAAAGTTAGTGTGAAGAATGAATTAGTTGACCTATAACACTCAGCCTCTAAGATTTTATGATTAAATCTATAGAATATATGCCTACTTGCTAAACAGAATTTTGTGCCCAAAATTTCTCCCCAGTGACTGCCTCAACATACAGGCCAAGTGTTACCTGCACCAACACCTAAGCCAGTAATTTGAGGTACCATGAGAATAGAAGGTGAACTGCAGGCTAACACCATTTAGGATTTTGGTTATTTCAGACTTGCCTCAAATCTTTAAATCTGTTTAAACAGATTTTTCTTCTTTCTTTGTGGGAAAGGATTATTTTTGTGGGATGTTGAAGATAAGACTAAAACAAGGTACCCTTAGCTTCCATAGGGTATAAAAAAATGGGGTACATTTTAATTTCTTCCTTAATCTCTGAAATCACAATGGAAATTACATGCATGTATCAGCAACTGGGGAGGACCTGAATTTTAAGCCTCCAATTTAACTGCCAATTTTTATTCTTGACTAAAGAATCCCCATCTTTTTTCGGGAGTCTGATCTTCTTATATAAGAAAATGCTTATTCCAAATTGTTTGAATTAAACTTTTTGAATAAAAAACAGACATGGAGTTTTCTGTGATTTTAAAATAATTTTGGCTTGTTTCTTTGTTCAGTAGCTATTTATTGGTAATTTAATTATATTGAGCAAATTCTTGTTGAGAGTCCAGTACATGCCAGGTACTGTACTAAGTATGCATACAGTATAACAGTTTTTTTTTTTTTTTTTTTTTTTTTTTTTTTTTTTTTTTTTTTTTTTTTTTTTTTTTTTTTTTTTTTTTTTTTTTTTTTTTTTTTTAATTTTATTGTTGTTGTATTACATCCATCCCCTTTTTGCTCCCCTCTGTCCCCCCACCCACCCGTATAACAGTTTTTGTGACCTGCTATTCTTGGGACCAGGGACCCCAGGATGAGAATGAGCCCCCTTCAAGGAGCTGATAATCCTAGTCCAAGGGCTGAAACACAGAACTATTGCACATGTTGTCAGTAAACTCCCTCCCACTTCCTCCTCTTCGGTGTCCTCATTGTTCTGGCATCTTCTTTGTTCCTGAATGATAGAACTAAGAAAGTAGATTTCCACACAAGACCAGATAAGGTGGGATGGTGCCACACATTGATGTCAGTAACGGAAGAAAACTTGAGAAGAGGCAAGGTGGGCAGACACTGTTGACACAGTCTTTACGTGTGTGATAGATTGGACTGCGCGAGCGGACTTAAATCACCAGGCTGAAAGTAATGGAACCCCCAGAGTACTTGTGGGCTCAGGGGGCCCTTGATTTAATCAGTTACTAGTTTAAAAGCTCCTTTAATAACACTGACATCATCCTCATCCAACTGCCACCCAGCAAGCCTAGCTTCTTGCAAAAAAGTTAACTTAGATAACACATGGCCAAGTTTTCTGACTAATGCTGCTTCGGGTAAAAATCTTTCAGTACTGAAGTCAAAAAACACTAATTGCTTAAGATTTTCAAATACACCCATGAAGGTAAGCCATCCATCGCTGCTCACACAATTTCCTGCCAAATCCAGCTGCTGGAAGTTTCTCAGAGGGTTCTTTTCAAAAAATGCATCTGGTGAAAAACAGAAATTAGTATTTTAGTTGGAAGCAAAACAGTGTTTTAAAGAGAACGTGCCATGTTTGGACTAGTGCTTTGTTTTAGAAGTTATACTAGATAGGGCAGTGATTGTGAACCTGGCCCATTGTATTTACAGATTATATTATACCTAAAGTATAAGTTACTCTGATAAGTAATATTTATTTATTTAAATTAATTATTTTTAGAGAGAAGGGAAGGGAAGGAGCAAGGAAGGGATAGAAACATCAATGTAGGTTGGTTTCCTTTCACCTGCCTCCAGCTAGGGACCTGGCTGGAGACCTGGCGTGCATCCTGGGTATGTGCCCTGACTGGGAATTGAACCAGACCCTTGGGTTCGCAGGCCAGTTCTCTATCCACTGAGCTACACCAGCCAGAGCTTTGATAAATAGTATTTAAGTAATCAGTATTATTAATCAAATAATGTAATTATAACATTTAAAATAATTATTACATAATTTTCCCTTATTCTGACTTCCATACTATGGAATAGAGGGACAAAATAAAAGTAGGTTTCTGGGTCTGAAAGACTGCACAGAGCAAAGCCACCCCACCTGCCTGGACTGCTTACCTCTAGACAGAGAAAGAAGTTCTATCTTCTGTAAGCCATGGCTCTTGTTATACTATCTCAGCCTGTGCCCAGTCTAACTCATATAGGACCTCAATTCCCTCCTCATAGGGAGCCCTTCTTTATTCCTTATAGGTAGCTTTCGCCCTTCTTTCTCACACGTCATGTTCACAATTTTTGCCTCGGCCTTTATTTTAAAATTAATTTTAGAGAGGAAGGAAAAGAGAGAGAGAGAAGGAGAAAGATGAACTTGGTTCTACTCATTTATGCATTTCTTGGTTGATTGTTGTATGTGCCTGACTGGAGTTTGAACCCTCCACCTTGGTGTATTGGGACAACACTGTCTGGGCCCCCCAGCCAGGCTGCCTTTTCCATGTGCTTCTCAGCATGGCCTGCCCCGGTCAAAATGCTGGTTGTCAGTTAGTGTCTGTAAGGCTCCTTCCCTAAAGAGCAACTTATTTTCTCCTTCTCAACTAACAGACCAGATTTCACCACCTAAAAGGAACTTTAAAAAGAATTTAAAGCCCATTCCACTGTCAGAGGATGAGCTCTTTATACAGGCTATCTACTAAGGTTTAAGAATGGTACCAACTTAGTAAGAGATCTTCTTGTACTGACTGGATAGTCAGGACAATGTGTGCAGGCACAGAAACCTAGAGCAAGTAGCATAATCCATCCTCCAGGGCATGCTTCGTCCTTTCATCTGCAGTGTTTCTGTATCAGGAAGAGCAGGCTGCTCCTGAGAGAAGAGGGTTCTGTGATATTCAGAGCTGTGGGCTGTGGCGAGTGGAAGTGGCCTGATCCAAATTCCAGGCAGAATCTCACATACTCTGGGTAGGAAGACTCTTCCTTGAAGGGTCCCTGCATACTAAAAAATACTCTAGAACCAGAGCTCTTAGAGTTTTTCATTCAGCAAACATTTCTAAATGTGTGCCTACTATGTACCACAGATTGAGCCAGGCGCTGGGTCTATGTGAAAAGAACAGACATAGCCCCTGTCTTAACAGGTTTGCTGTGATACACTGTGAAAACATACATTATAAATTATGGGTGCTGGGTGCTAGGTGCTGTGGTAGGCCAGGGTGCCCTGGGAACTCACGGAGGCAATTAGCCTTCCAACCCCAAGGCAAGGGAGCTTTACATGCTGCAGGAGGAAAACTGAAGGGCCCTTCTCCGGAGAAACTGAACTGCCTCCAAAGGGAGAGCCATTTTCCTTTCCTGAAGCTAACCAGACGGACGGAAGGTCACTCACTCTCTCAGCACAGAGCTTCTTATCAACTTGTGCCGGGCTCCGAAGTGTCCAGAGAGCAGACATTTGAGAAGAGCCTCCAATAACGAAGACAGAAAAAAGCCAAACAACTCCCAAGGAATGAGGTTGCAGGGAACAGGAAAAGGAAACTTCAAAACCTTATTTTTTCAGGGACCCTAAAAAGGTACTGCATCTACCCAACAAAAATAAGGTGCTATTTTTTTAAGTGCAATTAGAAAAGAAAGAATGCTTGGAAAATAAAAATGTGGTATCAGGATCCATGTAGCAGAACGATTGGGTTCAGGATTTACCACAGAGCTTCTAGAGCATGCGTAGGATCTTGTGATGGTGCTTTTTATTTTTATTTTTTTTAAATTAACAAACCGGATAATGAGCTCAGATGTGATGGATCTCTCAGTCTGGATAATGAAATTCAGCCTCTAACTTGAAAGATGCTATTGAAAAAAAAAGGGTTTTGTTAAAACAGATGAAAGAGATCCCTGAGCTAATAACTTTTTTTCCGGTTGTCCCAGATTGTTGATGGGCTAGAAACAAAATTTTGTACGTTGTAATTTTTAAGGATGGCCACTGGAGTTCTAAGACAGAGGGCAGTCTCTGAGGAAGAGCAGAGACTCCTAGGACCAAGCTCTAAGGAAACTGGGAGCATTTAATATCTGGGTGGAGGAATTGCAATTGCAAAGGAGACTGAGGAGCATGGAAGTCAAGAGAACATTTTGAAAAGGAGCAAATGCTCAGTGTCAACTTCTACAGAGGAATCAAGCAAATTAAAGTGTCCAGTGTATGTTAATCAGCCCCCAAAAGAAACCCAGACCCCTGACACCCCCCACAGCCTGGCAACCACAAATCTGCATTCTGTCACTATGAATTGCCTATGTTACGCATCTCACATAAATAGAATTATACAACACATCTTTTGTGAAAATATTTTTAAGGTTCATCCATGTTGTAGCATGTTCCAAAACTCCATTCCTTTTAATGGCTGAATAATACTCTAATGTGTGGATACACCATGTTTTGTTTACCCATTCATTCCTGAGGCACATTTGGGTTTATACTGTGTGTGTGTGTGTGTGTGTGTGTATTTCTCCATGTAACCATCTATATCTACATTAAGCTAAGCTACGCATGACATGAATTCATTCTAATTTATTACACTGAGAAAGCTGGTTCCACCATCTGCCATCTATTTACTTAACTGTTCAGTTCTAGTGTAAATATGTAGCAGTGTCAAAATTGTTAACCCCAACCAGAATCAACTACCACATAATGTACAGTGCTTTAGTTTTATAGGTCATTTCCAAAGCCATTTAGGTCCATGTCTTTCAGCTCATCCCCTGCTGTGAGATGATTTCACAGTCTGCAATAAAGTTAGATTGTTCTGCATTCTGCATTTTGTCTTTGGGTTTCCCAGGCCTCCTAAGTGATCTTTTTAGTTTGCATACATTAAGGTCCACTCTGTGCTGTAAAGTTCTATGGATGTTGACAAATACATGTATGCACAATTACAGTCTCATGCAGACTAGTTCTACTGCTCAAAAAATTCCCTTGAGCTGCCTGTTTCACAGCCCCACTTCCTCCTAAGCCCCTGACAATGACTGGGCTTTTTACTCTCAAGAGAATAGTTTTGCCTTCTCCAGAACCTCATATAAATTGAATCATACATTTTGTAGCCTTTTAAGACTTGATTTTTTTCCCCACTTAGTAATATATTATTTAAGATTCCCTTACATCTTTTCATGGCTCAAGAGCTCATTTCCTTTTACCACTGAGTGATATAATACTGTACAGCTGTACCACTTTGTTCATCCATTCACCCACTGAAGGAATCTCAGTTGCTTCCCGTTTGGGTCAATATTCAGTAAAGCTACTACAAACATGTGCTTGTGTCTCCCTTTTGATGAATGATCACTCTTTTTTTTCTGGAACAATCATGCTTGATTTTTATTTTGTTACTCTTTATTTATTTATTTTTAGACAGCAGGGAATGGAGGGAGACAGAAACATTGATCAGTTGCCTCTCAAACACCCCTAACGGGGGTCTTGGCCCACAACCCAGGCATGTGCCCTGACTGGGAATGTTTTGATTCACATGTCAATCCACTGAGCCCAGCAGCCAAGGCATTGTTATTTTTTATAAAAGACCAGTTTTAAACTTTATTAATCTTCATTTGCTTTCTGTTTCATTGATTTCTTATGTTCATTATGTTGCAGGGGTGGTCTCAGACCACCACAATAAAGGGAGACAGGATATTTTTGCTGATGAAGGGTGTAGCCTTCAATTTGTAAAAAGCAACATCTGTGGAGCTCAATAAAGCGAATCACAGTAAAATGAGGTACACCTATACTTTTATGTTTATTATCTTGTGGTTTACTCCATTGTTTTACTGGCTTCCTACCTTAGAAACTATAATTTTCAGCCTTTCATCTTATTAATGTAAGTATTTAAGACTATGAGAATATTGTTCAAGCCCTGCTATTTTTTTTTCCTGCATGCCACAGGTGTGGATATATAGTGTTTTCTTACCATTTAGTTCTAAACATTTTTGTTGAAGTTTGTCACTATAAACTTGCAGTGTATCTATCTGCCCAGTTCTGTGATTTTTCCCAGTAGCCTGAGTGTAGGTACAGAAAAAGTGGAAAGTTAAGGCCAATCCAGGCCTGGGGTTTTTCCAGGACAGCACATCCCAACCATTGTATCCAATTTCATACCTCACATAGTCACAACTCATTTTCTCAGTACGTCTCATTAGGTAGTCTTTCTTTAATTAGAGTCTGTCTCTCATTACACTTTCTTGATTTCATTACACCACCCATCACACATATCCATCACTAAATATCACTGCCTAATTTGACTGGTGATACTGGAGGCCCAGTGAGTTCCATGTGGGATTGTAAAAGATGGAGATGGGAAGAGGACCAGGCATTAACCGGTAGCTGGAGCCTAAATTGGCAGAAAGAGTCAAGCATCTCTTTGAGAATGTGGAAGTGCCAGTGATGTGAACTAATCTCCCATTCAGAACTATCATATAATTCTGCCTTCATAATTACCCACACAATAAACCTGCTACATCCATAATTATACTGGGACCTTGTAGAAATTAAGGACAGATGATTGTTTCTTTCCATCTGAGTTACTTGGAGAATAGGGAAAGGAACCCCTTTAGGAGGCAAGACAATATAGACCGAGAGGCAGACAGGAGTACAAATTCAGATGCAGAAGTGACCATGGAAGCTGAAGCCCTGTGTCCAGGCTGACAGCTTAGGCAAGGTATAGGTTAAGGCCATGTTTTTTCTAAGCTGCAGGGTACCCCTTCCTTTAGTGGACAAGAAAATCAACTTAATAGGTTGCATGCAGCATTTGTTTTAAGTGAAATAGGATAGAACAAATAGAAGGTGAATTGCAACATTACTTTAAAAATGTGTATGTATGTGTGTTTCAGATCATGAGATAAAATTATTTTTAAGTGGGGGTCATAGAAACAAAAGTTTGAAAGACTTTGGACAAGAGGCTTAAAGCAAACATCTAGGTTGCAATAGGGGTGCAGAAGAAGCAGCACAGGGAGACTATTTCAGCAAGGAGGTAGTTTTTAAGTGAGGTCTTAAAGGGACTCTAGGCAGATGAAAGGCAACCATACATTGATGCTTCTCTCCTCTGCTTCTCTCCCTTTCCCTCTCTCTAAAAATAATAAATAAAAAATCTTAAAAAAAAAAAAACTAGGATAGTGTAAGGAGCCCCTGGGACAATTTCAACCATTCCAACATTTGCATCAGGCTGCCAGAAGGAGAAAAGAAAGATTAAGAAATTGGAAATCTATTAGAAAAAATAATGAAAGAAAACTTTCCTAATTTGGTGAGGAAAATAGACACACAAGTCCAGGCAGCACAGAGAGTCCCAAACAAAATGGATGCAAATGGGCCCACTCCAAGACATAGCATTATTAAAATGTCAAAGATTAAAAAGAAAGAGAGAATCTTAAAAGCAGCAAGAGAGCAGCAATTAGTACCTACAGATGATTACCCATAAGACTATGAGCTGATTTCTCAAAAGAAAATTTTCAGGCTAGAAGGGACTGGCAAGAAATACTCAAAGTCAGAAAAGCAGGGACCTACAGCCAAGATTGCTCTACCCAGCAAAGCTATCATTTAGAATCAAAGGGCAGGCAGATAAAGAGCTTCCCAGACAAGAAAAAAACTAAAGAAATTCATCAACACCAAGCCATTATATATGAAATGTTAAAGGGACTTATTTAAGAAAAGGAAGAAAATAAAAACCTGAACAGTAAAATGGCAATAAGTACATATCTATTAGCAATTGAATCTAAAAATTTAACTAAGCAAATAAGAACAGACAGAATCTTAGATACAGAGAGCATTTTGATGATTGTCAGAGAGGAGGGTTATGTGAGGGAATGGATGAAGAGATGAGGGGATTAAGAAGTACAAATAAGGGGGAAAAAAAAAAGAAGTACAAATAGGTAGTTACAGAATAACCATAGGGATGTAAGTACAGCACAGGAAATGGAGTATCAAAGAGTTTATATGCATGACCCATAAACATGAACAAAGGTGTGGAGATTGCCTGAGGGAATGGGAGGTGCTGGATGGGGGAGCAAAGGGGGGAAAACTGGAACAACTGTAATAGCATAATCAATAAAATATAATTTAAAAATATTTTTGTAGTCCTGGATTTTGTGGCTCAATGGATTGAGTGCCAGCCTGTAAACCAAAAGGTGGCTAGTTCAAGTCCCAGTCAGGGCACATATGTAGATTGTAGTCCAGATCCCCAGTAGCGGGTATGCCAGAGGCAACTGTCACTCATTAGTGTTTCTCTTTCCCTCCCTTCCCCATCTCTAAAAATAAAAGTAAAAAAATAATTAAAATATTAAAAATCTGTTTGTATAATGAAAGAGGAGCTGAAAAAATAAAGGCAGGGAAGGAAGGAGGAAGGAGGGAGGGAGGAGGGAGGGTGTGAGGAAAGATGGAAAGAGTAAGACTAAAGAACTTTGTAAGAACCAACTTCTTTTGTCTTGGCTCTCTGTGCATATACCTACCTAGAATTCTAATCTCAGCGTCTGTGAGTCTCCAGTTTTTCAGCCCAAGCTTGACAAGTTGTGGGGCCCCCTCCAGCTGTTCCAACAGCCTGGTCAGACTGACTCGGACATCACTACACCAAGGCAGACTCAGCACAGTTAGCTGTTTCAAGATGTGCAGCCTGTCAACTTGAAGGACCAGAAAAGAATTAGATCCATCACAAAATTTAAGAAGGGTGAAGACATGTGGGAGAGAAATGGTCTTTCTTTCTGCAGCCTTCTCAATGTGCAATGAGAATCAGCTTGTTTTTTGGTTAGTATTTTATGGAAAGTGTTCAAGAACATACAAAGAGCCCTGGCTGGTGGCTCAGTGGATAAGGCCTGAGAACCCAAAAGTCGCTGGTTTGATTCCCAGCCAGGGCACATAACCAGGTTGCAAGCCAGGCCTCCAGTCAGGTCCATGGCTGGAGGCAGGTGAAAGGCAACCATACATGGATGTCTCTCTCCCTCTCTGCCTCTCTCCCTTCCCCTCTCCCTAAGAATAATAAACAAAATCTTAAAAAAAAAAAAAAAAAAAAGGATCTACAGACACTATGCAGGATAATGTAATGAAACTGTGCATACTTATAAGCCAAGTCCCAACAAGCATCAAATCACGGACCGTCTTGTTTCATCCTCACCAAATTCCTTCCCTTCTGTATTATTTTGAATCAAATGTCAGACAGTAAGTATTTGTTTCTAACATAATCACAATATTTTGTCATACCTTAAAAATCTTGTTACTAACTCCTTAAGCACATTTATCTTAAACATCACCTACACTCAGACACTAGCTCCCTGGAAGGAGGTAAGCAGTTAAGAGCCTCCGGTGCAGCAAACATGGAAACTGGTGCCTCAAATGCCATAGGCATGTGTTCCTTAAGGACGGGTTAAGAAAGGACCACATACAACAACAATAAAATTTTTTTAAAAAATGGCCTACATAACTTCAGATGCATCTAATAAGGCAAAATTGTCATTCTTACTCAGTTCCCGTAGAGCTTCATTGCCATCTTTTTCCAGGTGATTTTCAGATAAATCAAGAATGCTCAGTTTGGCCAAATTGTGAAGATTCTGAGCTGGAAAAAAAAAATCCAAAATATAAAGAATATTAAAGAACTGTACATTTTGAAATATACTTGAAATATACTTATAAGAATTCTGAGCCCTTGTCTTCTTTGTTGATAGTATATGGATCATTATTTGGTTTAATTCATTATTCCCAAAAGTATCTGGATAGGTTTAACCCCCAACTCCCATGACTATGACCAACTGGGCAGATATTTCAAGGTCCTAAGTCCTGACTTAATAGACTTCAGTTCACATAAAGCCTAAAGCAGTGAAATATAATTAGGAAAGTCACGCCATGTCTCTCAGCCTCAGTGTCTTCATCTTTAGAATGAGGAAGTTGAACTAAAACTGTGAGGTCGCCTTCAATTCTGAAATGCTCTTATGTGAGAGAAACAAAGGAACAAAAACCAGATAAAGAGGAACTGCTCTCTGTGTACCACAGTTTAGATGATTTTGTTAATGTTATGTTTGTGATGTTAATCATAATAATAGGGACATTAATCATAAAACGCATTAATCATAAAATGGTTTGTAGCACTGTAGCTACAAACACTATGGATACAGGTATTTGCCTCTTTCCCAAAGTTCAGTTCACTTTTCCAAAAAGGCCTATATTAGTAGTACCTGTTTTCACTAACTGAAAGAGATCCAAAAAGGATTTCGCTCTTACAAAAGAGGCAAAAACAGTGTTAAACGTTTGTTTTGCAGGGCAGCCAGAGTGGCCCAGCCAAGCTTCATCCTGGGAACTGCTCTCAGCATCTCAGCACCCTGCAGCCAGAGCTTGGAGCTGTGTCTGTGAGCATCTGTGCTTTATCTCATTTATCTGTTAGCAGGTGTATCCTAAGGTATAAGAAAAGCTGAACGGAGTTTATCTTGGGGGTCTAGGAACACTAAAATAATTGTCCATAAAAGTTGATGGGAAAAAAAAAAATTGATGGGGACACCTGTCTTTATTGTGGTTGCTTACTCTATTGAAGTTTTTCCCATCAAGACTAATTAGAAAAATCTGTAAAAAAACTAGTCAAGTTTTGCATGAATATATACTCTTGTTATAATATTAGCTCTTATCTTTTACCAATCTTCTGAATCCTTTTCGTAAGAGTAAAACATCTTCTGGAGTTCGGTGTCTTGAAATTAAAAAAACCTATAAACTCCTCTTAAAAGGAGCCAGTTGCTGTGGTTAGTTGTGAAACCATCTCTTCTCAGCAGCAGGTGGAGAAGTAAAGGCGTGTGCTCATCCTTCTCATGCTCCCAGTGCATCTCTAGCCTTTTCTATCCATGACGTTCTCTAGCTTTTGGTTCATTTTAGCGCATAAGTAATCTCAGTCATTCTTACAGACTCTCAGCAGTTTGACATTGTTCTTAAAAGGGTTATACTATTTTTTCCCAAAATCTAAATTTACAAAACATCTGAATTGGACATAACCAGTTTATCCAATGATATGCAAAGCTTTTTTTTTCTTTCATACTTCATATGCACACTCTTTGGGAACTCAGGAGACTCAACTCCTATATTAATGCACATTACCTCTATCTTAACAGGGCAATGGGTAAGAACTGGAAGGCCTGAGAACATCTGAGGAAATCCCTCTCTCTCTCTCTACTTCTCAATCATTTATTTATCCATTCATCCCAATATTTATTAAGCAGTGATTCTATAACTATACCGACTTTCAAGTACCTACTTAATTTTTTCTACCTCTTCACTTTCTGTTAAAATTATAACATCTTCTATTATTCTGAAGCTCTCTGTTATCCATAGATAAGACATTTTCATTCTAATCATGCAGAAAATCAGACTAGACATTACCTAGAAGTCTTTATTATCTTTTCCAATTTCTCTAAAAATTCAATTTCTCCTTGAGGGACTCGGCTTACATTGCTATAGAAGTATCACAAGCTCCCCTACACTGTTCTCAGCGCGAGCAACAGTTACCCAGGGTTCTCACAGCATTTGCGGACAGGCAGCAGGAGAGTAACTGTATTTCTTCAAGGTCACAGGGTTCAGCTGACAAAGACTTGACTATGTAATCCATTCCCTCCCCAATGTCAGACAAGTGGGTCAAATGAAGTAAAGACATACTCTTCAGGTTTTTCAGACCTTCTGCTGCAAAAAGATGGAAAGGAAATGCATTAGGATACCAATTAAGTTGAGTTAACCATAGATTAATGGGCTAAGGAGGCAATGAGCAATTGCACAGAGCCCTTGCCATGGTCTTTCTGTAGAGACCTTATTAAAAGCCTAAGAGTGTAGTTTTTTTTTCAACTCTCGCTTTCCAATCTGCTGGACCATACAAAGTTCACTTATGTGGAGGTCATTCTCTTAGTAGCATGAGAAGAACCATAGTAAATGTGTAGTATTTTAACGAGTATCAATGTATACCTTTACCATAACTTTTTTCACAGAAATAAGTCTTCTGAGTAAGTGCTTGCTCTTTAAACCCTTCAAAAATCTTAGAAGGGGCCCTGGCTGGTGGCACAGTGAATAAGGTGCCGGCTTGCGAACCCAACAGTTGCTGGTTCGATTCCCCAGCCAGGGAACATAACCAGGTTGCAAGCCAGGTCTCTAGCCAGGTTCTGTAGCTGGAGGCAGGTGAAAGGCAACCATACATTGATGTCTCTCTCCCTCTCTGCCTCTCTCCCTTCCCCTCTCTCTGAAAATAATAAATAAAATCTTAAAAAAAAAAAATCTTAGAAGGGGTGGAGGCTGAATTCAGAGGGGCAGCATGGGGACTTCACTTCCTAGGTGTGCTTATAGTGTGACTGTTTACAGCCTCAGAACAACCTTGTTTGTGAGTGCATGGTAAGGGGCCTGCCTGATGCTTTACAAAGACCACATCCAATGCAGCATTCTTATCAACCAGGAGGAAGACACATCTTATATCAATAGTACAATTGAAAACATTCTAAAGTGTCCCTTGAATTGACTGGACATACCTTTGTGTCATTAGAATTGTTTATTTTTTAAAAGATTTTATTTATTATTTTTAGAGAGAGGAGTAGGGAGAGAGGCAGAGAGGGAGAAAGACTCTATGTATGGTTGCCTTTCACCTGCCTCCAGCTACGGACCTGGCTGGAGACCTGGCTTGCAACCTGGTTCTGTGCCCTGACTGGGAATTGAATCAGTGCCCCTTGGGTTTGCAGGTTGGCACTAATCCACTGAGCCACACCAACCAGGGCTACTGTTTTAATAATAGTTACCTTGCAGAGCTTTGGGAAGGTTGCTGATAATGTGTGCAATATATTTAGTAGGAGGCCTGGCACAAAGTTAGTGAGTATTAATAGCTATCTTGGGAGTACACATAGCTTAGAGGCTGTGAATATGAGCTTTGCAGTCAGTTTGATTCCTGGATCCTATGCTTAATAATGTGGTAAACATGGGCAAGTTATTCAACCTTTTAGCTGTGGTTTTAGGGATAATTATACCTATGTATTAGGACTATTGTGAGGATCCAGTGAGAAATATGCAAAAGTGCCTGATACAGTGTTTAACCTGTTGCATAGTAATTCTTTGATGAGTAGTAAATTTAGATTGGTTTGTTCAAGTCCAGACCATGATTCTTTAATCATAGAACAAGATTTTCTCAGGTAGTGGATATAAAGCGTTTTTGCATCATTTCTACCAATTGGTGAGGAATTGGGCAAGTCAATAAACTGTTCTAGGTTCCAGTGGCAATAAAATGAGAGGTAAACTAGATGCTCTCAGGCTCCTTCAAACTCTGGTATTCAGTATAGCTGAAAAGTATGCAATAAGTGTTCATTGAACACTGAATTGACTTGATTATTCTCATGTAGGCTATATAGTGAAAAAAGGTGAGTCATGTTTTAATTACAGCATAGGGTTGTTTCGACAAGCAGAATTAAAAAGAACAAGGCTGAGGAGCATTTAACTAAGGTCTCAAATAGGGCTAGAAAAGAACAAATAAAACAAAGAAAAAAAATTTTTTCTCCCCAAGAAAGCTGCTGCAAAACAGCTTCCACAGGAAACCTCCCTGTCCTAGAAGGCAAACCATGCTTGTGCTTTTAAAGTTTTCTTGATCCTCATTTATTCTTGTACTATTCTATTTCTGAGGTTTTACCTAATTATAAAACCACCATATATACTTAAAAAAAAAGATTTTATTTATTATTTTTAGAGAGAAGGGAAGGGAGAGAGGGGAAAGACATCAATGTATGGTTGCCTTTCACCTGCCTCCAGCTACCGACCTGGCTGGAGATCTGGCTTGCAACCTGGTTATGTGCCCTGGCTTGGAATCGAACCAGTGACCTTTGGGCTAAACAATATTTAAAAGTGTATATGGTCTTGGCTGGTGGCACAGTGGACAAGGCATCAGCCTGTAAACACAAAGGTTGCTGGTTTGATTCCCAGCCAGGGCACATAACCAGGTTGCAAGCCAGGTCTCCAGCCAGGTCCTTAGCTGGAGGCAGGTGAAAGGCAACCATACATGTATGTCTCTCTCCCTGTCTGCCTCTCTCCCTTCCCTTCTCTCTAAAAAGAACATATAAAATATTTAAATAAATAAATATTGTTTATATGCTTTAAATAGAAATATAGTCAGTAATTTATGAAGTTTTACTTAATTTTGAAACCACAATTTAAACATTTACTTTGTTTCTATGCTTTAAATACAAGCATAGTCAATCAGCCAGGAAGATAAAACATATCCTGTCTTCCATTCTCAAAAGGATTATGAAGTCCTGGCTGGTGGCACAGTGGATAAGGTGCCGACCTATGAACCCAAAGATTGCTGGTTCGATTCCCATTCGTCACATAACCAGGTTGCAAGCCAGGTCTCCAGCCAGCTCCATAACTGGAGACAGGTGAAAGGTAATCATACATTGATGTCTCTCTCCCTCTCTGCCTCTCTCTCTTCCCCTCTCTTTAAAAATAATAAATAAAAAATCTTTAAAAATAAAAGGCTTACAATATAGTGGCGTACAATTTACTTAAAGTGGTGCTGAATTATTGGAATGGAAATGGAGAAAATGTTTAGGAAAACCAGTGTAGTCACAAATACATAAAGGTATCCTTGCCTTGAATAGACACAACCAGTGTCAAAGAGTCTTTTTTTTTTTTTTCAAGATTTTATTTATTATTTTTAGAGAGAGGAGAAGGGAGAGAGACAGAGAGGGAGAGAAACATCAATGCATGGTTGCCTTTCACCTGCCTCCAGCTACAGACCTGGCTGGAGACCTGGCTTACAACCTGGTTATGTGCCCTGGCTGGGAATTGAACCAGCAACATTTGGGTTTGCAGGCCAGCACCTATCCACTGTGCCATCAGCCAGGACTTCAAAGAGTCTTGACTTAACTGTTCTTAGTATCAAACTTATATTAATGAAAATAATTATTAAAAATCTAACCTAGTTTTATAGCATCTTCCTCATCCATCTTAATGTTACGTAGTATAAGCTTCATAAGGTTCTTCAAATTCCCCAAGCTGTCAGTCAGACCACCTGCCAAAAGAAAAGAAATTGGACTGTGTTCAGTGGTCATTTACTGAATTTCTATTACCAATTAAAATGGTTTTTAATTGTCACCATTGGTAAGAGATGCTCATGAAATTGACATTAAAATGTATGGTGTTTGTCCAGAAGTGAGCACCTTCCTTAGTTAAAAACATTGTTCTCCAAATACAACGGGACCAGACTGGAAAACAATAACAGAAAGATAACAGGGAACTCTCCAAATAATTGGAAATGAAATGACACATTTCTAAGTGTGGATGAAGTAAGAAGTCTCAGGGAAAATTGGACTTGAAAAATACAGAAATAAAAATATAATATCATGGCTGGTATCACAGTGGATAAGGCATCAGCCTGTGAACCCAAAGGTGTCTAGTTCAATTCCCAGCCAGGGCACATAACCAGGTTGCAAGCCAGGCCTCCATCTAGGTCTGTAGCTGGAGGCAGGTGAAAGGCAACCATACGTTGATGTTTCTCTCCCTCTCTGCCTCTCTCCCTTCCCCTCTCTCTGGAAATAATAAATAAAATCTTTTTTAAAAAATCTAAATATATATACTATCAATATCTGCAACTAACATATTTACGTAGAAGGAGATTTGAAGTACTGAATTCTTATATTACAAATAAGGTAAGGTATCAGATCAATAACTTAAGCTTACTATTTAAGAAACTAGGCCCTGGCTGGTGGCTCAGTGGAAAGGTGCCAGCCTGTGAACCCAAAGGTCGCTGGTTCAATTCCTAGTCAGGGCACATAATCAGGTTGCAAACCAGGTCTCCAACCAGGTCCCCAGCTGGAGGCAGGTGAAAGGCAACCATACACTGATGTTTCTCTCCCTCTCTGCCTCCTTGCATTCCCTCTCTCTAAAAATAATAAATAAATCTTTTTTAGAAAAAGAAAGAAACTAGAGAAAGAAGAACAAAATAAATTCAGTGCAAGAAGAAGACAGAAATTAAGATCAGGGCATAAGTCAATAAAAATTGCAAACAATAAAATTAAAAAATAAAATAAAATAATATTTCAACTATAAAAAAAAATTGCAAACAGATAAACCACAGGGAAAAATCAGTTTTAAAAGTTGTATCTTTATTCCCTAGCTAGGGCACATTAATAAGGTTGCAAGCCAGGTCTCCAGCCATTTCCGTAGCTGGAGGCAGGTGAAAGGCAACCATACATTGATGTCTCTTTCCCTCTCTGCCTCTCTCCCTTCCCTTCTCTCTAAAAATAATAATAAATAAAATCTTTTTAAAATAAAGGGAACTAACTGTATGAGAAAACATATTTGCCAATGATACCTCAGATAAGGGTTTGATATCCAAAATATATAAAGAACTTATGAAGCTCAACACCAAGGAGACACACAGCCCAATAAAAAAATGGGCAAAGGACCTGAACAGATAACTCACTGAGGGAGACATACAAAGGGCCCAGAGGAATATGAAAGAATGATCAACATTACTAGCCATCAGAGAGATGCAAATTAAAACCACAATAAGATACCACCTCACACCTGTCAGAATGTCAATCATTAACAAATCAACAAACAACAAGTGTTGGTGAGGATTTGGGGAAAAGGAACCCTGGTGCACTGTTGGTGGGAATGCAGCCCCTACGGAAAATAGTATGGCATTTCCTTAAAAAACTAAAAATGCCTTTTGAGACAGCAATTCCACTACTAGGACTATACCCAAAGAATCCTGGAACACCAATTCATAAGGACCTATGTACCCCTATGTTCATATCAGTTATATGTACAATAACCAAATGCTGGAAACAGCCTAAGTGCCCATCAGTTGATGATTGGATCAGAAAACGTTGGTACATTTACACAATGGAATACTACACAGCAGAAAAAAAGGAACTCCTAAACCTTGCAACAACATGGGTGGAACTAGAAAGTATCATGCTTAGTGAAATAAGCCAGTCAGTGAAAGACAAATACCATATGATCTCACCCATTAC
Source organism: Noctilio leporinus (assembly GCA_004026585.1). Lineage (NCBI taxonomy): Eukaryota > Metazoa > Chordata > Mammalia > Chiroptera > Noctilionidae > Noctilio > Noctilio leporinus. The sequence continues at coordinate 877,400 of PVIW01000049.1, read as the reverse complement.
AGGATAACAATGAACAAAACAACAAACAAATTAGCAAAAGAGAACCAGATACATGAATACAAGGAACAGATCTTCCGTGGGCAGAGGGGAGGGGAAATGAGGAGGGAGGAGAAGGAGACAAAGAAGGGGAGCAGTTTAGTCAAGGAACTAGCATGGAAGAACCATGGACATGGACAACAAGTGGGTTGACTATGGGGTGGAGTGGGTGGAAAAGGGAAAGAAGGGAGGGGAAATGGGATGGGTGTAATACAACAACAATAACATTAAAAATTTTTTTTAAGTTGTATTTTTGAAAAGATCAATAATAATGATCAATTTCTAAAAAGATGACAAAAAAGAGGTAGAATACATTGCAAATATCAGAAATGAAAAGGAGGGTATCACTACAAAGACTGCAGATATTAAAATGATAAGAGGATAATATTAACAAATACACACATAAATTTGACAGCATAAATAAAATTGCCCAATTTCTTGAAAATTGCAAACTACTAAAACTCACCCAACATTATGTGGGTAACCCTAATAGTCCTACAAAGCTATTAAGGAAATTGAACCATAGTTTAAATTTTTCTAAAAAAGAAATTGACAGGCACAAATAATTTAATTTGCAAATTCTACCAAGTAAAGAAGAAATAACACCAATTTTATAAATAACTTCTAGAAAATAGAAGTAGAAGGAAAAGGATAAATGGTAATAGAAAAAAACACAATAAAATGTTAAAATATAAATAAATACATAAAATTTAAAAAAGAAGGAAAAAATTTCAACTTAAAGAAGTTCCATTAACCAATATGAAACCTAGACCAAGAAAATTTTTTAAAAAAGAAAATTTCAGATTAATACAGGATATCACTCATGAGTATAGAAGCAAAAATCTTCAATAAAATATTACCAAGGAATCCAGCCATGTATAAAAAGAATATTGAAGTACCACCTAATTGACTTTATACAGAAAACATAGGTCTATTTCAATATTTGGAAATTCATTCGTGTCATTCACTATATTAACAGCCTAAAAAAGAAAAACTACATGATCGTATAAATTGATGCAGAAAAAACTTTGACACATTCAGCATCTATTCATGATAAAAATTCTCAGTTACCTAGGAATGGAAGGAAACTTCCTCAATCTGATAAAAGGCATCAACAAAATACTACAGCTAACATTGTACTTAATGGTGAAAGTCTGAATGCTTTCTCCCTAACATCAGGGACAAGACAGGATGTTCACTCTCACTTCTTTTTAAATTTTTTTTTAAAGATTTTATTTATTATTTCCAGAGGCAGAGGAAGGGAGAGAGGCAGGGAGGAAGAGAAAAGTCAATGTATGGTTGCCTTTCACCTGCCTCCAGCCACAGACCTGGCTGGGGACCTGGCTGGGGACCTGGCTTGCAACCTGGTTATGTGTCCTGGCTGGGAATCGAACCAGTGACAACACTCTCATTTCTCATATTCAGTATTTCATTGCAAGTCATGTCAGTGCAATAAGGAAAGAAAATGAAATACAAGGAATACACATTGTAAAGGAAGAAAAACTTCAAAAAAACTACCCCTTCTAAAACAAAACAAAACAAAACAAAACCCTCCTAGAACAAGTGAGTCCAGCAAAAGTGTAGGAATAGAAGGTAAACCACAAAAATCTTATTTCTCTACAGGCACAATAATAACTGGCAACCAAAAAATGTTTTAAATACCATTTGCTGTAACTCCAAACAAATGAAAAGTTAGATAAAAACCTAATAAAATATATACAGAATTGACATGATGAAAACTACAAAATGATGATAAAAGAAATTAAAGAGAACCTACATAAATGGAAAGAGAACCTATGTAAATGGGTTGAAAAGATTCAATATAATATAGGTTTCAATTCTCCCTAAACTTGGTCTATAAATTTAATGTAATCTCAGGAATTTTTGATGATATAAACAATGTGATTTTAAAATTTATATGGGAGGGCAAAGTAACTACAATATTTAAAAAAGAATTTTGTTTTATAATTTAGACCATGTGATATATTACTCAAACAATAAATTAGCCCTGGCTGGTGTGGCTCAGGAGATTGAACACCAGCCTCTGAAACACAGGATCACTGGTTCATTCCAAGTCAGGACACATGCCTGGGTTGCAAGCCAGGTCCCCAGTTGGGGGCATCAGAGAGGCAACTACACAAGAATGTTTATCTCGCTGTCTTTCTACCTCCCTTCTCCACTCTCTAAAAATAAATTTATAAAATCTTTAAAACAATTTAAAAAATAAATTTAAAAAAATTTTAGTGAAGATTTTATTGATTATTTTCAGAGAGGAGGGCAGGGAGGGAGGAAGAGAGAGAGAGAAGCATCAGTGTGTGGTTGCCTTTCACCTGCCTCCAGCTAAGGACCTGGCTGGAGACCTGGCTTGCAACCTGGTTATGTGCTCTGGCTGGGAATTGAACCAGCGACCTTTGGGTTTCTCAGGCCAGCTCTGATCCACTGAGCCACCAACCGAGGCCTAAATTAAGTTATTAAAAAATAGGAACAAAATATTAGCACATATTAAAAAGAAAATTCTAAACACTATACAGGCCAGTTCAGCACATAGGTGACCAATGGGCATGATCATTACAAAGGAATAGCCCTTAAGGGTAAACAGTGAGCTTCCTGACACAGAAGATAGTCTAATAACGTCTAGGAGACTTTCTAAACTCTCATAGAAGGGATTCCTGCATTGAGAAGGAGGTTGCAAATATTATCTATACAAAAGATTCTAGATTTTTAAATCACTGAAAATCTCCCCTGCAGGGGACAAGTAAGGAAGGCAGAGCACGATAGGAAATCACATGTGAATAGAAACTAAGATTAGAGTCAGGTAGGGCTTGTCTTGTGGGGCCATCGCTCCATATCATACGGTAGCCCCTGCTCCTGGCACCAGGGGTGATCCACACACACAAAGCAGATACTCATCTTTAGTGCTCTTTTGAATTTTGGGAAAACTCCCCTATAACCCAAAACAATTGGCCCTGCATGTGTGTGTCAGAAGTCTGAAATTCATGTCAAACAGAATCTGTTCCCAAAATTCCCTTTTCAAAATGAACAATACTTGGGGTGGGGGTGGGGTGGGGCTGGGTTTGTTGTGCAATTTCCTAGATAAGGATCTAGTAACACAATGGGACACTAGGTCCTGCAGGTGACCAGATTAGACCGGATTTCCTCCCAGACTTGAAGAGGGGAGGGGAGCCCCTGGCAGGGAAGCAGTGGACGCTGGGTGGAGATGGGGATGCTGAGAGAGGGGAGAGTTTGCTGAAGATGAGCTTCACCGCTATATGGGGTGGGACGAAAGGGCTATAGCTGTGAGTACATGAAACACATGCACACACAGGCAAACCCACACTTTGCTACGTTAACTATGCATATAGCTATTCCATCAAACTATGTAGCTTCGGCTCTGGAAACCCTCCCTATGGCCTCCCAATCTGACAGCCTTCCCCTGTCATGGGTCCCCCCAGCCCTCCCATCTCCTTACCCAGTCCTGACACCTGGTAGAAACTATTAGAAACTTTGCAATACAATTATGGGCTATCTAATATTTCCATGGTACTTAGCCAAGGTTCAGTTGTAGCTTCAACTGCTGATGTGCACAATACACGACCTGGCCGTCGTTGAGTCTGTAGGTTGTGAACACTCAAGGTTTTCAGGTTTGTCACAGAAGTGATGTGCTGCTCATCTTCTAAGGTGAGCGGGCTGTCTTCCACTAGGAGGGAACGAATGTTCTTACTGGTGCTGAGGACCGAACTGAGGCTTCCAGCCACTCCAGCGCATCTCTTAATGTACAGCCGGAGGCTTGCAGCTGAGCTGAAGATCTTTCCCAGATACTTGACATCTTGCTTATTCAACTTGATGAAGTCCCGGAGTGTAACTTCCAGGGTCTTGAATTCCTGCTTCCAGTTGAAGAACAAAGACACTGCCCGGCTGGAAATGTAGGTTCCAGAGGATTCTTCCTTGTGGCTCCTGCTGGTGTCCTCTGTGGTCTCGTCCCCTGCGGTTGTGGCTCCCCCATAGAAGTCCAGTTTAATAAGGTCCAGAGCACTTGCACAATTAGGCAAGTGTTCAAAGAAGTCAAATAAGTAATCAGGGATGCTCTCGGAGTTGATATATAAGCTTTTACCATGAAAGAACGCTTCAAATTCTTCACTCAGATCTGATTTGGATATACTCTCATGAAATAAATTGATGCCACACTCTGTAAAGGAATTGATGTTGATGGCTTTCTGAATTTCTTGCACAGTACTGTTTTTCACACTTTGCATAGACCCCTGCCTCCAGAGAGGCTTCTTGGTGACAGGAAGCCCGTGGAAGCTGCCATGTTGATACACAGCTGCCAGGTGTTTCAGGACAGTCCTGGTGGCTTCGGCCGATGATCCGCATGTGTACAGGAGCAGGTTGCTATACTTGGAGGTAATGTCTGAAATGAAAACCATCTTCTGTAAATGACTGTGCCCCTTGGTCACCTCCTCTGGCCTCTGAGACACCAACAAGCTGCTGAGCCTGCGTCCTGCTATGTACTCCTGGAATGATTTATGAAAAAATGTATACTTTGGCTTGAACCGTTGAGCTGTGTATTTGCAGAGGAGTCCAGTTGTCAGTAGAACATCCTCATTGACACCGGACATGTCCTTTGGTTCAAAATCAAACCTGTAGTTGAACACGCCCTCCAGAGCCAGGTCTCCACAGTGGTCTAGGCTCCGAGTGAAGTCGTTTGCAGCGACCCCTCTATATTTGTGCTTGTTTTTATATATCAGCAGGTCATAGAAGGTACAGAACAGTGTTGTTTGTGTGTGAGAGTGGAACTCGCTTTCCCCCATCTGGATTGCACAAGTGATGACCACAAAGAGCGGGGTCTTCATCAGGTTCCTCAAGCACCTGGATTTCTGAATTTGGAGCACCAAGCCTTCAGCAAGTTCTGTTACCAGCACCCCCCGGATGAGAGCCTGGGCACTCTCCTCTGTCATGTCCCCCACCTCGGCAATCAGAGCACCAAACTGCCTGATGTGCCTCAGGCACTCAGTGGTTGTGGTGACCATGACCATATTCTTGAAGCGGTGGTTTTCCTTTATGAGGGCTTCGATTTCGGGGCAGTTCTGGGCCTTGAATTCGTTGTAGCCATCAAGGAGAAAAAGAACTTTCTGGCGTAGCTTCAGCAACGTGGCCATGAAAGTCTGCTTTCTGATGGTGTCAGGGATATCCAAGAGCTGATCACGCAGGGTTTCCAAGAGTCCACCGTGGGCTCTCCTCAGACGGATAAAGAAGACTAATTTGAACTTGGTGAGAGCCCTGCACTTCCCGGAGGCCCAGAGCATGGCGATGCGCTGTAGCAGAGTGGTCTTTCCTTTGCCTGATTCCCCTTCAATGATGCAGGGGCTCTGAAGAGAGCTCAGCAGGCCTCTCAGGGTCAGCTGCTCCAGACGGTGATGGTGTCGGTCCTTCCTCCACAGAACAGGTTCAGTGAAGGTGCTTTTCAAATTAAACAAAATGTCAATATCTTCCCCCAGGGGATGGAAGTTCAGAAAAGATGGGGAATGGTATAAATCTTTTAAATCCTGAGCCAACTCATTCAAGTCTTCTTCTGACATCTGATGAAAAAGACCTGTTAGAGAAGAGGTGAGGTTAAAGAAGACCCAGTTCTGTGTCTCCCCAGAACCTAGAGTTCAGGACAATGAAGGAGGAGTGATGCTGAGAATCTTCCATTGGTGATTTTCACTTCCTTCCCCAGTTCTCAGCTAACACAAGGAGTTCTAAATATTTACTCCCGCTTTTCCCTGCCACCCTTTTCCCTTCCTTCCCTTTTGCCTTCTGTTTCCTCCTTTCTACCACCAAATCCTGCAGCAGCTGACTGGGAATGAGGAGCTTTTGTTTGGTTAAGAAAAGCGCATGAAAATAACAGGGAGATGGTTGAGGCTGAGGGTTAGGGGTAACTCTCAGCAGATCAAAACTTAACCTTGATGAAAATACGTCATGAAATAATTTACCAATTTAAAGAAGTAAAAACTAAATGAACACTTCATGAAAAGCAGACTCATGCTTCCTTCATTAGTCAGCTTCTCTTTACCACAGTGCTTAGATCTAGAGTAGGTAGCCAGCCAGGCCACTCATCAGACTAAGGAATGTGAAGAATCCCTACTACAAGGACTTTTTAGGTGCCTTCATTGTCCAGTCTGATTCCGAGGTCAGGCTAATCTAAATCATCTATTCCCTGACCCTGGAGTTACCTCTGGGCTTCACCATCAAGCTATATAATGGGAGATTTTTCTCTGAGAGTGCCTGAGCTTTTCCTCCCAGGGATATGAAGAAGGAGGAGAGCAGAGGCTCTGTCCTAGGGAGTTTGGACCTTCATCGTGGTTTATTCTATTTGCAGAACAGATGCAAGCAAATTGATACTTACTTTGTCCATTCAAGTCCTGAAACAGAGCATAGTCCCACCTTTTAAGGGATTTAAGAAAGAGGTTACAGGCTTCTGAACCCTTCTTCAAAATCATGTGAACGATCCCTCTTGCAGCTTCCTGCTCGACCTTCTCACAGCAAATGACGTTTACTTCTCCAAAATTCAGAACATTCCATACCAAGAGCTCATCTGCAACTTCCTTTATAACAGTCATTCCCATCCTCTGAATGAGGGCTTGACTGTTCTCCTTAATGAAATTCACTGAGGAGATGAAGAAATATGTTCATATTTATTTACATACAAAATATGAATGTCACGTTGCCAGAGCATTAGGGTCATGATTTTTTCCCTTTAGAGCCATCTTGAGTTATGGAGATGGCAAGTGCTTGAATTCCAGGCCTTCAAGGAAAGCTCTGCAAAGCCCCTTATCCCTAATCTCTTGGTGAGCAAGATGGTTTTTCTTTGGTAATGAAGCAAGGTGAATTATCTTATTCCCCAATATATAAGAGGGCTCCCATTGAAGTCACAACTGGCCTTAGAGTGATGAGACGGGCCTAGCAACTGCCTGTTGGTACCATCTTTGTAACCTTGACAGGTCGCTAAAACCTCTCTGAGGCTATTTCAGTGCTGTGTTGCTAAATGCTGAACACACTAGCTTTTGGGGGGTTAAGGCCCTAATTTGTAGCACTTACCAATCTCCATGTTATAAGTATTCCCACCATGGCTGATTTCAAGCTAATAATGTACATCAACTGGGTAACAAAGGTCATGAAAATTCAACAACAAGGTCTTACAAAGCAGTAAAAACAGGCTCCAGTATAGCACTGGCTCCTTATCTGTGTGACAGTGTTGAGAACAGTGTTTAACTTATGAAGTTGTTATGGGAACTCATGTGTGGTATCTCATACAAAGTAGTAGTTCAATACATATTAGCCATTATTTTTAGGCCTTATTTGGCTGTCACTACTCAAAGGAGTAGCATATTTTATCTCCCATAGAATTTGGTCTTTTCTGAAGAGTGTCACGGCAAAACAATTGTCTGTATCCGCCTCAAGTACTCTCACCCCTTGTAGTCCCTGGGGAAGCTATGGTATTTCAGCATCTGGCTCTTCCAAGTTCTACCTCTCAAATGCAGACCATGCTGTGTCCAGGCGGTCCGTGACAGCTCAGTGAAATATCTCCCTGGTTTTTCACTCTTGAGACACTATCTGCACTAGTTTTCTTCCTGGGCTAGGCTGCTCCTGGTTTTCACATCTTTCTTGATTCATCTAAGTGCAAGTACTATGTCCCTCCTGAAGGACCAGAGGCCTCTCTGATCTAAAATGCACCACCAGGCACCCCAACCCTGAGGACTGCACCCCAGCTTGCCTTTCTCTCTGTCACAGATCTCTACTACCAACCTAGGTGGGAATGCGACCACATCCCTGTCTATGTCCTGTCCGCGAGCCTCCTCTGTTCTCTGACTTCCACATCCTTACTAAAGAAATGACCTCTAAGTCTGGGTCTAGTCACAACCTTCATTTTATAGCTGAAGAAACATCCCTCCAGGAAGGCCTAGAGCCCTCCACAACGTTACAAGACTAGCCTGTTTGAGGCTTCCTTTCTTCAGCTGTAAAATTAAAACGGTGACTTTAACTATTTAAGACTCAAGAACAATACCGAATAAAGTCACATATGTTGAACTGTTGTAAAATTTGAAAAGTATACTATGTAACTGTAAGATGTTCTTACCACTGACCACAGTGTATCTTACTGTGTGTGAACTACCACACTCCTCTCTTATTAAGTGGTCAGGTGAAAACAATGCTGCTTATCCTTTCTTTCTTTCTTTCATTCCTTATTTATTCTTATCATAGTATCTCTCTGTCTACAGCAGCACTGTGCAGTAGGATTTCTTGAGATGATAGACATGTTCTGTATTTCTGCCATCCAGTAGAGTAGCCATTAGTGACTTGTGGCTATTGAGCACTTGAATTGTGGTTAGTGTGCCTGTGTAATTGAATTTTAAATTTATTTAGTTTTTATTTATTTAAATTCATATTTCAGTAGACACACGGCTTGTAGTCACTACATTAGATATCACAGGTCTATACCCAGTAATCAAAGAGTTACAGTTCGGTTGCCATTTCGATCTATGTCATTTTTCTTCATAATGCACTTGAAAGGTTTAGCTCTCTGCTGTCTGGCTGGAAGGATATGGTTAATAGGTGATTGCAAGGAACCAATATTTTAAAACATATTAACTCTTTGTGTAAGTCCTATCCTGCCTGTGGTTCTGCTTTTTATCATCGGCTGCCATGATTATAAATGAATTCTCAAAACCACAGAAGAATATTTATTGGAAATTCTACATGTAACTGGTCAGGGGAATGCATAAATTGATTTTCCATTCAGTATCATTAATATTTGGTACCACACTATATAACCAGACATTTTATTTCTAGTATACTTACTTGTTCTGAATAAAAGCTTTCCACCCTTCTATATAGCTCAATAGACAGTATTATCTCCAAATGGACAGGTCAAACATGATCCTGATATTGGCTTCTTTCTGTAAAACTGCTCCTCATTCTATAAAACGAACAAAGCAGAACCAGAAACTATCAGGCAGCAACCACAGTCACTTTTGTACTAACTTTTTTTTCCACACACAATAAGGTTGTACTATACATAATATTCAATATTTGTTGCTTTTCATCTTTTAAAAAAAATTATTGGTTTTAGAAAGAAAAGGAATGGAAGAAAGAGAGAAACATCAATTTGTGGTTCAATTTACCAACGCAGTAATTGGTTGACTCCAGTGTGTGCCCTGAGTAGAGGTGGAAGGCTCAAGCTTGGTGAATGGGGATGATGTTCTAACCAATTAAGCTACCTGGCCAGGGCTAAAGTGTATTTCTTTCTTTCTTTCTTTCTTTTTAAAGATTTTATTTGTTAGTTTTAGAAAGAGGGTAAGGGAGGGAGGCAGAGAAGGAGAGAAACATCAGTGTATGGTTGCCTTTCAACTGCCTCCAGCTACGGACGGACCTGGCTGGAGACCTGGCTTGCAACCTGGTTACGTGCCCTGGCTGGGAATTGAACCTGCGACCTTTGGGTTTGCAGGCCAGTGCCTTATCCACTGTGCCACCACCTAGGGTAAAGTGTATTTCTTTTTTTCTAAATCTTTTTTTAAGATTTTATTTATTATTTTCAGAGAGAGGGGAAGGGAGAGAGGCAGAGAGGGAGAGAGACATCAATGTATGGTTGCCTTTCACCTGCCTCCAGCTACAGACCTGGCTGGAGACCTGGTTTGCAACCTGGTTATGTGCCCTGGCTGGATATCCAACCAGTGACCTTTGGGTTCACAGGCTGGTGGTTCATCCACTGGGCCACCAGCCAGGGTGTACTTCTTATTATGAGTTAAGGTCAATAAAAGTTTGAAGGTTAGTGTTCTAGGGTAACCTGAAAAAAGGGATATTTACTTCTGCCTGGAATATGTGGCTTTTGTTTGTTCTTAGAGGAATTCTAAGCTCACCAGACAGCAAAGGGGAAAGACTGTTTCTAGGCAAAGGAAGGAGCCACCAAGAAGGAGCTTGAAAACCCAGATTAACAGCACATGAGTGTAAGCAAGGGCCTATTCCGGTGTCAGAATTGAGTTCAAATGTCAGCTCTTCCACTGATAAGCTGGGAGTCGTTGACTCACACACAGAAAGCACTCAGTAAGTAGTAAATACTATATAGTTTTTTCCCTTCCTTTCTACTCCTAAAAAGGGTACGTGAGGCGAGTCGGAGTTTACGAAAGAAAAGAGGAAGAAGATAGAGGAAGGATCTAAGTTCCTTTATTCACTTATGACCAGAAGAAACTAGTCCCAGAGTTGGCCATTTAGTCACTTTGTCCACTAAAATAATTGATTAACCCTGGCTGGTGTGGATTGAGCACTGGCCTGCAAAACCAAGGGTCACTGATTCAATTCCCAGTCAGAGCATATAACCAGGTTGTAAGCCAGGTCTCCAGCCAGGTTCCCAGCTGGAGGCAGGTGAAAGGCAACCATACATTGATGTTTCTCTCTTTTTTTTCTTCCTCCTTCCCTTCTCCTCTCTCTAAAAATAATGAATAAAATCTTTATTTAAAAAATTAGGTGCCTATGCTTGCATATAAGGATTTCTGGTACCAAGAATTAACCAATCAGATGTAAAATTATTATGCTACATGACTAATAAGATGCAATTCTATTATATGACCTATATATTTGTGGTTCGAAACAGGTCATTTCCACCTGATGGCTGTTGTTGTGTTGACTGTTGTCATTTTTTTTAACTTAACAACCTAAGGGAAAAGAGGTCAGTGCCCCTGACTAAACAGTCAGGGATTGCATGATTTAAAAATTCCTGCGGGAATCGGATAGCCTGAGTAGTGCCCCCAGATCCTTTTAGCTCACCTTCTGTGATTCTAACAACAGTTTTAGGATCAAAAGTAGGTTTCCTTCCTATAAGCACAAAAAGTATTTCCAAAGCTCTTTCCCTCACTTTGTCTCACATTAAACACAATGCACCCTTCTGATTTAATGTTCATTTACACATCCATTCCAAGAACTCACCAGGCCAGACTAACCACCCCTAAAAGTTTTCCTGCTGGCAAATCCAGCCAGGCAAAACCACCGTCTTCATGGTAAGGATTTACTCTCCCAAACACACGCTTTAAATAAATGTAAACCCAAATTTTAATATTTGGTCCCAAAGCCCATTTAAAACCCAATTTTCTCTCCCCACAGTACCTGGCTGAACAATCCAGTTGCCCTGTTCTTGGTAGATCAAATGCTTTTAAAATAAAATTTTTATTTGCTCTCTGTTTCACGTGTGAGGTCTGGTGTCCTGTAGATCAGAGGTCTCCGTGTTCTTTGTCCAGAGTGTGCAAAGGCAAATGCTGACGAGTGTTCTTTTCCTTTCTCTTCCACAAAGCATACTAAGAATGGTTTAGAAACAAGTAGTACTGTTCAGAAAGGAAAGATGATTGTAAGTAGAAGTAGTCAAAGAACCGAAACTTGAGACTTAAAGATACAAGAGTCAGAAATTACATTCGGAAAGGATTACTCATTTGTTTCCTGTTTATTCATGACATATAAATCCTATTGGTGTTGGATTATTTTTTGCATAGCTGAAAATGAAGCCAAGTGTTTTGAATATTTAATTTGCATTCATTGTTACGGTTGAGAGAGAGCGAGAAGGAGCTGGTTTGGGTGGTTAAAGCACATTGCTACTGCAGTCAGAGGCAGACTTACCATCTGTACTTGGATCCCAGCAGGCTTCTGGTGAATGTGTACCCTCTGCCCCCAGGGTCCTGGGCAAGGTTAGCACAGAGCAAATGGACCACCGCTGTCAGTCCGCCCCACTGTCAGTCCGCCCCACTGTCAATGCACAGGGCATTCTCCCGAACACAGAGCACTGCAGCCTCTCACTGGCCCACACACATTCAAAACTGGTAGCCCCAAATCCAGGAAGCCCATTTACCCTAAGCTATGAAATAGAGAAATTTCCTGTTATTTCTCTTGAGAAGGACATTCTTGCATACTTCCCCCTAACATTACACAATGGACCAACTCTTTGCGTTACTTAATTCCTATTTCAAAAAGAGCATTCTGACATTAACCTATCTGACATCAAAGGATATCTAAGTATTCTCCTAAATAAATGTCTACATTTTAAGTTTTCTTTGGGGATGACAGCAGAGTTTCCCAACTTGTGAGGTGTGCTTCTTCATATCCTTTCAACAGCTGTTATTATCTGCCTTTTTTATGATGAACATCCCAGTGGGTGGGAAGTGCATCTCATTTAGCTTTTGCTTTCATTTATTCATTCCTTTAAAAAAGAAATAAGTGGTAAGTAGCATTAAAAAACAAAAAACAGCCCTGGCTGGTGGCACAGTATATAGATAAGGTGCCAGCCTGTGAACCCAAAGGTCACTGGTTTGATTCCCAGCCAGGGCACGTAACCAGGTTGCAGGCCAGGTCTCCAGCCAGGTCTCCAGCCAGGTCTGTGGCTGGAGGCAGGTAAAAAGCAACCATACATTGATGTTTTTCTCCCTCTCTGCCTTTCTCTGAAATAATAAAAAAAAATCTTAAAAAACAAAACAAAACAAAAAAACAGTGCTTACTTTGGCAGCACATATACTAAAATTGAAACAATACGGAGTAGGTTAGCATGGCCCCTGCACAAGGATGACACACATATTTGTGAAGCGTTCCATATTTTTAGGGATTCAGAAACAAACAAACAAACAAACAACAACAACAAAAAAAAAAAAAAAACACCCAAAACATAATGACATATAAGTGCTAGGAAATAGTATCCAGGTTATAATAATAGAGACTAATGAACTTGTCAAGGATACTAAGAAGGTTACTTTTAAGTTGAGTTCTCAAAGATGAAAGGAACAAGTACTAAGGAAAAATTTTCCAGTCAGAGGAAAGCAAGAACAGAGGACTAGAGGTGGGAAAGAGCTTGGCTAATTCCAAGAACTAGAAAAATGACAGGATGATTGATGATAAGTGGGAGAGTGGCATGAGATGAGGCTGGAGAGGTCAGTGAGCAATGGTAAAGAATTTGGGTCTCATTCTTAATATAGTCGGAAGCCACTGAAAGCTTCTACATGAAAAGAGGCATGGTATGGTATTCATGTTTAAAAAGATCACTTTAACTGCTGCATTGTAAAATCAGTTAAGAAATGATTACTGCCCTGGCTGGTGTGGCTCAGTGAATTGAGCACTGACCTGCGAACCCTAGTGTTGCTGGTTCAATTCCCAGTCTGGGCACATACCCAGGTTGCAAGTCAGGTCTCCAGCCAAGTTCCCAGCTGGAGGCAGGTGAAAGGGAACCATACATTGATGTTTCCCCCCCTTCCTCTCTCTCTCTAAAAATAATGAATAAAATCTTTTAAAAAAATTGATTACTGTTGACCCCTAACAATATTCCCAATACAAATACCATTTTAAAACAAAAGCAAAACAGACATTTGTAGAAATAACTGACAGATTTTTTTCCACTAACAGATCTTTACTAAAGGAAATCTTAAAAGAATGTACTTTAAGCAGAAAAGTAGAAAATTATAGATGAAAATACAAAGATGAACAAAAAGTTTAAAATTTTTTGGAAAATCTAAACAAGTACTATATAAAACATAACACCAATTTTCGTCAAGTAAAAAAGCATGAGCCAGAAATAAAACTAACAATAGTTCTAAGTTTCTGCCCTGGCTGGTGGCACAGTGGATAAGGTGCTGGCCTGCAAACCCAAAGGTCACTGGTTCGATTCCCAGCCAGGGCACATAACCAGGTTGCAAGCCAGGTCTCCAGCCAGGTCTGTAGCTGGAGGCAGGTGAAACGCAACCATACATTGATGTCTCTCTCCCTCTCTGCCTCTCTCCCCCTCTCTCTAAAAAAATAATAAATCTTAAAAAAAAAAAAAAAAAAAGTCTTTCACAAACATGACTTGATTTAGACGATCTTTGGGGGATTAGAGGCACAGAGGAGTGGTGTCTTGCCTTGTTAATCCCTACTAAAGTCACAAAGCCAGGAAATGGTGGGCTGGGTCTTAAATTAACATCCATTCAACTGTGGTTTCACCCAGAATTCTGCTATGGCATGCTGTCAAGACCTGTGCTTGGAGCCCTGGCTGGTGTGGCACAGTGGATTGAGCACTGGCCGGAAAAACGGAAGGTCACATGTTCCCAGTCAGGACACATGCCTGGGTTGTGGGCCAGGTCCTCAGTTGGGGGGGTGTGAGAGGCAATTGATCAATGTTTTTTTCCCTCTCTTCCCCACTCTCTAAAAATAAATAAAATATTAAAAAAAAAAAAAGTTCTAAGTTTCTAAGTTGTTAGGGTGTTTACCAAAGTTAGAATGAACCAGGGTTCTTGTATTATATCGAAGAGAGTGAAGATATTAACTTTGGACTGTCATCAGTTAAGTACACACATTAAAAGTTCATTGTAACTCCTGAAATAAAAAATATGACTCCTCAATGAGCTTATTAAGGCAAGTTGAAGTGTCTGAGGGGCTTTTATTTTCTTGTAAATATTTGAGGCTGTAGCTTAGAAAAAGTTTTATTAGCAAGGTGATAGATTTGCCTTAAAATGTCTACTTTAATTCAAAACAAGGAAATAGCTAATTGGGATTTATTCATGTGTTCCCTGATTTTTAACTTCTCACCTCTTTACCTCTTCTTAACAGGAGCCTGAGCACAAGGTTTAATGAAGAACAGATGCTTTAAACTTAAATGTGTTTGTATATATGTACATGTATGTTTGCATACATCTCTCTTATGTTTTGCCCGTTTGGATGACAAACTTGGAAAATAAAGATAATCAAGAATAAATCTAGTGAATCAAGTTAGTTGTTAATACAGGTAAGTTTTTTAAAAAAAGTATTCTGGCATTAATTCTCTTATTGAAGCAATAAAAGATGTGTAAAACTTAGCTTTAAAAAGTTCATTGTTTAAAAAAAATAGTTCACAGTAACTTACAGAAAATCAGAGGAGCTAGCAAGGAGGACCCATGGACATGGACAATGAGCTGGGGATTGACTGAGGGGTTGGGGGGGAGGGGCAGGGAAGAGCAAAGGGGGAAAAATGAAGCAATTGTAATACAACAATAATAAATAAAATTAAAGAAGAAAAAATCAAAACAAAATTAAATTTAAAATGCAGAACAGGAAGAAAACAAGATGAAAAAAATCCAATGATTAAAATGAATGTAAATGAACTCAATGCAGAAGTTATAAGATGAAGGTTACACTTGACAAACGCTACTCAAAAAAAAAAACAAAAAAAAAACAAAGACATCTGGACTGTAAGGATATAGAAAAGTTAAAAAGATGGTCACAGGCCCTGGCTGGGGGCACAGCGGTTAAGGCTACAGCCTGCAAACCCAAAGGTCGCAGGTTCGATTCCCCAGCCAAGGCACATAACCAGGTTGCAAACCAGGTCTCCAGTCAGGTCTGTGCCTGGAGGCAGGTGAAACACAACCATACATTGATGTCTCTCTCCCTCTCTGCCTCTCTCCCTTCCCCTCTTTCTAAAAATAATGAAATTAAAAAAAAAAAAAAAAAAAAGATGGGCACAGGATTCTGGCAAACTGAAGGAGCTCAGCAAACACTCTCACCAACAAAACAGCAATTCGGTTAAATTTTTAAAAATATTTTATTTTTAGAGAGAGGGCAAGGGAAGGAGAAAGAGGGGGAGAGAAATATCCATGTACTTTGTCTCTCGCTTTCCCCAACCAGGCCAGCCAAAACCCGGTCATGGGCCCTGACCAGGAATCAAACCCATGAACGGGTGACCTTTCAGTTTGCAGGACGACGCCCAACTCACTGAGCTACACCAGCCAGGGCTTAACTGGTTAACTTTTTAAAATCATGTAAGATCTCTGAAAATTGTCCTAAGAGCATACAGCAAATGGAGAAACATTCATGTAGGGAAAATCTATTAAATCTTGGTCAAAATTGTGTGACACTGGAGATTGCATGCTGAGAAGGGCAACTTGCCACACACCAGTGCCCATTCACAGAGCCAGAGTTGTCAATCTGGAAAGAGCAGGTCTTATCGGCAGCTCCGATGCCATCACACACGGGTTCTGTCTATGGAGAAAGGCAACTCATAAGACAAAGAGGTTCAGGGAAAGAACCAAGTTTATTCACAATACTGCCTAAGACCATTGTTGAAACAGACATTCTGATGGAGGGCAGTAAGAAGCAGCTATTAGTTGTATAGAAGAACCAGGGAAAGACATTGAAGAAGAGCCCTGGTAGGAGCTAAGTTAACTCTGGAGATCTGGGAAGCTGTGTGCATACATTAGTTTGCACCCACTCAGAAGCAATCAGGACTTAAGTGACATAAATTTGAAAGTATTCCTGAACCCATACACAAACCTATCATGAGGATAGAGGCCTCTCTGGCATAAATGGCTTAAATACAACATATGAACAAACTCTTACCAAACAATGAATTACTGTGACCCAGAGGCAATTCCTAGACTATCAGCCCCTAACTAAAATGTCAGCAAAATGACCGACTATGCAGCTCCAAAGCCCTCATTTCCTCCCAAGAAAACAGGGCACGCGCGCACACACACACACACACACACACACACACACAGCAAGCAAGAAATAAACTGGATGGACTGACTTTATAGGAGTCTAGGAAACAGTCAAAGGTCTACAGCAACCAAACCATATGAACGCTCAATGAAGAAAAAGTTACCTTCAGAAAGGCGGAAATTTTCGTGGCATTTTCCTGTGACTTTACCCATTCCCTAACAAAATCTTGGGATCCTAAACTGGGGCTGACCTCTAGAAACGTTCCTAGTTGTAAAATTCTTTAACCCACCCAGTTAACAAAAACGGAGGAAGCAGGTAAAAGAAAACCAAACCAGCCCTGGCTGGTGGCTCAGTGGATAGGCACTAGCCAGCGAATCCAAAGGTCCCTGGTTCGATCCCCAGCCAGGGCACATAACCAGGCTGCAAGCCAGGTCTCCAGCCAGGTCCGTAGCTGGAGGCAGGTGAAAGGCAACCATACATTGATGTCTCTCTCCCTCTCTGCCTCTCTCCCTTCCCCTCTCTCTAAAAATAATAAAATCTTTACAAGAAAGAAAAAAAAGAAAAGAAAACCAGCCAACAGAGAGAAGAGAGCCAAAGGCATCCTGAACTAGGAGTGAACTTCCTGCCCTGGGTAAACTTCCTGCCCTGGGTAAACTTCCGGCATCAACCACAGGGAAACCCAATCAGAACCTTCCTCCGGGAGCCAATGGGAGAGCAGATTACAAAGAGCCAATCCGAGCGTTGCTGTCACTGTTATGGTCCTGTCAGGGCGCCGGCGTCGTGGATCTGGGGCGGTCGCCTCCGAGGGGACCTTGGTGGGGCAGTCTCTGCTGCGCTGGTCACGGGCCTCGCATCGGCCTACAGGTCCCGGGTCTCGGCCAGCACCGTAGGGGGCGCGTGCGGGTCGGCGCCGCGGCTGCCTTGGGGCCTGGGCCCAGCCGCAGCCTCCACCTCCGCCGCCACCGGCGGCTCCGAGCGGCAGCAAGATGCAGCCGCCCGGCCCGCCCCCGGCGTATTCCCCTGCTAACGGAGACTTCACTTTTGTCTCGTCGGCAGACGCGGAAGGTGAGACCGAGCCCCAGAATGGGGGCCCTACGCGGAGGAGCCTCCTTGGTGCTGAGGCCGCAGTGGCCGGGTGGGGACCGCGGGCGCCGGGTGCGCCTGTGAGGCCTTGGGAGCCAGCCCGAGGGGCCGGGGTGGGGCGTGGGGAGCTCTCCCGGTGTCTCGGGCAGCCCCGGCTTCCCCGCTTTGTCCGGGGCAGGTTTTTCTGGGTGACCGGGACCCACGGAACCTGAAGACTTTTTTTTTTTTTTTTTAATGAAGTGACTTTGTTATTCCAGAAAAGCGATGGTTAGGTTGGCCAGGGTAGGTGTCCAAGAGGAGGACGAGGGAGGGGAGAAATCAGTCGGCGATTTCTCGCCGGGGTTGGGTTGGGCGCGGCGAACACGGGGGGCCTCGGACCCAGTTTCCCTCCCGTTTGTTGGGTGGGTGACCGAGTACTCAGGGAAGTGGACCCGGGCGTGTGAAGTTCCGGTGACCCAGCTGGGTGCTCGCGGCGGCTTGTGCGCGTTTCCCCGGAGCCGCTGTTTCCACGAAGCGATGGAGTCGCAGAGATTTTTCCACAGCGCAGGGAATTGCAGTTTTCCTCCTTGTCTCTGTTTCTTGCCAGGCTCGTTGACACAGGCTTCTTTTCTCTGCCAGTCATTTTCAAATTCTAGGTGTATTAGACTTGGTACGCCGGTGGTTTTCCAGTGGCCAGACTTAGTGCGGACTAGCAGAAAAATAAATTACACTTAGCTGTAAGAAATTTCCGTCTAGAGAGAAGAATGTCGTATTTCCTCCCAAGTCCGGTTTCATAGTGTGCCAATTGGTATAGCTGGTGCCCCCTTCCCTGTTTATTTTGCTCTGTGATTGGTATCATTTAATAAATAGTACTGTAGTTTTGGTTATAATTTAAAGTATAAAATTAACTTTTTGTTTATCACAGAGGACATAACTGATACCTTTTTTAAAAATTACAGTTTACATTGAATATTCTCCTTACATTGAACATTAGTTTGTAGTATACTGCATACTGGTTAGATAGTCATGTACTTTACAAGGTGTTCCCTGTCCCCATTTTCCAGCACCCACCTGGCACCATACAGTTGTTACAATACTATTGGCTGTATTCCCAGTGCTGTACTTGACTTCCCGGGGGCTGTTTTGTAACTACCAATGTGTACTTCTTAATCTCATCACCTTTTTCACCCAACCCACCAACTCCATTTCCCTATTTGTATTTAAGTCTTATGAATATTTGGTGAAATGAAGCAACCCAAAATATTTCAATTTGTTTCATCTACATTTGGTAGCATAATGCTTAGGGAAGAATATCAATGTTAGTTTTCCATACTTTAAAAATATAAAGCCTATGTTGAGTATCAGAACTTGATGTTTGTTTAAACTAGTCTATCAATGTGTATATCTTTCTTGTCCTTCCTTCTCGTAGGAATTACCTGACACAGTAATGTAATGAGCTAACCCACTGACTATGTACTAAACCAAGAAACCTAGAGTAAGTAATATCCATGAGGTCTATTCAGATTTCTCCTTATAGCCTTCAGGGATGTCTAGACTCCCTGTGTAACCAAGGATATACACACATAAAAACACCCTCATCTGTACAACTTTATACAACTTAAATTGACGGAGTGTTTTAAGCAGACATCTTAGTTGGTCTTTATAAGAATCTCGCTGAGTTTTAGTATTCCTGTATTTTATAATAAAACCTGCTTAAGGAAGTTCAGTCACATCCGCTTGAAAGATCTGGAATTGAAATCTAGTCTTCTGTTTCCTTAAATTTCTTTACATTAAACCATAAGTCTTCCTTGCATTTTCAGAAATGGAATAGTGTATTTGAAGTAAAGAACCTTGGATTTGTATCCTGGTTTTACCAGTTGCTGTCAATATGATAGCAAGTTATTTAACTTTTTTTAACCTCATTTTTCTTATACAAAATGGCAATAATAATACCCAAGTGTTCACATATTTAGGAAATGCAGAGCATTTATTACTATATCTGGCCAAGTTAAGTCCTATTAGCAATGATGCTGCCTTTAGGGTTTCAGTATTAACTGGCCTCACACTTAAGTTTGTTTGTTTTTTTCTTTAAGATTTTATTGATTTATTTTTAGAGAGGAGAAAGGAGGGAGAGAAACAATGTGAGAGACATCGAACAGCTGCCCTTCACAGTCCCCCAACCTCCAGCTGGGGGCCTTGCCTTCCACCTAGGCAGGTATCCTACCTGACCAGGAATCAAACCCTTCTGTTGGTCCATAGGATGAGACCCAGCCAACTAAGCCTCACCTCTTGTTTTTGTTTTTTGTTTGTTTTTTTTTAAATACTACTAACTTTTTTATTTTTTTTAAGATTTTATTTTTATTTCATTATTTCTAGAAAGAGGGGAAGGGAGAGAGGCAGAGAAGGAGAGAGACATCAATGTATGGTTGCCTTTCACCTGACTCCAGCCACAGATCTGACTGGAGACCTGGTTTGCAACCTTGTTATGTGCCCCGGCTGGGGAATCGAACCTGCGACCCTTGGGTTCAAAGGCCGGCGCCTTACCCACTGTGCTACCAGCCAGGGCCTCTTGGTTTTTATTGTTCTCCAATGTGAGCATTTTACTCTGCAACTCCAGGTCTTTCCCCCTTATCCCTAAACATCTCAAAAAATTCTTGCTTCTCCCTTTTTCTGCTGTTTATCTAGCAACAAATATTTTCGCCTCATAGGTATTTTCAGTGCACTACCGTACTTCTGTCCATATCTCTCTTTCTTAATGATAGCCGTCCTTACTATTTGACTACACTTATCCTTTGTCCAAAAATCTGCCTGATGTTTCATCTCCATATCTATGCATATTCTAGCACTCGCTTCTTAAAATGCCTTCTCCTTACCCCAAGTTGAAACTTAAGACTGAACTCAAATGCTCCTTCCATGGTGAAACCTTGCTTAACTGTCTCTCAGAAGCAGAAACTTCTCTGATCTTTTCTATATCCCAGCACCTACCACAGAACCCAAAATAGAAGCATTACAAAATACTGTTTGTTACAGGAATAAATAACTTTGCACTTTTTTGTCTCATGTGATATTGATACTTGGGACTACAAAACTTAGCATATTTGGATGGTATAACAAAAAAAGTACTTGTTTTAGAGCCAGAAAACGTCAGTTAAAGTTCCTACTCATAGTAACTAGGTGATATTGGAAAAAGTTATACTGTTTCTATAAGCATCTCATTTTGTCACCTCTAAAATGAAAAGCGCACCATTGGCAAGAATATTGTAAGAATTATTTAAGTTAATGTGTATTAGCAAGGCCCATAACTACAGTTGAAAGATCATGAACTATGTGTGAATAAGCCAGTAAGTGAATAATGAAATACAGACTAAATATTCAAGTATATGGTATAAAATTACATCCAAAAGCAGTAAATGAAATACATGTGTATAAATTCAAGACTGCAATGATGTGTGAGTATGTACGTATATAATTATCTAGAATAGAAGTCTTTAAGGCAATCTTTTGAATTTATTATTTTTTAAAATTGTATTTATTTTTGGAGAGAGGGTAAGAGAGCAGGGCAGAGAGGGGAAAAAAGAAACATCAATGTACAAGAGAAACATTGCTTAGTTGCCCCTCACATGTCCCCATATGGGGACCTGGCCTGCAAACCAGGCACAGGCCCTGCCTAGGAATGACCTGCCTAGGAATCCAACCAGCAGTCTTTTTGGTTTGCAGGCCAGCACTTAATCCATGAAGCCACACCAGCCAAAACTGAATTTATTTTTGTATTGGACAAATAGTAATTCTTTGCTTGGTTTATGTCCACAGACAATCAGCATTCGCTTTACTTAGTAATGCAGAATTTGCCTTAAGCATAATTTGCACTTTAACAAGATCCTTTGGTGATTCATATGCACATTAAAACATGAGAAGCACTGATTTACAATGTTGTGAAAGATCAAAAGAGAAGGAATTTATCTGGAATAGTATCTACAACTCAATACGTTATTGTAGGCATAATCCAATAATTATTGTCAGTGCTCTTTTGAGTAAATGATAATTTTTTGGTTTATTTATGTGACCAAACATCTAGCCTACTCTTTCTATGAGGTTCCCCACCCCCCTCAGAAAGGGTATCACTTCTAATACAAGCTAGTAGTATAGATAGGGGAATCTTTAATTTTTCCTTTTGGAAAAATTTCCTACTTAATATTTTATCTATTTAGGTAAAATTACAGATATCTCCTATACAAAGATATTGAATGGGTGCAAGAATAGCGTTTCTTTCCTATTTGAAAATTGAAAATGGCTTTTTGGAGAGAAAAGGCAGTTAAGCAAGGTAGTTAATCTACTCATAAATTTTTAACTCAAGGCATTGCCTAAATCATAAATTTGATAAAATTGCATAGAACTATACACCCATGCAAATAACTGTAAAACTGGTAAAATTTGAGGGTCTGTCAATGTCCCAGTTTTGATAATTATATAAGATGGTACCTTGGGGGAAACTAGGTGAAGGGTACATCTAACCTCTCTATACTATTTTTGCAATTTCCTGTGTTGCTCTAATTATTTCAAGATAAGTTAAAAGACTGATTATGCACATAAAAGAAATTTCTGTTAAATGGTTTAATCCCAAAATCAGATTTAATTAATTGATTTTAATTACTATCGTATACATTATGGAATTTACTCACATTGAATAGTTAGGCAACTAGAACCATAAATCAAAACCATATGAGTCAAAATATAACATAAAACAAGTTTAATACAAGGCTTTAAAAAATTTTTTATGGAGTGTCATGATCAAACAAACTACAATACATGTCTAGCAATTACAAAATTGTCATGTAGTTGTATTGGTTTCGTGATATTTTTCATCAGCCTATATAGTATTTGCATTAAAATGTTTTTGCAATTAAAATGGTACAGTGAAATTTACCCCTTTACTGTGAAACATGTGCTGCTTTTGTTTTGCTGCACAAATATTGGGGTCTGGTTTGGATTTAAGCCCACAGGGATTTTATTTTCAAAAGAATGAGATGATTTTTGTCTTTGCTTTTATTGCATGTTAAATAAGAAAAAACTTCTCCACATATATAAGAAGTGACAAGTGCCAACAAAATGTTCATTATTCATTGCAGGATACTTTTCTTTCACAGAAATCTGGAACTTATCTAGGGGCAGATCAGTAAACCTCCTGAACATACATACCATCATATTGCACTTGACTGAGTTCTTCCTTATCTTTCTATGTGAAGTTCTCAGGCTGAGTAGAAAATTCAGAGAAAAGATCCCTCACACAATCATACACTTGAATTGAAAAGGAGAGAAAATTACTGTTAAATTTTGTTCTGCAGTTTTTCCAGGTGATTTTCAATAAAACTTGAAACTTAATAGTATTCTTCCTCACTCCGAACCCAAACACCAGTGGAAACATTAAATTTTTTTTTATGTTGATTAGAGAGAAAGAGGCATCAATTTATTGTTCCACTTATTTATGCATTCATTGATTACTTTTTACATTTAGATCTAGCATTTATTTCAAGTTAAGTTTACAGAAGGTGTGAGGTTGAGATTCATTTTTTCATATGTCCAGTTGTTCCAAAATCATTTATTGAAGTGACTAGCCTTTCTCCATTGTCTTGCTTTTACATTTGTCAAAAGCCAGTTGATTATATTTCTGGGTCTGTTTCATTTATCTGTCTAACTTTTCATCATTGGTTACTTCTTGTATGTGCCCTGACCTGGATTGAACCCAAAACTTTAATGTGACAGAACAACCGCTCTAACCAACTGACCTACTTGGCCAGGGCCAGTGGAAACATTTTTAAGATTTCCCTTTACAATAGATATTTTTCAAAGATTACTTCCTCTTAAATGCATGTATTTATTATTCTTGTTACATTTTTCTTACTTAGAAGATGACAAGAATATTTTACATAGTGCAATAAGAATGAGTTTAAAATTAGTGTTTTTTTTTAAGATTTAATTTATTTTCAGAGAGAGGGGAAGGGAGAGAGACATCAATGTGTGGTTGCCTCCTATGCACCCCAGCTGGAGACCTGGCCCGCAACCCACGGGTTGGAAACCGAACCCTTGGTTCTCAGGCTCCTTGGTTCTCAGGCTGGTACTCAGTCCACTGAGCAACACCAGCCAGGGCTAAAATTAGTGTTTTTTAAGTCTGGGTACCTTTTGTAGGATTGACAACCAAGCTAGGTGGTGGTTATTCGGGTTTAATTTAAGACAACTGTTCTCCTGGAGTTGGAATTTTTTCTTTCTTTCTTTCTTTTTTGACATTATTCTTGGTAGTTTGCCAACATGTTAGGCTAACCACCGATATCTGGACTTTTCATTCTCACCCGTCCTGATTGTGTCTTGGTATTGGGGAATGTGTTGAACTGTTGTCACTGGCATTCCAACATGTATGTCCATGATATTTTCCCACTTTGCATGGAATGGAAAATGCTGCAAAATTGTAGGCTAAAGGTGCTTTTTGATGTTCTGACAAACTGCTAAACATACACAATTCTTCATGACAGCATTCCTTAGGATTATAATTTATAATCCTATAATTTTTTGGTTTAGATTAAGAAGTATAGTCCTTCCTACAGGCCAGGAAACAGTTGTTAAGGTCCCTTCCTGCCTCATAATTCCAAAATCTTTAATGTCACTGCTGTACTAATGACTTCCTGACCTAGATCTTCCTCTTGTTAAATCGAGAAAAGCATTCCTTGTACCTAGTGGAAATGGAATTTTAGTTAAATTTTAACTCCTTTTCAACTGAGGTTAAGACAAAGAAATAGAAAGTAATTTTGAGAGAATATTTTAATTTCAAAATTCTATATAGCATCTACAGGGACTATTTTTAAACTTTAGGGAAGAACAGTGAATTTAGAAGTACTTGCATTTTATCTCTAGTTGAATGAACTCTCCTATAAAACCCTTTTAGAATCTTAATGTTAAACCTGAAAAAGAACTTTGAATAGGAACCTAGAGACAAGAACACAGTGATGATTTGCTGTATTAATTAGTAGCTAAGCTAGGACTTAGCTTGATTTTTTTATAATTAATTGCAGGAGTTGTTGCAACCAGACCAAGATGTGACTCATAATTGAGCCACTCATTGACTGAAGTTTAAGCCAACATTTTAATGGCTGTTCTTAAAAGCTAACCTAAAATGTAGGTTGAAATTATGCTCTTCGATACACTGCATATGATCTCCAGAGAAGGCATGTCTGTGTTAAGAATGTTGCCGCTCCAGCCCTGGCCAAGTGGCTCAGTTCAGTTGCAGGGTCCATGCCTGGTGGGGGGCAAATACAGAAAGCAGTCAATTAATGTTTCTTGCCTTCTCATTTTCTCACTCTCTCATTCCTCCGCCCCCAAAAAACCCCATTCCTCTCTAAACATATCCTCTGATGAGGGTGTAAAAAGAAAAAGTGGGCCCTGGCTGGTAATATAGTGGATAAGGCGTTGGCCTGCAAACCCAAAGGTCGCAGGTTTGATTCCCCAGCCAGGGCACATAACAAGGTTGCAAACCAGGTCTCCAGTCAGGTCTGTGGCTGGAGGCAGATGAAAGGCGACCATACATTGATGTCTCTCTCCCTCTCTGCCTCTCTCCCTTCCCCTCTTCCAAAAAATAATGAAGTAAAATCTTTAAAAAAAAAGAAAAGAAAAAGTACCAGTCCAGTTACATGGCTCTTAGTTAACAATATTGATGGTTGTTTACTAATGCATGTTGTCTGCTGCTACAGATAGTGTTCTTTTTTTTCTGTATGATATCAAACAAGCCCTATAGTCTTCCCAATTTTTTTGGACCAAAATATGTGGCACTTGTACTACTGTAATTATCTTAACCTCTAAGTTATTATGCAGGCTATGAATGGAATTTCGTTTGTAATGTGGGTAACTGAACCTCCAACTTTTTATAGAACTGATCTAAAAAAAAACCTTCTATTTTTGCCAAAACTAAAGATGAATGATGTAATTATATAAAGAAAAGTGTTAGCTGAAAAACAGGGAACTCTTACCAGTCAAATTTATCCAGAAATAATGATTAACATATGAAGCAGGATAGATATTGGTGGTTTACATTAAAGAATGTATAAATGAATACATTAAAAAGTACAGGAAAATGTTTTCCTTTAGTTATATCTCATAGTTTGTATATGTACGTATATAATGCCTTTAAAAAATGTGTAGTCACTTTGTTCTGAAGCACATAATTTACATAATAAGGGAATCCAAGATAATACCATGTAATGAATTTTGTATTTATTTTCCATTTTAAACTTAAAGTTATTCTGAAAGCAACACATGAACACACAAACACTCATAGACTCAGACCAGTGTAGAAATTACTAGAGGGAAAGGAGGTTTGGGAGGTAGTAAAGTGTAAAAAGGGGGGTGACTGAAGATTTGACTTTGAATGGTGCACACGACGCAGTATGCAGATGATGTATCAGAATTGTAGACTCGAAACCTACATAATTTTATTAACCAATGTCACTCCAAAAAATTTAATTTAAAAATAAATACATTAAATAAAACAAATATTGAAAAAAATTAAGTTATTGTTATAAGTCTAGATTTTGTTGTCAGTCCTGCTAATTAGCTGTGAGATCTTTCATATGTCTTCACCTCTCATCTTTCATCATCTTGTTGTAAAATAAGATGCTTAGATATATATCATTTTAAAATATGAAGATTGCATGCAATAGCAGGTCTTCAAATGATAATTATCTTAGTTGAATTTATGCTTACATTAGTTAATGAGCCATACATTTTACATTGGTTTATAGTTTTGTCCTCTTTTCTCCAAAGAGCTCAGTGGTTCAATAGCAGCTCCAGATGTCAAATTAAACCTTGGTGGAGATTTTATCAAAGAATCTACAGCTACTACATTTCTGAGACAAAGAGGATATGGCTGGCTTTTGGAAGTTGAAGATGATGATCCTGAAGATAACAAACCACTCTTGTATGTAAAAATAATATTTTTTAAATATTTTATTTATTATTTTTAGAGAGAAGGAAAGGGAGGGAGGCAGAGAAGGAGAGAGACATCAATGTGTGGTTGCCTTTCACCTGCCTCCAGCTACGGACCTGACTGGAGACCTGGCTTGCAACCTGGTTATGTGCCCTGGCTGGGAATCGAACCAGCGACCTTTGGGTTCGCAGGCCAGTGCCTTATTTAGTGTGCCACCAGCCAGGGCTTAATTTTTTTTTTTTTTTTTTTTTTTTAGATTTTATTTTTATAGAGAAGGGGAAGGGAGGGAGAAGGAGAAGGGGAAAAACATCAATGTATGGTTGTCTCCTGTATGCCATCCCAACTGGGGACCATGTGCCGCAATGGGGAATCAAATTGGCAACCCTTTGGTTCTCAGACTGGCACACAATCCACTGAGCCACACCAGACAGGGCTAAAAATAATATGTATTTTTTTGTTTTTAGAGCTAGTCTGTGGGATGGCTATATTCTTTCGTTGTTATTTAAAAATAAGAATAGAAAATCTTAACCTTGTTGATCAAAAGTTTGAGCTGTTTTCAATTTTACTAGTAATCAGGAAAACAGAATTTCTTTTTAATCTTCTCGTTTATCCGGTAAATGTCAGAGTGGCTTATTTTGTAGCATTCTTTTGTTGCTAGATACTTTCCAGTTTTTATTTATTTATTTTATTAAATTTATGTATGGCTATACCACCTTGAATGCACCCAATCTCATCTGATCTCAGAAGCGAAGCACAGTCAGGCCTGGTCTGGTCAGTACTTGGATAGGAGACTATTTTGAATGTGTTAAACTGCAACAATGAAAAGAATATTAGTTTTCTCTCTCACTCTCGCTCTCTTGCATGCACGTGGGCTGGTAGGGCCTACCTGGGTCTATAGCTGTCTCACATAAACAAGCAATCTCAAAAAGCAGAAAACTTGGGTGCTTGCTGTGGGGATTCAGCTTAAGACGATTTAAGGCTTCTAAAAAGGCTATTACTACCAAATCTCTCCCATATAGAAATTCGAGAGCTACTACTGAGGACTATAGGGAGACTTTAATTTTGTTAATTTTAAGCTATTATGTTATCACTTGGGGGAAAAAAGTAAAGAGTTTAACAATTTCGGGCCCTGACCGGGTAGCTCAATTGGTTAGCGCGGTTGTCTCAATGTGCCAAGGTTGGGGGTTTGATCCCGGGTCAGAGCATATACAGAAATCAACCATATAGAAGTGTAATAACAAACAACATTTTTCTCTTTTTCTCTCTCTCTAAAATCAATAAATAAAAATTAAAAGAAAAGGAATTTATCCATTTTGAAAAGAAGAAACTATAGCTTTATAAAATCAAGGCATTACCAAATTATTCTCTGGGGTAATGATTGGTAGAGGAAATGTTATAACATCTTATTTCTATGTTAATATACCATATTTCATAAAAAATATGCCATGAATTATAAGGTACAGTTGTTTTACATTTATCAATAAGAAATAAAATCAGTATGGGCCAAAAAAGCCTCAAGCGGAAGATTTTATTTCAAGTCCCAAGTAGTGCCTTCAGAGCATGGCAAAAGGAAAGGCAGGTCTCAGGAGCACTTGGCTTCACTTCAGGCTAACAGCAATTGTAAGACACCAGCAATTGTGAGATTCATCCCAACTTTAGAGATGTTGAAATGTTGAAAATGGTACACCTTGGAATCAGTGAAATATGGTACTTCAAATGCAAATGTTTTGTTGACCTATAGAGACTCTAGCTTCTTAAGTTTAAATATGAGTATTCAAGAGTGTTGTGTGCCTTTTAAGAATTTCTATTTTACGATTACAGGGAAGAATTGGATATCGATCTAAAGGATATTTACTATAAAATCCGATGTGTTTTGATGCCAGTGCCGTCACTGGGTTTTAACAGACAAGTGGTGAGAGACAATCCTGACTTTTGGGGTCCACTGGCTGTTGTTCTTTTCTTTTCCATGATATCATTATATGGACAGTTCAGGGTAAGTACATCTTATTTTATATAAATTCTAAATATTTAAGTGTTTTAAAATTAAAATAGCCAGGTATTTACTATAATACTACATTATATTTGAGAAATGTTTTACCTCTATCCATTGTTTCTCACTTATCCCTAGAAGTAGCCTTAATTAAGTATGTGGAGATTACCTTAGATTAATGCTTTCCAGTTTTTTCCACATCATCATTCACATAGGAAGTTTTAACATTTGTGTAAGTAAGTGCCTGGGATAAATGGATGGACCTAATCCCATCTGACCAGAAGTGATCAAAAGGGCTGCCTATGCTCTTTCTGATTTCCCCAAGGGATGAAGAATTTTAAACTCATAACTAAGTTATCTTTTATTCATTTTTAGTTCTGTTTTTTAAAATAAACATTATAATAAATAATGGATTTATTAAAGGATTTTATTAGTATTTGTTTTTATATGCTACTTTGTCCTAATATTAGGGGATTTATTTTTACCATCGAAATACAACATACACAAATCACTCCCTCATCTGTAGTTTGTTTCAGCATTAGCCCTTAGAAGCTCCCCCAGATTAGCTTCTGTGTCCTTTCAGCATACTCCTATCATTTTTTTTTTTTTAAGTTTATTTTTAGAGAGAGGGGTAGGCAGAGAGAGAGAGGGAGAGAAACATCAATGTGTGGTTGCCTCTTGCCCTTCCCGAACTGGGGACACGGTCTGCAGCCCAGGTGTGTGCCCTGACTGAGAATTGAACCAGTCAGGTTCAGTTGGTTCGCAGGCCACTGTTCAATCCACTGAGCCACACCAGCCAGGGCTCCCATCCTTTCTTGAGCACTTTCTTTCCTTCTGATTCCCACAAAGTATTCTGGGCTTATCTTTTATTTTCACCTGCCTCATCCCTGTAACCAGCCATTTCTGTAAGGAATCCAAGTTCCTTTTATTAGGAAATGATATTTAGAAACCAATACCTAGGTAATAAGTATGCTTATATAGGTGCTAGGATATCACTATTTCTAGACCCTCCATGGAGGCAGAAGTGGAAATATATGCATGTATTATTATTGTTATACTAAGTTTCAGGAGTTAAAATAGTCCAAAATGCCTTTCATTCTATTACTTGGA
The DNA here is from genome assembly GCA_004026585.1 of Noctilio leporinus. Lineage (NCBI taxonomy): Eukaryota > Metazoa > Chordata > Mammalia > Chiroptera > Noctilionidae > Noctilio > Noctilio leporinus. Next base: position 847,785 of record PVIW01000049.1, on the reverse strand, counting down.
TTAATGTATAATTACTAGAAACTTTTAAAGACTTCCTGAGAGCTAGCTGATGTGTCTCAGTGGATTGAGCATCAGCCTATGAACTGAAAGGTCATTGGTTTGACTCCCACTCCCAGTTACGGCACATGCTTGGGTTATGGGCCAGGCCCCCAATTGGGGGTGTGTAAGAGGCAACCAGTCAGTGTTTCTTTCATACATTGTTTTTTCTTTCCCTCTCTTTCTCCTTCCCTCCCCTCTCTCTAAAATTAAATAAATAAAATCTGGATGCGGGGAGGGAGAGAAAAAAGGAAAAGGAAGGGGACGGAAGGAAGGAAGATTGATTTCCTGAGAAGATTGGTAGCTTGTTTCAGGAATGAATTTTCCTTGCAGGATGATGTAAACCAGGAGGCTGGGAGTAAACACTTTGTTCTCTTTTTTACAGTAATAGTTTATCATAGTTATTGAAATGCTGAGGTTTCTTAGATAATTGATCATTGCTAAATTTTCATTTTTTAAGTAAAATTACATTGTAGTCTTAATAATTTTTTTTGAAAGATACCATAGAAACTAAAACAAAAACTCTCTGTGACCTGAAGTTGGGTATACCAAAATGCCTTATATGTCAGAGAATTGAGTTCTAGGAGCTTACCAACTTGATGCAAAGATATTAATTGCATGGATTCTTTTCCCCTTAGGTGGTATCATGGATTATAACCATATGGATATTTGGTTCACTAACAATTTTCTTACTGGCCAGAGTGCTTGGTGGAGAAGTAAGTGGTTAATTTAGAAAATAGCCATTGTTATTGTAAGCTTTCTTTTTGATGCTGCAGATACTATAAGCAGCTATATTCATCATAAATTTCTTTTCTTAGAATTGTTTTTAAGTTATTCTCCTTCCTTTAAGAGGATCAGCATATTAGTATTGTACGTACTCAACAATATTGTAAGAAATTAAGTGGAAAAAAAGATCTCATTCCACTCATAAGTAATTTATATCTTTTTGGGGAAGCATACAATTTATTCTGTTATAGTAGTTTTTAAACTTTCTGATTTCAGGTCTCCAAATAATTTTTTTTTTAAAGATTTTATTCATTATTTTCAGAGAGAAGGGCAAGGAGGGAGACCTGGCTAGAGACCTGGCTGGAGACCTGGTTATGTGCCCTGGCTGGGAATCAGACAGGCGATCTTTGGGTTCATGGGCTGGTGCCAATCCAATGAGCCGCACCAGCCAGGGCAGAAATTAATTATTTTTTTAATTTAATTTTATTGTTGTAAGAAATTTCATTATGTAGGTTAAATTTATCAGTATTTACCATTTTACAAATTAAAAATTTTAAATATGTATTTATTCATTTAAAACAAAAACCAAATTTCACATAATGGAATAAATTTTAAAGAAAAAGTAGCTATTTTGCAAAACAAAGAAGTTAATGAGAAGAGTAGTAGTGTTTTACTTTTTTGAAAAATATTTTAACAGTGGATAAGGCGCCGGCCCGCGAACCCAAAGGTCACAGGCTCGATTCCCCAGCCAGGGCACATAACCAGGTTGCAAACCAGGTCTCCAGCCAGGTCTGTGGCTGAAGGCAGGTGAAACGCAACCATACATTGATGTCTCTCTCCCTCTCTGCTTCTCTCCCTTCCCCTCTTTCTAAAAATAATGAAATAAAATCTTTAAAAATATATATATATTTTTTATTTATTATTTTTAGGGAGAGGGGAAAGGAGAGAGGCAGAGAGGGAGAGAGACATCAATGTATGGTTGCGTTTCACCTGCCTTCAGCCACAGACCTGGCTGGAGACCTGGTTTGCTACCTGGTTATGTGCCCTGGCTGGGGAATCGAACCAGTGACCTTTGGGTTTGTAGGCCAGCGCCCTATCCACTGTGCCACCAGCCAGGGCTTACATTTTTTTAAAGTACTATAGTTCCCTTTTATTTTGTGGTTTCACTTTCCACAGTTTCTATTACCTGGAATCAACTGTCATCTAAAAATATTAAATGGAGGATTCCAAAAATAAACAACTCATAAGTGTTCAATTGTGTATCATTCTGAGTAGTGTGATGAAATCTTATGCATGTGATGAAATCCATGCAGAGAGTGGATTCATCTCTTTGTTTAGTATCCACTCTATACACACTTGCCTGTTAGTCACTTAGGATACTAATATATAAGCATAGTTATCAGACAGAGACCACATTCACATAACTTTTGTAACAATATAGGATTGTTAAAATTGTTCTAGTTTATTGTTATTATTGTTAATCTCTCTACCTAAAATATGAATTAATGTTATCCTAGTTAATGTATGCATAGGAAAAAATGTACAGTATATGATAATTTGAAATATGATGTGTATAATATGTCATGATTTCTTCTTAATTCTCACATTTAAGTACAACAAAGAATATATAATGTTTAACAGATTTAAATGAATATTGATTTTTATGGTACTTACTTAAAAATTTACAGGTTGCATATGGCCAAGTTCTTGGAGTTATAGGATATTCGCTCCTTCCTCTCATTGTAATAGCCCCTCTACTTTTGGTGGTTGGATCATTTGAACTAGTGTCCACGCTTATAAAAGTAAGTAGTGTGTATTATGAGAAATAGTTTGCTATTTTTCAATAACAGAATTGTTCTCTGGCTAAGAATACTGTAACCTGTAACTATCAAACAGTTGGTAGAATTTTAGAACAACGGTCTTACTTGTTAGTTTTAACAATATTTTTTTTTTTTCCCCTTTTAATTATCAGACATTATATATGTGTAGGGGGAAATAAAGAACAAATCAGGCCTCAAAATATTACTGAGAATTTTTTTGATGTTAAATTTTTCTTCTTTATGCTTATAATACAAGTTTATCTGAGTTAGATTTTTTTTTTTTTTTTTTTAAAGATTTTTATTATTTCCAGAGAGAGAGGAAGGGAGAGAGGCAGAGAGGGAAAGAGACATCAATGTATGGTTGCGTTTCACCTGCCTCCAGCCACAGACCTGACTGGAGACATGGTTTGCAACCTGGTTATGTGCCCTGGCTGGGGAATCGAACCTGCGACTTTTGGGTTCGCAGGCCGGCGCCTTAACCACTGTGCTACCAGCCAGGGCTCTGAGTTAGATTTTATGGGAAATATTTAGAAGTCCATTGGACATTTATTTAATATAACTGTTACTCCTGTTTGAAGTTACCTCCTTATCATTTATGGTAGACATGGTTCTAATAAATTGGTTTTTATATATTGCAGAGGTAAGGACATTAGGTTGTATTAGTTTACATTAACATACATACCCATTTTAAATATTTACCGATAATGTTAAGTATTGAAAATCAGTGGTAAGACAACTTAAATTTTGACTTTTATTAATTTTGAAAACTTTGGGAAATAAATGACTACTTTAGCACATGTATGTATATTACACAAAAATGTGTATTTCTTTATGGAAACTAGACCTTTTTAAGACCACTTTCAGAATTTCCATTATGGCACCTCACACTAAAGTATTTGTTTTAAGTAGTGTCACTAAATTTTTATGACATTTGGGTTTATTGAAAGTTTATTACTAATTCCAGTGTAAAAGAAATTACTTCGTATAGAATTGGATAAGTACAGGCTAATACTGACATCATATTGTACATGCATTGGGTACTGAGTAGAATGTGGATTTTGAAACCAGCCATTTCTGATTTTTCACATCCTGTTTGTCACTTACTTGCTGTCTGCCTTGAGGAGATACCTTTTCTTACCCTCCTCTGCAGAATAGAAATGTTAACAACTACTTTTTAGAGTTTATTTTGAAGATTTTAAAATATATATAATTCCCATGGTGCTTGACACAGACTAGGCACACAAGTGGTAGGTGTTACTACAAATACTATAAAAGAATATTTTGAGGACATCCTTGAATGTTTTGAACACTTGAAACCAAGGAGATCTTCTGTATTCTAATCCTAAAATTTGTTTTAATTGGCGTTATTGGCACTTAGTTTAAATTCTTGCAGTGTAGGAGCTAGCCCCATGCTGGCATTTGATTATCTAGCCTTAGCAAACATACTTCTTTACTGAATCATTCAGAATCACTTTACTGATTCTGGGTTATTTCTTTGTTTATTTTTAACTTGGGTTAAAACATGTTTGAATACTACTAAGACTACACCCAAAATTGCTAAAACTGTCCTATGGTCATTTTTAGTCATCAAGTTCAATTGAAAATTGGTTCTTAATAGTCTTTATGCCACATATGAATGTATTGTTATAAAATGGAAAATCTTATTTATACCATTAAAATTTAGGATAAAATTATTTTTAAACTTTACATTTTTCTTTGCTAATTTTCCCCCCTAATCATTTAATCTTCTGTGTTTAATCTTTCTTGTTTCAGTCCAAGTCTTTTTGAGGAATATGTTGAAGAACTCTTGTTGTTTAACTTTAGCATTAGAATACAGTTTAATTTACAACCACTAATATTTTAAAAATTAAGCCTCTGTAACTCTTACCAATTGTCAACCATTTATTTTTTTAAAAATTGAAGCATGACATACAAATATAATTTGACTATAACTTTCTTGTATTTTTCTGTAGACTTAAAATATTTGTGTGGGTTTTTTCCTGTTTTAAGTTTAGTTTAAAAACACAGTAAGGTTGGACCATCTCATACATTTTCAATCCATCTGCCAATATTTTTTACATTTAGTACCAGTGGTTCTCAACTGAGGGTATTTCTTCCTAAGCACATGTGGCAGTATCTAGAGACATTTTTGGTTGTCACAAATTGGGGTGTGTGTGGAATGTTATTGGTGATACAGTAGGCAGAGGCAAGGGATGCTAAACATTCTACAATGCAGAGTACAGCTTCCCATAACAGTTATCTAGCCCCAAAATAGTACAGGGTGAAGAAACCCTCTTTTTGTGCCAAGTCTGCCTTTGTCATATGGTAGTTTCCCTGATTTCTACTCTTGAAGGATTTCTTTCATTTTAATCTGTAAAATGGCTTCAACATATCAATAAGTACTACATAAATTTCCAGGGGAAATCATTTAAAATTAGGAACCACAGTTATATTTTATTTAAATTAAATTCTTGACCAAAATGTCATGGTGTTTTCTTTTTGTTTAACTCCATATTTCCATCTATTCCTGGGAGAATGGTGTGATATTTAATAAACATTGTGTAAAATTTTTCCTTAATCTGTTTTCTTCTTAGAAGAAAGAAAAGGAAAAAAATTATTGTGTAAGAGTCAATTAGTTTTCTTTCAGCAAATTTCTTTCAGCAATTTGTCCCAATAATAGTTCTTCCAAAAGTTGCCTTATCATAAATCACCAGGGACACATTAGACCATTTCCTTAGAAATTCTGATTCATCAGAACGAGTGAATTCCAGGATTTTCTCTTTAACAGGCACCCTAAGTGAGTCTTTTAATTAGGTATGTTTGTTAACTTGCAGAAATCAAGTAGCAGAGCAAGGACTAACCATCTTACAAAGTTTTAAACTTTCTCAATGAGTTTTACATTTTACCACAATTAGTTGTCAGGGTTGTTTTAAACAATATTGTAAACATTATTTTTACTCTGTAAAATGCAAAATGTTAATTGACTTGCTAATATGCTGCCCTTTTTTCTTTCTTTTTTTTTCTTCTTTTTTTGTTAAAGCTGTTTGGTGTGTTTTGGGCTGCCTACAGTGCTGCTTCATTGTTAGTGGGTGAAGAATTCAAGACCAAAAAGCCTCTTCTGATTTATCCAATCTTTTTATTATACATCTATTTTTTGTCCTTATATACTGGGGTGTAATCTAAGTCATCATAGATGAGTAGAAAAAGATAATGTTACATTTGTGTGAAGGCTTGGAATTCTTGCTGAAGGGATCAAAGAAAATCTATTGCTGGTAAAATTTTACATGTTTCAGATGAAAGACAGGTTTGAGACTTTTTCTTTTAAAACAATTATTTAATTTAATTAAGCAATTGCAGTTATCTGGATTTCTTTTTTTTTTTTTTTGTCAGAATTATAAACTCTGTTTGATTCTTCATATTTTAGTAAATAAAATACAAAAGCATTGTGTTTTTAAGATTGTGTCAATATTCTCCTTAAAACTTGTGCCAAAAGCACCTGAAATGGTAATTATACTTCACTTAAAGGGTCAAGATGACAATATACCAATAATTTACAAGTGCAATTTTTTTTCTTTTAAGGTTTTTCTCCTACATTGCAGATCCTGTAGATATTTGTTTGTACATATATATTTATGAAATAATTCTTATTATTCACAAAATATATTTCTGAATAGCCTAAAAATGAAACTATTTTAAATCTGGTGATTAAACTTTCTTTAATTTGGCCATTAATCTTTTTATTTGTAAATTAAAGTTTTTTTTTAATTGTATGTAATTTTAATAATTTCATACATGCTTCAATATGTCCTTGTTCAGAATTCTTAATAATAACAACTAAAACTAATTTTAACATTTGTTTATGTACATTTAGTTTGGGTGTTTTTAAAAACCATTTTTGGATATCCAATCATTAAAAGTTTCTGTTTATCTTTCTGACCAAAGGATCAAAAGGTATAATGGATATGACATTGATTAAAATTGTTAATATGCAGAAAAGCAGTAATATTTATAGCATCAGCCTTTTTAAGTCAAAAATTGCTCAAAAGACACCTTTAAAATCTTGTGGCCCTGACGAATGTTACATGAAGTAGGAAAAAAATAAAATGCTTCCCGACTGTGTGTTTTGCTTTATAACACCTTGTCTTGTATTACTTGATATTTTAAAAAGTATCAGGTACTCTAACAAATGTACAATATTTGCTAAGGGAAATAGTAAGAAATTTTAGCTAATAAAATTTTTGTTACAAACAATTTCATAGACTATATGTAGCTTTAATATTACTTTGTAAAGTAGATAAAATATTTATGTTCATACAATACCAAATGCCTAATAACCATTAGCAGATTATTGTATGATTTGTTCTATTCTGGACTGGAAACGTTGACTATCCTCAGTATGATAACATGGCCATCTCTTGGTACGTATTCCTTCAGTGATCTTATCCATGAGGAAATACCCAGTAACTCTGAAGCTACCGTATAAATTAGCAAGATAGCAAGCCTGTCTCTCTTCCTTTTATCCTCTCCATCATCAAAAAAAGAAAGAAAATACTTACTTTAGGCTGCATGAAAAGTGTTTATTGAACCAGAATAATGTGGAAAATGTGATATGCTGATTCTTTAAATAAGTGTAGGAAAGTAGAAGCACCAGAGGGATGGGACTTCTATAACCTAAAATAAGATGTCGTGAGCGACAGCTACAGGATCGGGAACTGTAAAATAAACATTTGTCATGCTGACGGGGCTCCTGAGGGTCAGTACTTTGTTACAGTGGTTATATCCGATGTCCATAGTGTTGACCCTGAAATCTTTTCCAGAATGCTTGAGGGTCTGTTTTAGGGGATAGAATTTTGTGAAGCAATAAGTCAAAGCACTTTAGGACCAACTATATGAAAAATGGTTTAATATTTTTAATCTATCATGTTTATTCATAGTGATGAAAGATGAGATATTTGTGTTCTAAAAATAACAGCACTTAATGTTGGGAACTGCCCTGTTTGGGTATATATAAATATAATTTATAATTTTTCAAGCTCAACCAACATTTTCATGTGTTGATGGTCAAAGCAGTTAAAATACATTGTGAGTTTAAAAACACGATTTGTAAGTGTGTACACAATATAGTACTGCTGCAACTAATAATGGTAAGCTGACCATAACTGTTTTCTTTATGAGTTTTTATATAATGATATTTTCTAAGTCATACTAATTTTAAATCATGATTTCCAACCTAATTATTAGTTCATTAGTATTTCTAGAACAGAACTAGCCAGTCTCTTAGTTTTGTGTGCGTGTGTGTATTTTAAGCGTAATCAGCTATAGTAATTCTGATGAATGTTAATTCTTAAAACAATTATGAGACGTTTGTTTCAAATTAATTGTAAATAATTGAAAATTTTATTAAAAATGAAACTGTAATTTTCGTTGTATTACAAACAGTTTAGAAAGATTTGTAAAGTTTGATGAACCATTTCTTATTCCTAAGTTCTTTTAAGACAGTTTTATATATAATAATGTATCTTTCAAAAAATTCCTCAAATGTTAATATGCTAATATAGAGTTCTCAATTAGTGAAAATTTACATTGACTTAAAATGAGATAGCCAGCTTTGTTTAAATATTGTTTAAAAGTTAGTTTCTTTTTAAAATTTTGATGTAATAAAACACTGAATAAAATGCTTCTACAAATAAAAACAGTATTTTTCACATTTAACAAAACTAATTATTTTAAGATGATTGTAATTTACCTTTTACATTTTTATGAAGGCATTTTCAGTTAGTTTTAGATTAGAGAACTGTGACACATTTGTTCTGCCGTTTTTCCTTTTTCTGTTTTTGTGACATTTGTTTTGTTGAAAGATCTTACATAAAATTCTTTTTTTTTTTTTTTAATAGTTAAACAAGTTGAATTTATTGTTTTATACTTTGCAACAAAGGAGAACAACACAAGTCATGGGGAGCCATAGCATGTCTCAGAGTGTTAATAATGACCTATTATAGGCCCTGGTTGGGTTAGCTCAGTTGGTAGAGGATCATCCTGACATACCAAGGTTGTGGGTTCAGTCCCTTATCAGGGCATATACAAGAATCAACCAGTGTCCAGCCAAGATGGTGGTGGAGGTCAACTCAGTACTCATCATCTCACATAATCATATGAAAATTACAGCCAAACTATGGAACAACCATCATTAAGGACTGCAAGAAATTGAGCTGAATGGAGTCCTACAACTGTGGAATTAAAGAAGAAACCACATCAAGACTGGTGGTAGGAGCAGAGACATGAAATGGGTTTGTCTCATACCCACTTATGGCAGATAAAGATCAGAAGGGATATTCAGGAGCAAGGGGTCCCAGCTTTACACCAGGGGCCCCTCCAGCCAAGGGTTCCAGTGCCAGGAAGGCAAGTCCCTGTAACTCCTGGCTATAAAACCCAGTGGGGATTAAGGCTGAAGAAGATGGACACTTTTGGAGTCCAGGCAGTCCTCATAAAGGGCCTATTCATGGACTGACTTGGATTCACTCTCTGAGCTCCAGTATGAGGGCTGCAGCAAGAAAGGCCCCAGAAGCATACAGGGGTGAACTGAATTGTCATAATCAGGGCAAGAGCTGGAGGGTTATTTTTTTTTCCAGACGGAAGGGCCATCAGAAGCCACTCTTCCTTTGATGAGGCCTCCCCCCACAGCCTTAGGCAGACATATGTGAGATCCTATCAACCTGAGTCATACTGCCCCATCCTGGTGATTCCCTGAGACCCTTCCCAACCCAACTTCCAGGCACACACAAACTGTTTCCAGTGGCTTTTCCATACAAATGGCTTGCCTTGCTCATTCTTCGTATTTTCCCCAAATTACCTTTAATGAGCAACAGCTGGTCTCAGCAAAACATGTACCTCTGGCTAAATGGTGCTAGCAGCAGCCATCTGCAGATCATGCTGTAGCTTAGGCCAGGTGGCCGTGGGCAGAACATAGGTGGGACTGACTTTGGCCTGCACCATCCAGGAAGCCCTAGAGCCAGCGCACTCAGTATATAGCTTCAGACCACATTGAAGCACCACCTCCAAGATTGACACATCAAGGAACAGACTTAGTGGGCACCGGAGTCTTGCTGAAGTAAGTCTTGCTCTGTAGAGTGAGGCCTTGCATAGCTGATCCCCCATGGTGGTCAGAGGTGGTTGGTCATGCCAGTCCCTTGCAGCTGATCAACCTGGTTAAATCCCATTGTTGTGCCAACAGCAATAAAGGTTCAGCTATAAGAGGAGGATGTACACAGCGCACACAGTGGGTGCACCTTGAGTACCCAGCATGGGCAATAGAGGCTGTACCACTGGACCCTACATGTAGGACACCTGCTACATTAGGCCATGCTACCAAGACTTAAGAGTCAAAGCGGCTTTACCTAATACATAGGAACAAACACAGGGAGGCTGCCACAACAGCATAAAAAAGACCCAGCCAGAGATAAAGGGTACACAAATTAAAGAACAATTTACAGGGAATCAACAGAGTAGATAAAGCTGAGAATCAAATCAATGATTTGGAACATAAGGAACCAAAAAACCAATTCAAACAAAAACAAAATGAGGGTAGTGTAAGGAGCCTCTGGGACAACTTCAAGTTGACCAACATTCACATCATGGGGGTGTAGGAATGAGGAGAAAGCAAGAATTTGAGAACCTATTTGAAAAACAATGACAGGAAACTTCCCTAATTGGTGAAGGAAATAGACATGCAAGTCCAGGAAGTGCAGAGAGCCCCAATCAAGATATACCCAAAGGGCCCACTCCAAGACACATCATAATTAAAATACCAAAGGTTAAATACAAAGAATCTTAAAAGCAGCAAGAGGAAAGCAGTTACTTACAAAAGGATTCCCATAAGACTGTCAGTGATTTCTCAAAAGAAACTGCAAGAACCTAGTATAAAGGAACCATGGACATGGACAACAGGTGGGATTGACTTTGTGGGGAATGGGTGGGTGGGAAGGGCGACAGAGGGGAGCAAAAAGGGGATGGATGTAATACAATAACAATAACATTTTTTTTTAAAAAAACTGCAGGCTAGAAGGGATTGGCAAGAAATATTCAAAGTGATGAAAAGCTAGGAATCTACAACCAAGATTGCTGTACCTAAGAAAGCTATCATTTAGAATTAAGAACAGATAAAGAGCTTCCCCAACAACAACAAAAAATAAAGGAGTTCATCACTACCAAACCAGTATTATATGAAATGTTAAAGGGTCGCCTTTAAGAAGATCAAAGATATAAACGATAAAATAGCAATAACTACACTTATATCAACAGTTGAATCTTAAAAACAAAATATATGAATAAGCAGAACAGAAACAGAATCATAAATACAGAGAACATTTTGGTGGTTGCCAGACGGGACGGATGTTGGAGGAAAAGGTGAGGGGATTAAAAGTACAAATAGATTGTTACAGAATAGTCATGGGGATGTCAAGTACAGCATAGGAAATATAGTCAATAATAGTACAGTAACTATATACAGTGTCAGGTGGCTGCAAGATTTATTGGGATGACCAATTATTAAGTTATGTAATGTCTAATCTCTATGCTGTACACCTGAAACCATATAATAATGTATGTCAATTAGTTGAAGGCCCAAACAGAACAAGAAAGGCTTATCCTCTCCTCCCTTCCCCCTCTTCCACCTTACTTCTAGTAAGAGAATTCCTCCAGGGTGATTGCCTTCAAGCTGCGACATGTGTTTTTTTCCTGCTGTCTGTCTCCTGAATCTCTAGCCTGCAGGCCTTTGGACTGAACCTACGCCATCCTGGTTGCCTACTCACTGCGAATCTCAGGACTTACCAGCTTCCACAATTGTGCGAGTTAATTCTATATAATATAAATATATGCACAGAGATTTATTATATATATCATACATTTATGATATAATATTTATAAATATTTTATATATATCCTATTGATTCTGTTTCTCTGGAGAACCCTTTTCCCCCTATGCATCATAGTCTTAAAACGTGGACATTTTACATTCGTAACTTTTGTTCAGTCTAATTCTAAGTATACTTTAGTGCTCATTGATTTTCAGAAACCTGTGTAAGAGAACTGTTATATTTACCTTTTTAAGGCTCAGGGAATGCAAGGCTTTCTGTAAGGAGGTCAGCATTCTTACGATCAGCTTGTCACAACTTCACTAATGTCTGGTACTTTTTGGCTAATCCCTAACGCTCAGACCCGGATGTGGTCTGTCCCGCTCCCACAGGGCTCTCTCTCCCTCAGATGGTCTGACCCTGTGAGTTTGTCAATGAAGTGTGCTTAGGGGTTTATTTTCCTGGAATCTGAGTTACACTGCTGGCTCTGCGGCTCATAGGTTCATCCCATGCCTCTGCTCTAAAGACCACATGTTTGGGAACCTGTCTCCTTGGTTTACTATTTGGCCCACTCATTAGTTTGGAGTTTATCTTCCTCTCTTGGGAAACGGGAAAAAGACTCCTAGTTCTGTTTCCTTCCAGTTACCTATTAACATCATACTATTTTCTCTGTATTTTGGACCTATTTCTAATAGTTTTTAGACTTTGTTCTGTGTGATAGTTATCTAATTACTTAATGTGTAATCATTCAGATGGAAGAAACGTCACATTTCTTTTTCTCAAATTCACCTGAGCTTCCTTAGGTTTGACTAAAGGAACTTCTAATATGGGTGGAAATGGAAGTCCCTAACCCCTCCACTGGCTCCTAAGAGAACCCCTGGCCTTAGCAGATGTCAAAGATAGGGTGTGGTTCATTGAGTTTTCTGTTATTGCCACTGCTCCTTACAGAGACAGCTTCCCCAGGGGGATGGCCCTCCTCCGACTAGTATGCCCTGTTGCTCTCTAAGAGTCACCAAGATGCCTCCTTGCCACCTTCCTACCACCAACAGGCTGGCTCAAGACATATTTGCTCTCAGGGCACCTGCATTTCCACAGAAGAGAAACATGTCTACACCCCTTAAGAAACACCCCCCCCCCCAACCCAATCTCCTTCCAGTCCCTAGGACACCTCCTTTTTTCTAACAGGCTACTCCTTTTCTCATTCCAAGCACCAGCATGTTCCATGTCACTATTCCATCCTCAGCATCAGGTTAATTCCTTTCCAACAAAGGCCTGGAAGAATTTTTTTTCTGACAGCCACTAAATACAGAGCAGTTCTTGTACAACCCAGCCTACACACACAGCAGTGGAGAAGAACCCAAATTCTAGAACAAAGGTTTGATTGGAAAAGGGTCAATACCTCTCTCTCTGGAGGAAATGCCTTTCTATCACGATAACCCTACAGTCAGGAAAGAGAACCAAGGTGACTTTTCTTTTAAATATACTATGACACATTTCAGATTTATAAAAGGGTATGCAGAATACTATGATCAGCACCTGTGTTGATTAATTTCAAAGTAATAAATTTCCTTTCACAGTATCTAAAAATTCAAAATCCTCTTCATCCTCCCTTTAAAAAATCTAGTTCTCTTGCTTTGCATAAATAGAAGTTTGTATGCGTTACCATAGACAGTTAACTAGTTACTTATAAGGAAGGACGCAAAGGGAATCGCATTGTTGAGCATAATCAACCAGGAGGCGTATCAGCCTGTTTGTTTTGCCAGAAGTTAGAGCTTCTCACACGCTCCAGGGAGTCACATCATTACCCCACCAAGGGTTAACACTGCTCCCTTTCCCCTGGGGGGAGGGCACAGGGGAAGGTAAGGCATGTACAACAGAAGCCAAAACTCCCCCGGCTGGCTGGCGTGGCTCAGTTGGCTTGGTGTCACCCGACAGAGCAAAAGTTTGCCAATCTGATTCCCGGTCAAGGAACATGCCTGGATTATGGGTTCATTCTCCGTAGGGACGTGCGTGAAAGGCAACCATCGAGGTTTCTCTCCTTGTCTCTCTCTTCTCCCCTCTCTCTAAAAATAAATAAATGAGGTTTTTGTTTTGTTTTGTTTTGTTTTTTTTAAGTAGTCAAAATGGTCCCGAGGAAGGTGTAAACCATAGAAGCCTGTCATCCAACCTGGAAGAGATCCACTGGTGAGGGGTGGACCCACCAGAAGTCCACAGAAGCTTGGGAAATTGGTTATTTTGAAAGGCTCCTGGTCCTTCCCAAGCCTGGGATAATACAAGCTCAGGGAACACACAAGGGCGCTCCCCTGGTGACCTGGGCTTGCCCCTTGCTCACCAGCTGCCTGTCCTTGAAGCTGCGAGGACTCCAGGCGCAGGCCCCAGGCAGGAGCGGGGCGCAGAGGCTCGGCCCTAAGCTACCTGGGTGAGAGCAGGGAGGGCCCAGCAGCCCCCTGTTGGCTCCAAACCACTAAGCTTGAATAAGAAACAGAAACTCTGGGTGCTGGCCTTTGTTTCGGCCTTGCTGAAGACTTGATTTCCCCCGCAGGACAGATGAAGAAGGGACAGAGAAGCAGCCTTCTTCCCTAATAAACCTTGCCATACCCCAGTCTCCCTTGGATAGGTCCCTGAACTGCTTTTCTCAGGGATCCCGGGAAAGAGCCCCACTTCCACCGGGCCACAAATACACAGCGGGAGATGGAGCCTCAGCTTGAGATAAAGTCTTAGCATACCCTTTGGATTGCTGGGCCAGGTCACCGCAAAGCTGAGGGCCTGACATTTTTGGAAGGACTACTCATTCCTGAGGAAGGGAGAGACAGGCGTAGCAAGTTTGGCGCAGCTGCAAAACCCTTTAGTTTTCTGAGGGAAGATGCAATTCTGCATTAGGTCAGCTATTGGGGTTTGATTCCCAGGTCAGCAGTACAGTTCCTCCTCTCCCATTTCCCAGGTAGAAAACAGGATGTGACATTAAAGCCAAAGAACTCGACAAGAATGCTAGATAATAGAGGAAAACCTTTCTCAACCTTTAACTTTAAATATTTATGTTAAGAGGGTAAGTAGGTCTGGAGCCAGATTGCCCAGATTCCAATCTTTGGCCTTCCCACTGAACTAGGAGACCTTCGGCAAGTTCTTTGTAACTTCTTCTGATCCTCAGCTTCTTCAACTATGAAATGAAAATAATGACATTAGTAGCTAATTCCTAGAATTTTAACGATGATTACATGTTAATATATGTATGTGTATGCATGCGTGTTGCCAACTTAAGAAATGTCCAAACCTGTAAGAATTTTTATGAGTTTACTTGAGCCAAACTGACAACAATTGCTGGGAAGCAAAATCTCAATGGATTAAGAAGATGCCCCAGAAAATGGAAGTCTTATCACTTATTTTACATATCAGAATCAAATGGGAAGACTTAAGGAGGCTATATGGAAGCCTTTGGTGATAGATTAGGAAGGAGGGAGAAACGACAGTGGGAAAATTTCTGGGAATGGATAAAAAGTAAAACATTTACTTTTTATAAATATAAAGAAGTAAATATACTTCTTTTATATTTGTGGATATGGGATAGTTAACAATAACATGATAATAATAACAATGAAGGGATTTGTAGTTTTTGCTCTGAGGGTCCCAAGGTTAAAAAAAAAAAAAAAAAAAGAAGAAGAAGAAAAGAAATTCCTTTGCTATTCAAAGGTATGTTATCAAGTATGTTATCTTGGATGCAAAAAGCCTGCAAGCAGGCTCAGTTAAAGTGGGAATTGACCTTTACTAGGGAAAAATACCTGCCCTCTGACGGAGCAACCACCAAGAACTGCCTTCCATTTCTAACTATATTTCTAATTTCTATATAACCATCCTATGTGGTTCCTTTCCGTCTCTGAGTTTGTAAGGCCACCAGGCATGCCTGCCCTGAGCTGGTCAGATTCAGTTTGTGGCTGCTTTTTCATCCACAGTTGGTATGAACACAGGTATGTAGGTTCTGTTCCTAGAGCTCAGTAGCCATGAATGTGCACAGCACCAGCTGTAGGTTTCTAAATCCCATTCATCATAAAAAAGAACCAAGGTTCTTGAAGAACTGGTTGATTTCCAGGACTGGGGCCGGGAAGATATGAGATGAGCCTAGAATATCTTCCTGTGTCAAAGTTGCAGGAACTTATTTGAAGGAGCTCACAATGACTGAATCTGTAACAATTTGAACATCAAAGGAAATCATGAAAAACAAAGGAATACAGTCTACCGTGTTAAGAACAGGACTGCAATGAGAGAGTGGGAGAGAACATTTTTCAAAAAGATTTTATTTATTCATTTTTTAGAGAGAAGAGAAGGGAGGGAGAAAGAGAGGGTGAGAAACATCAATGTGTGTTTACCTCTGGCCCGCGACCCAGGCATGTGCCCTGACCAGGAATCGAACCTTGATCCCTCAGTTCACAGGCCAATGCTCAATCCACTGAGCCATTTCGGCCAGGGCAGAAAGAACATTTTTATTTTTACTTTTTTAAAGATTTTATTTATTATTTTTAGAAAGAGGCAGAGAGGGAGAGAGACATCAATGTATATGGTTGCCTTTCACCGCCTCCAGCTGAGGACCTGGCTGGAGACCTGGCTTGCAACCTGGGTATGTGCCCTGGCTGGGAATCAAACTGGTGACCCTTGGGTTCTTAGGTTGGTGCTCAATCCACTGAGCCACACCAGCTAGGGGAGAACATTTTTAAAGTAGAAAACCAGGTAGAAGAAATGAAGCAGTTGGAAAATAATTTGGCAACCATCTGAGAAGTAATTAGGGATACTAAAACTAAATACATGAAAATTTGAGGAATAACAATAACAAGGTACCTGTTAAGTACAAAGGGTAAAATAATAACTTGACAACAAAGAAACCTGGCAGGTACCACCTTAACCCACGTCAAAAATAGTATCGTGAGTAATAGGACAAACCAATATGATAAGCCCCCTGAAGCACTGACAAGAACTCAGCATCATCTCTGTGGTATTTTTGCCAAGGAAGGCACTCATTGTGGTGATGATTTCTGGGTGTATGCACATGTGCAAATTTGCCAAATTGTACATGTTAGACATATGCAGTGTTTTACATCAATAAAGTGGAAACAATTCAATGTAAATATATGAAAAAGAGCTTAGAATGGGTCCTGACACGTATTGAGTGTATGTGTGTTTGTTCACAGATATCTAAGGATATCTGTGAAGCCGAGATGACATGAGATGAGGGTAAAGTGACATTTTCCTTAGATTACCCAAGTTCCAGGAATCCCAGGGTTCGTGATGGTTTACTTTAGTGTCTAATGTAGTCTGGATTTTTTTAAACTTGAAAAAAATAGAAAAGCATATGATCTTGAAGTGGAAAGTTAAAAAGAATAGCTTTTTATTTGAAAAGCATAGAAAGATTTGGAGGCAGATTCTAAGCACACCATCTGGTTAACTCAAGAGAAATCCTAAGAGCTTAGATTTCACATTTTTAGCAGCCAGGCATGGTTTAAGATAGACCTCCCTAAGCTAAAAATATCAAGTCATATTTGTTCTGCTATTTATGAGTTGGTTGAAAATGCCACTGAGCTGCAGTGCTGAAAGCCCCAATTATCTAAGAACCAGAGTTCATTGTTTGTGTTCCTCAAGTTTGAACGTTCAACTGTGTGAAATACAAAATCATCACGGGAGAAATAGGCACAGTTGGCACAATAGTAGTTATATCTCTAAAACTAAATTTTAGTTGTTTGAAAAGAAGACTTGTCTTTTAATATGATGCTTAACCAGGGACATTATTCGCCCAGGGGATAGTTTGCAAATTATGGAGACAATGTTGGTTGTCACTGTTGGGCATGAGGAAAGGGGGAGGGCATGTTACTGGCATCTAATGCTAGGAACCAGGATGCTGCTAAATATTCTAGAATGTATGGACGGGCCCCCTCACAAAAGAATTACCTAGTCCAAAATGTCAGTAGTGTCAATGTTAAGAAATTCTGCACTAAATGAAAACATTCTCTAAAATTTCGATCGGTTAGAGTACTTCTAGTTCTGTCTTGATTTTTAAATTTTTATCCACTCACTCAGTGCCTATATATAATATACATTTGTTTAATAAAAAATTGGAGCTGCTCTCATTCTAAGAGTAGTCACGTGATTTTACCATTATTTATATAGGCACCAAAACCATAACTTCATTGCTACCTGCTTCATAAGTATTCCACCCTCATCTCAAAATGTAGAAAGGGAGAGCCTTTTATACAAAATTATAGATAAATTAGGTTACAGAAAAGTGGAGGAAAGCCAATATTCATTAGAGGTTAAATAAAAAAGAACCAATTTGTGCGGCTTTTAGTATGATGAAAGAACTTAAAATTAATAAAGAAGTTTATCAGGAAATCTCATTAAAAACAAAAAATTCAAATGATACTCAGAACATGAATAAGAATCAGCCTTGCAAGGGTTTTCACACTGTTAATCTCTGGTTCTCTTCAGGCCATACCTACTTATCCTGCCAAACGGTGGGGAAGGTAAGTCTCCACCCATCCTCCTTGCTTATTTGGTGCTTGAGAAAAATGAGGGGTGGGAAGTTGTCACTGCTCCACCTCCCAGGAGGGCCAGCTTGCAGGTGCACTTGTGGCCCCTGTTAGAATGGAGGAGACATCAACTGCTGTGTGCTTCCCTGCGTCACTAGCAAAGGAATCATCCACAAAAGTTTCATCAATCTGGCAAAAACACGGGAGGTCAGATTGGTTTGAAAATCATGTTTATTGTATTATTTTCAGTCTAGAAACCTCTGAAGTGAGGAATAGTGCTAATTGCTTAGGGCACACAATGGTCAAAGACAAAAACAAAAGTATTAATATTTGTAGAAACTATTATCATATTCCTTATCTATTTGAATATTTGATTATGATGAGTTTGATTAATTACTGCATTATAAACTATTCTGATATGCTAAAGATAAAAATTATTATATGTAAGTTCAATCCAACTTGGTTCTTTTGTTTTTATTAACTGTTTTAAGAAATTAAATTAGAAGAGACATCTGGTCAGGATGGTGGCAAAGGTGGACCTGGCTCACCTCCTTGTCCAACCATATCAAAATTACAGCTAAAATATAGGTAGAACAACTATCACATAGACCTGTCAGGAATCAAGTAAAATGGAATTCTGACAACTACAGACTTAAAGAGATCACATCCATCCAGACTGGTAAGAGGAGTAGAGACACAGAACAGGATGGCTCCAGAAAGGTACATGTGTGGTGGATAAAAATTTGGGAGGAATATCTTGGGAGTGAGGAGTCCCAGCCACACACCAGGTGCCCCAAACTGCACTTCCAGTGTTAGAAATATAAGTCCCCATAACTTCTGGCTGCAAAAACCAGCAGAGAATAAAACAAAACAAAACAAAACAAAACAAAAATAGCCCAGCAGAGATCAAGTCGGTAGAAGAAATTTCTGGAGTCCCAAGCAGTTCCCCTTAAAGAACCCACACATGGACTTACTCAGACTCACTCCCTCTGAGCTCCAGCACTGGGGTAACAGCTTGAAAGACACCAGTGGCCACAGGGAGGAACTGAAGTGTCCGATATCCAGACAGGAGCTGGGGGGTAGCTTTCTCCCAGACTGACAGATGAGCAGAGAATATTGTCCCTTTTCTGAGTTCTCCCCACAAAAAACGACAGAGTCAGAATGTGGGTGCCATATACGAGACCCCGTTAACCTGGCTAACACTGTTTATGCCACCCTGGAGATCCTCAGAGGCTCCATCCCACCCAACTCATGGGCCCACCACAAGCAACCATCTCATACTGCTTCATAACGAACGCACTCATGCAGCGTGGCCATGGGTAGAACACAGGTTGGGGCTGACCTTGGCCTGCACCACCCAGGATACCACAGCACCTGAGCACCCACTCAGTGGTCAGCTGCAGACCATGTCGGAGCACCACCACCCTGCCCTTGCACAACTGATTCTTTATGAAGGTTGGCAGAGGTTGGTGTCAGTGGTCACAGCTAGTCCCTGCAGCTGACTGGCCTGGGTAAATCCCTCCCATTGATCGGCCAACAGCAATTGCGACTCAACTACCAGAGGGAGGTGTACTCAGCCCACATGGAGGGTTGCACCCTGAGTACCCAGCATGGGTGCCAGGGGAGGCTGTGCCATTGGACCCTACTGGACACATAGTACATTAGACTATGCTACTAAGACAATGAGTCATAGCAGCACTGCCTGATACATAGAAACAAACACGGGGAGGCTGCCAAAATGAAGAGACAAAGAAACATGGCCCAAATGAAAAAACAGATCAAAACTTCAGAAAAAGAGCTAAATGAAATGGTGATAAACTATCTATCAGATGCAGAGTTCAAAACACTGGTTGCAACAGGAACTTAGTGAGGACTTCAACAGCATAAAAAAGATACAGTCAGAAATTAAAGGTACATGAATTAAAATGAACATTTTACAGGGGATCAATAGTAGAGTGGATAAAGCTGAGAATCAAATCAAAGATCTGGAACACAAGGGAGCAAAAAAACAATCAGAACAAGAAGAAAAAAGAAAAAACAAAACAAAACAAAACGAGGATAGTGTAAGCAGCCTTTGGGGAAACTTCAGGAGGTCCAACATTTGCACATAAGGGTGCCAGAAGGAGAAGGGAAGCAGCAAGAAATTAGAAATCTACCCGAAAAAGTAATAATGAAAGAAAACTTTCCTAATTTGGTGAAGGAAATAGACGTGCTTCCAGGAACCACAGAAAATTCCAAACAAAATGGATGCAAAAGGTTCACTCCAGGATACATTATAATTAAAATGCCAAAGGTTAAAGATAAAAAGAGAATCTTTTCTTTTCTTTTCTTTTAAAGATTTTATTCATTATTTTCAGAGAGAAGGGCAGAAAGGGAGGAAGAAAGGGAAAAAAGTATCAATATATGGTTGCCTTTCACCTGCCTCCAGCTACTGACCTGGCTGGAGTCCTGGCTTGCAACCTGGTTATGTGCCCTAACTGGGGAGTCGAACCACAAAAAGAGAATCTTAAAAGCAGCAAGAGAAAAGCAGTTCATTACCCACAGGAGAATTTTTGTACGGCTGTCAGCTAATTTCTCAAAAGAAACTTTGCAGGCTAGAAGGGATTGGCAAGAAATATTCAAAGTCATGAAAAGCACAGATCTGCAACCAAGATTGCTCTACTCTGCAAAGCTATCATTTAGAATCAAAGAGCTTCCCAGACAAGATAAAGTTAAAGGAGTTCATCATTGCCAAACCATTATAACATGAAATGTTAAAGGGACTTACTTAAGATAAATAAGATGATTAAAACTATGAACAACAGGACAACAATACACACTAATCTATCAACAAAGGAATTTAAAAAACAAACTAAGCAAACAAGAACAGAGACAGAATCATGGATATGGAGAGCAGTTTTGATGTTGCCAGATGAGAGGGGGATGTAGGGGAATGGGTGAAGATGTAAGGGGATTAAGTATAAATACTTGCAAACCCAAAGGGCACTGGTTCAATTTCCAGCCAGGGCACCTAACCAGGTTGCAAGCCAGGTCTCCAGCCAGGTCTGTAGCTGGAGGCAGGTGAAAGGCATTGATGTGTTTCTCCCTCTCTCCCTTCCTATAGGAAACGGAGTAGCCAAAAATCTTCTGTGCATGACTCGTGGATACGAATAATGGTGTGGGGATTGCCTGAGGGCACCAGGTGTGCTGTGTGGAGACAGGCAAAGGAGGAGATATTGGCACTATTGCAATAGCATGATCAATAAAATATAATTTTAAAAAATTGAATAAAAACCCTGGCTGGTGGCACAGTGGATAAGGCGCCGGCCTGTGAACCCAAAGTGTGCTTGTTCGATTCCCTTAATCAGGCACATAAATAAAATCTTTTTAAAAAATTGTAATTAAAAAGTAAAAATAAATAAAATGTTTTTAAAAAATTGAATGAAATGAATGGTTAGTAAAGACAAATGGCCAACCCAGAGAACCTGTAATGAAATGTCACAGCCCCAGTGCCATTCCTATTTTGCCCTCATCCTAGCACTGTTTCTCAAGGGCAGCAACTCATTTTATTTGTGTTTCTCAAGTAGTTATCTTTATAATATCCCACTTTAGAGATCTAGGGATTTAACTGCTTAAGCCATTCTTCCTTCTATCCATTTTTGGTACTTTTATTATCTTAAATTATTCTATTGGAAGTCTTCATAACTTCAAATAAGATATCCTCCTGTTTTATTTATATTTAAAAAATACATTTTATTTATTATTTTTAGAGAAGGTGGAAGGGAGAGAGGGAGAGGAACATCAATGTATGGTTGCCTTCCACCTGCCTTTAACTATGGACCTGGCTGGAGACCCGGCTCGCAACCTGGTTATGTGCCCTGGCTGGGAATCAAACCAGCGACCTTTGGGTTCGCAGACCTGCACCTTATCTACTGTGCCACCAGTCAGGCCCTCTCCTGTTTCTTTCTTCTTCTTCTTTTTAAATGTTTTATTGTTTCTTGTTCATCAGCTTCATTATAGTAGTTCATGTCTCCCTCCGTGTAAGATGAAGCCATTATCACACCCTCCTTCCCTTCGCCCATCCTCTTTCAGCTTCACTTTTGCTTTCTGTCTTTTAATTTTATGACATCAACATTAATGGCAGCTACCTTCTGTCCTGTAGCTGTAAATAAATATTTAATGTTTTGTCTATAACCGGTTCTGAACTTTGAACGGCAGTAAGCAACATCTGCATGATTATCACTATGTAAATATTAGTGCAGGGGGTGGTGACACGCCAGGACATTTCCTCTTTCATGGGTCCACTGTTTGACCCATCTGCCACTCGAGAAAGAGCACTGCTTTCCTTAGATTCCATTAGTTGTTCAAAATCAAGACGTACTTCAGTGTGCTTCATGTCTGGACTATGCCTTTCTTGTGATTTTTATTCTTACAAATCCCGATGGCCTTTCTTCTTCCCTACTGAAAAGAAATGATGTGCCTCCTTTATCCCTCTATGACATGAAATACATTTTGTTCTCATTGTTGAATACATGCTCTGTGGAGCCCACTGACTGTGTCCTATGGAGAAAGGTTGCTTCAAGTTCTGCCGCAACTTGGCTTTCTTCTCTGTTGGGCTCCTGGTGGTGGCTGTGTTCTTGTGTCCCATGGCTTCATCTTTCTTGATTTCTGCCCTTGTTTGGTTGGAATACATCAATATATTTTCACAGGGATTCCTTATTTTCTTATTGAGATCATGTCCTTGAGTCTCCTTTCTGAAAAATAAAGCGATATGCAGCCATGTGAATTTCTTGTACTGATTTTCCAAGTTTGTTCTTAGATCCCATGCAAGGAAAACACCAATATGCATTTAAAGGGAGATGTAGTATGAATTCTATAACCTAGGGCAACCATTAGTTCTCTATATTGTGCAGTAATCATCCAAATAAAATGGAGCATAAAATTTGCCAGGTTTTATAGAAATCAAGTGTTTGATTGACTCTGTCAAATCAATACTGTCTTTAGCAGTATCTTCCAATGGTATAGATTAACTTCATTTAAGTGTGTGGTTACACTCATTGTAGCTAAGTAAAGACTTAAATTATAACCAAAATTTTTATTTTAAAATAATGGACATGAACTAAAGTGTTATTTAGTCTAAAGGATTTATGCATATTTTAATATTGAAAATGTTTTTAAAACACTGTTTCTTAACATGTTAATTTTTTAAATATAAATATAGCTTAAAATACATTTGAGTTAGGGGTCTGGGATTACAAGTATGTAAAGGCTGAGGCTCTTCAAAGGGTTTACAATGCCAGGAATCTTGTTTTTCCTGTTTTTTGTTCTGCTTGATATTGTTTATTTTGATTTTTAGATCCGATTGCTGATAGATATATGTTTATTGTCATTTTATAACCAAGCTTTAAGGTGTGTATGTGTGTGTAAACTTATTATGTTGAAATAACTTTATGTTTACTCTAAAGTGGAGAAAATAATATCTAAAATTCCTGATTAACTATCACCCAGTTTTCCCCAATGTCAACATCTTGCGTAATCATAGTTCATTTATCAAAACCAGGACACTAACATCAGTACAATATTATTAATTGCATGACAAACTCTATTTGGATTTCATCAGATTTTCTATTACTGTCCTTTTTCTTTTCCATATTGCTTGGAGTCATCATGTCTCCCTAAGTCTTCCCTAGTATGTGATAGTTCCTGTCTTTCCTTGTCCTCATGACCTTGAAACTTTGGAAGAGTATAGTTACTTTATAGAATGCCCCTTAGTTTAGATCTGTCTGGTGTTTTTCTCACGATTAGCAAGAAACAAGGTGGTGTCTCTTCCAGTATGTCATACTGGGGGTTCATGTATGTAGCTAAAGGATGCCTAGCACATATGCCTGTGAGAAACAAGTTTACTAATTAGCTTACAGTACTTGGTGCAATCCTTTTCATCTTATACAGTCAAAATACTGTTTTCCAAAGTCACTTAAATTTTTTCGGCTCCACTCCCTTTAGGGTGCATGTGTCATTAATTTGCAATATAGTTGAGTTTCTTTGTTGTTATTTGTATTCTACTTTGGGTTTTCAGAGTCTTTTTTTTAAGATTTTATTTCATTATTTTTAGAAAGAGGGGAAGGGAGAGCGGCAGAGAGGGAGGGAGAGAGACATCAATGTATGGTTGTGTTTCACCTGCCTCCAGCCACAGACCTGACTGGAGACCTGGTCTGCAACCTGGTTATGTGCCCTGACTGGGGAATCGAACCTGCGACCTTTGGGTTCGCAGGCCGGTGAACCCAAAACCAATGTGCTACCAGCCAGGGCTCAGTCATTTTTTTTAAATACCAAGATGTGTTTGTTGTATTTTATGTTTTATTCTTTTTTTTAATGCCATTTTTTTTACAAGGGTTATTACAGTGTGTTTTTTATATATATTTTAAAGGATTGTATTTATTATTTTTCAAAGAGAGGGGAAAGGAGAGAGGCAGAGAGGGAGAGAAACATCAATGTATGGTTACCTTTCACCTGCCTCCAGCTACAGGTCTGGCTGGAGACCTGGCTTGCAATCTGGTTATGTGCTCTGGATGGGAATTGAACCAGCGACCTTTGGGTTCACAGGCTAGCACCTTATCCACTGTGCCACCAGCCAGGGCTAGTGTCGGTTGATTCTTATATGTGTCCTGAGTGGGGATTGAACCCACAACCTTGGCATATTGGGATGACATTCTAACCACTTGAGCTACCTGGCCAGGGCTATTGGTTCTACTTTCCAAACACCTCGCATCAGCCACTGTTCTCCATTTCTTTCTCACTAGGTTAGTTCCAGCCACCCTTTTTTCCTCCTGAATCCTGCTCTAGCCTACTTCGACATTTCCTCTACCCGAGATGCTCTTCCCTGCATTCTCACCATTCATATTTCAGTCTACTGGCTTTCTCCGGCCATGCTCTCTTAGGTGGCTCTCTCCTGGTCACCAGATCAAATTCTCTCTTTTACATCCCTAATACACTTCACAAAATCTAAAATCCTCCTATTTATTACATTGTTTATATTATGTTGGAATATACATTCTATAAGAATAGAGACTATAATTGTCTGGCACTGTTGAATGAATGAATGAATAGTTGACTGATCTCCTAATTAGCCTTCCTATTTCTGCTCTTGTAGGCTGAGGCACCTTAGGTACCAAACTTAAGGAGGTGCCAGAAACCTTCATAATCAAATAAGTCATATTTTAATAAATCAAATTAAGTGCAAAAATGGGGAAAAAATTAACATTTTAAGTTAAAACAGGAGCCGCTCTTGCACAATCTTGTACTGTTCTCAAACTAATCCCGGCCTAGCCCTGGTTCCAATAGGACTTCATTTTCAGAAACAGAGAGCTAGAATATAGGCCATAATTTGCAGATTTGATTTTGTAGGTTATTGATTGATTGATTTATATAGAGAAGGGAAGGTACTCCTAACTACTTTCCTCATCACCTGATATTCTGTTTTCAGGTTTTAGATGTCACTTTGACTTCCACTTACGCTGAAAATCCCAACTTGACTTCTTGAGTCTAAAAGTTTTACCTGACAGGTTTTTATATCACTGTAAGTTTTTCATTTATATATCTAGCTCACTTACAATCCCATATTTGTTATGATGATGATTTGATTAATGGCTGTTCATTCACGTGACTGTAACCCCTAAGGGACAGAGATCACATCTGTTTCTGTCATTCTTTTCTCTATCTCTAGTGCCAAGTATGTGATTGGTGCTTAATAAATATTTAACTTAGTGATAGGAGCATAATATATCCTTACTAAATATTTGCAAATTTATTATTTATGATGGAAGCAATGAGGAAAGCAAATGAATTTCTCAGGTATGTCAATGAACATCCAATTAGTTGCCATTGTTTTTTTTTCCTTAGTCTTTTTTTTAATCCCAGGCTTCAATCCTGTGCTTATCCTTGTCACATCTATAGTTTCTGAAGGTGGCTCTCTTTAGTCCAGAACAGTCTGGTAAACTTTGTTATGATTGCCTGAAAGTGTCAAAGGTCAGTGGATCAAGTATTCTCTCAATTAAATGCTACATTGAGCTTTCCTTAATATTGGCTGCTTATACCAAAAAGTCACTAGGCTTTTTTTCTATGATAATTGTGTATCGAATTCAGAAATGGAAGATGTCTTGTGGAGACCCTGGCCCCGCAGAGATCTTTTGGTGCTGCAGATGAAATGAAGACTTCCCAGGCAACTTGTGCTAGGGGAGAGAAGGCCTGCAAATGTCTGAGAGACAAATCCCTTAATTGCCTTTCTCCACCTCTTTTATTGAATGCAGTAAGCTGAAGGGTATATAGCATGCACATAAAACTCATCAATCAATGTTAAACAGTGCAGATTACAGAAAACAGATATTGTTCAGGGATAACAATTGAAGGAACACTTAGATCTCCCTCAGGTCAGGGTGTGTTGGACGCAAATGACTTCAGATGGCCATAAAATAGGGAGGATAAGGTTACATGGGGGTTAAGGTTTAACATCTGCTGTGTACAGTAAACAAGTCAAAGAAGTTTAAGGCATAGGGCAAACTTCAAAGGTTATATGGAATGTTCTCATGGTCAGATTCCTACCGGGGCCCCCTGGCTACAGCATCAAGACCTATATGCTCCCAGTTTTCCTGGCTTTTCCATCAGGTCTTACAGGCTTGGCCTGGCCTGTGAGGGGCTCCATGCCCCGACCCCTCCCCAGGGGGACCCCGACAATGTTGAAAATGCTTCAGTTCCTGTGACTATGGTTTGGCCATGAAAGAAAACTGAACCCATGCAAGTATACTGACTGGGTTGCCCTTACTTTTGCTTCTAATCTTCTAGCTCTTTCCTTCCTCGAAGTATGGTGTAGACATATTAGCCTCAGCAGGGAACTTGTGAAACACAGAATCTGAGACTGTTGCCCTCAGATTTTATATTTTAACAAGATTCCTAAGCCTTAAAAATGTAAGAATATGTGTTCCTAGAAGGAGATCAATGTAAACAGGCACTCATTCCAGAATGGGAAGAAATTGCAGTCAAAGGGTTTCCAATCCTGGCTAGTATCAACCCCCATGAAGTGCTTGTGGAAAAATATAGAGTCTGTGAGATTCTAATTTTATAGGTCTAGGGTGGGGCTGCAGAATGACGCTGATGCTGCCAACACATAAAATAACATTTGGAAGCTGTTGATTTTGTGAGGTGGCTGAGTTAGGAAGCGTTAGCCCCTTGCTCATAGTCACTAGTGACAAAGATACACTAGAAAAAGGTTCTTTTTTTTAAAATTGAATTTTATTGTTGTTGTATTACATCCATCCCCTTTTTACTCCCCTCTGTCCTCTTCCCCAACCCCCCAGAAAAAAGCCCTTTTGAAAGGAGGTGAAGGGAGATCATAAGTGTTAACTTTTATTTTTTCATTCTGGTATGTACTTTAGAAAACATTTTATTATGAGCAATCTCAAACTCAAAAGTTGAGAGGCTTTCTGCTCTGGCTGATGGCACAGTGGATAAGGCGCAGGTCACGAACCCAAAGATCACCCAGCCAGGGCACATAACCAGGTTGCGAGCCAGGTCTCCAGCCAGGTCCTCAGCTGGAGGCAGGTGAAAGGCCACCATACATTGATGCTTCTCTCCTTCTCTGCCTCTCTCCTTTCCCCTCTCTCTGAAAAGAATACATAAAATTTATTTATTAATTATTTTTTAGATTATGCCAAAATTCAGCCATTAATAACAACCTCATTTCCTATCTAAAATTATCTAAAAAAGATATTTTTTACTTTAAATGGTATATAGAAGCAAAGTGCCAAGAATTAAAGTATAACTTTAAAGTCTTAAGTTCTCACTTCAAATATCAAAACAAGCAACTCCCAAAATTATGAAAACACAATGAAGTAACTACACAGAAAGAATAAATGAACATTTAAGTAATTTTATTTTTCTTGTATATAGAGACAACACATGTATTTATACTTCAGCCTTCAGATGGCATACTTCATAAAGTCATTATTCACTTAAAATGGACAACCTTTTATAAAAAAATCTTTAACTTAAATTTCATAGTTGCTTATAAAATAATGCTTGAAAGATTGACCTATATATGGAAAAATGAGTTCTGTTGAGAGAGATGGTAAACTACAGATGAAAAATATACCAGTAGGTTAATAACCCCATAGCACTCTATAGGGAAATCAATAAAGATAACTTAATTTTTCTGGGAAAAATACATTTAGCATTATAAACTTAAATTTAATTCTATATATAAATTCAATAAAGAATATATGTAAAACTTCCATTGCCACATAATCATCATTTACTCTGTGTAAAACAATAAAAGTGGTGGTGTACTTTTTGAACATGTGTACACCAAAACCAAAAGATTAATTTTTACTTTTCTTTATTGACAACTTTGGATAAATTTTTAGGTTTTGGTTTCCAGATAGCATTTTTCTTTTTACAAGTTTTGAAGCTATACCTCTACTCAGCTTGCCACTAACTCAAAAGAATACTCAAGGGTGGGCAAACGTAGGTTTACAGTTATAATATAAGGAATACAACAATTAATAAATATTAGTACAAGAATAAAGCATGTTTTGTGTATTCACACTGTAAACTTACTTTTGCCCACCCTGTATGCACCCCTATGTTTCTTGCTGAACTATTTACAATCGCCAAGATTTGTAAGCAGCACAAGTGCCCATCAGTAGATGAGTGAATAAAAAAACTGTGGTATGTTTACACAATAAACTCCTACATGGCCATAAAAAGAGAAGAAATTTTTATCATTTGCAGTACCATGGATGGACATGGAGAGTATTGTAAGTGAAATAAGCAGAAAAAGGCAAATCCACACCATATGATTTCACTTAGATCTAAAGAGCAAAATTAAATAGAAACAGACTCATAAACACAGAGAACAGACTGAAAGCTGTCAGAGAGGAGTGTCTTCAGGGGCTAATTAAGTGAAGGGATTAAGCACACACGTACATAAACCCACAGACACAGACAACAGTATGTGTTTCTTTCTTCCTTTCTCTTTCTTTCTTTCTTTCTCTCTCTCTCTCTCTCTCTCTCTCTCTCTCTCTCTCTCTCTCTCTCTTTCATTTTTATTGAATTTATAGGGTAACATTGGTTAATAAAATTTTAATATATAGCTTTCAAATGTACAATCCTAAAATACATCACCTGTGCATTGTATTGGGTGTTTACCACCCCAAAGTCAGGCCTTCTGTCACCATTGTACTTCCTAAATATGTATTGACTTCTTAAGTCTGATTTTTTGCACTAGATGCAATATTTGGAGCTAACATGCTATTGTTCCCATTCACAGCACTTCTCTCCTATAATATACACATTCAGTAATGGCCCTGGCTCTGGCCTCTTTCCAGCACACCAGGATACCACGGATGAAACAAAACTGTATCTGGAAAAACTGGGGATGGGGGCTGATTTTAGTTCCTTCTTAATGATGAGAAATAAATAAAGCAGTATTGTGTTTCTCCTTTTTTTCTGACAGTGAAAAATCTTTAAAAAACAATGAAAAATTACACTTTTAATAGACTTTAATTTTAACTTTAGTTT
The DNA here is from genome assembly GCA_004026585.1 of Noctilio leporinus. Lineage (NCBI taxonomy): Eukaryota > Metazoa > Chordata > Mammalia > Chiroptera > Noctilionidae > Noctilio > Noctilio leporinus. Next base: position 818,295 of record PVIW01000049.1, on the reverse strand, counting down.
TTAAAAAGATTTTATTTATTATTTTTAGAGAGAGGAGAAGATAGAGAGGCAGAGAGGGAGAGAGACATCAATGTATGGTTGCCTTTCACCTGCCTCCAGCTGGGGACCTGGCTGGAGACCTGGCTTGCAACCTGGTTATGTGCCCTGACTAGGAATCTAACCGGTGACGTTTGGGTTTGTAGGCCGGTGACTTATCCACTGAGCCACACCAGCCAGGGCCATCTTAACCATTTTCAAGTACACAGTTCAGTGGCATTAAGTACATTCAAATCTATCCACAGAATTCTTTTTATTAAGCAAAACCAAAACTCTACCTCTTTTAAACAATAACTTCCCATTCCCTTTCCCCACCGAGCTCTTCCAGACATCATTCTACTTTCCATCCCTATGAGCCTGACTATTCAAGAACCTCATATAAATCAATCATGCAACTTTGGTCCTTTGTGTCTGGCTTATTTCACATAGCAAAATATTCTCAGATACATCCATGTTGTAGCATATGTCAGAATTTCTTTCCTGACACATGCACGGAGTCTTTTGTTTAGAACCTTTCCCACACCTTATTTTAGGAATGAAATTACTGAGGAAATTTCCAGTTTGCCAAAATATTTTTGAGAAGTAGTTGTATTTATTATTATTATTAATTTTAATGGCGACTATGTGTGTCAAGTGCGATAAGGAAAGAGCATAATGTGAATTTTCATTTTTTTATTTTTTTGGCTGCTATAATGTACTGGGCATTATAATGTATGTGTTTCTAATGGATATGAGGATATAAGGTCATATGAGAATATGAGGTCTTTCTCTGAAGGAAGTCATAATTGAGAAGGATTCCTTTTAGCCATGAACTATAAAAACAATTTGTATTTGATTTTGAAGTCCTGAGATCAGAATTTCCACAAGCATTTTGATAACTTGAATGCACTGTATTTAACAATAAATAGAAAGTCATTTTAAGATCTATTAATTTAGATATGTTAATGACAATATCAGCTGTGCTTATATATCTGACTGCTACATAATTTACCTGCCTATAGTAGTTTGGAGTAAGAAACTCAACACCCAAATCCTACTCTATTCAACTAAACACAATCATTCAATGCTATTAATTATTGTTTTAGAGGTAAATAATACCAGTTGTATGCTTCTATTTTGATATTTTATAAACAGGAATCCATTAGACATCTCAAAAAAAAAAAAAAAAAAAACTCAGAAAATAATTTTCTTCCTTTTCTCCCTAATTTTAAAGTGATGGCAAAATACACATAACATGAAATTCTCTACCTTAACCATTTTTAAGTGCACAATTCAGTTGTATTCAATATATTTATAATATTGTGTTGCCATCACCATCATCCATCCAGAGAACTCTTCATGTTGCAAAAATGAAACTCAGTGCCTATGAAAAAATGACTCTCCTTTCTCCTCTAGCTCCAGTCCCTGGCAGCCACCATTTTACTTTCTGTCTCTGTGAATTTAACTATTCTAAGATTTTATGGAAGTGGAGTCATACAGTATTTGTCTTTTTGCAACTGGCTTATTTCATGTAGCATAGTGTTCTCAAAGATCATCCATCCATGTTGTAGTATAAGGCAGAATTCCCTAATACTTGGTAATATTCCATTATTACTCACTTATTCATTTGTTATTGATAGACACTTGGGTTCCTACCACACTTATAGCTATTGTGAATAATGCTGCCCTGAACGGGGGTGTACCAGTATCTTTGAGACCCTGCTTTTAATTCCATTGAGCTCACACTCAGAAGTGGAATTGCTGGATCATATGGTAATTCCATATAAATTTTTTTTTTTTTAGGAATTGCTATATTGTTTTCTGTAGCAGTTGTACAACCTATTCCCAGCAACTGAGTGCAAGGGTTCCAATTTCTCCACATCCCTGCCAAGACTTAGTTTCCTTTTTGTCTTTTTTTTTTTTTTTTTAGTTTATTTCTAGGAGTGAATTTTAATGATACACATACTAGCTGTCACTATCAGGCTAAGTAGGAGAAATTTCTAGGAGACTGACCTTTCCTTTGCAAATCATTAGAACTTCATCAGATTCTGCTTTGCAACAAAGCAAGTTGGCCTGAAACTTCAATAGAGAGGTTAATTAATTCAGGCCTTAGGATGATTTCTATTATTATCATTATTTTAGAGATTCTTTCATTGACGTCAAAGGTTTTTGATACAATGTTTGTATATAGCTCAATGGTGTGTATGAGTGTGTGTGTCTCTGGCAGGTTTTACTAAAGTGTATTATAAATATGTTCAGATTCCAGCTCCCATGGCATGACCTTTGCCACCCATGGGTAGTGTTTTCTATGTACGAGCCAGAATCAGTTTTGTTTCTTTCTCTCTCCGCTCAGACATAGCTCCAGTCAGTCAGTCCTCTATGCCAGAGCCCTTGCTTACTCCTCTGTTAATCTGGGGCAGTTAGTCTCTTTTAGACCTCAGCCTCACCTCTTCCTCTTAAAGACAGACCGATTTTCCACTACCAGCATGCACACGGGAAAGAGCGGGCTAGAGGTGAGAATATGCTTTCTCAATCTGCTTACGAGCTCTTTTTCTTGCTTTGTTGCAGTGACTTCCATTAAGTCCCAGAGCTTCCAGTACTGTGTTGAAAAGGAGTGCTGAGACTGGATGGCTTTATTTATCTCTGATTTTAGAGGGAAAGCGTTCAGTGTTTACCCCTAAGTAAGCTGTTAGTTGTATTATTATTATTTTTAAAGATTTTATTTATTATTTTTAGAGAGAGGGGAAGGGAGAGAGGCAGAGAAAGAGAGAAACATCAGTGTATGGCTGCCTTTCATCTGCCTCCAGCTACAGACCTGGCTGTAACCAAGCTTGTAGCCTGGTTATGTGTCCTGACTGGGAATCGAACCAGCGACCTTTGGGTTCGTAGGCCTGTGCCTAATCCACTGTGCCACCATCCAGGGCTATATATATATATATATATATATATATATTTTTTTTTTTTTTTTTCTTTTGGTAGACACTTTTTAACAAGTTGAGGGAATTTCTATTTTTAGTTTGCTGGAAAAATTTTTTCTTCTTTAAATGTGTGAGAAACAGGGTAGCAAGTGACTCTCAAACTAGGCTAAGCCACCATAGAACATCTAGGCCAAACCCTAAATAAATCAGGAAGTTTCTGAGTTAACAGGATTAACAAAGTGAGGACTTCACTAAAATAGTCCTGGGTACCTCCAAGAACAAAGGAAGAAGGATGGCCACATTCTTCGCCTAAAGTTGCCTGTGCTAGGGTTTAAACTGCCCAATCATGTCTTTAGACATGGTCACACTAGATTGTGGCTCCGAAGTACTCAGCCAATGAGGAAATGGGGGAGGGATCGCTGGTGTCAGGGTATAAAATCCTCTGTCTCTCCCGCTTCAGTGTGCCTGCCCACGAGATACCATCAGGCATCTGTTCTTGCAAGAACTTAACCGCCTCGCTTTCACTATACACTATACTTCTGGCCTCACTGTCCATTTGTTTTATGGACTGGGAGAGCATGTTACTAACAAATGGATGTTCAAGTTTGTCAAATGCTTTTTCTGTATCAATCAGGCCTGCTTTCTAGACACACATTTCCGATTCCAGCAAATTCCTCTTTCCAGACAGATTGTCAATAAGAATTTGTACTTCCTTTAGGTGAACACCTGTGCCCAAGGTAGTTTGGCCATCACTTCAGAATAGACCAGCCATGAAAATCAGTATTTTCAATATTAGGAGTATTTGTTCTCAATTGTGCCAAAAGGTATCAACAATATAGTTAATGTTGAACTTTACTCAGTCTTGCCCAGTTTCATTTTTATGATCATTTTAAATCAAGGAACCTTAACCTGGGTCCTGAAACACTTAACTGCTGTCTCTGAAGTCTCAGCAAGTTCTCAAAACCAACAAACACATATTCACAAAAACAAGCAACATGTCACAATGAAGGGTGCTCTTTGAAACACTTGTTTTGCAGGCTTCTTTAGTCATCTGAGTGTCTGAAATGTTAAAGGAAGTTAAATAAGTTTGTTTTCCAGAGAAGGGTTCAGAGCTTTTGATATGCTAATATCAATCCACTAAACCACACCAGGCAAGGCTAGTATTGTATATCTCCCAGGAGTGGAAATGTATGGAGAGTTGTTTCCCAAATTTTTTTGTGGAAGTGTTTTTATTTCAGAACATCTTCTGGGTAATTGCTGGCTTATAGGTGAAAGCATTCTAAATTTACATAAAGAAAAAAAATCCCCCAATGGAAAAAAAGTAACACAGGCTAACAAATATATGCCTCAGTTATTTCAATATAATACAACATTAAAGTACATTAAGATTAAATTTAGAGTTCAGATTACTAGTTTGTTTTGTCAATAAAATGAGGGGATTGATTTGCACTTCAGGCCTATTAAGGGGAACCTTTCAGATAATTGTGTGTGTGTGTGTTTAAAGATTCCATTAATTATTTTCAGAGAGAGGGGAAGGGAGAAGGCAGAGAAAGAGAGAGACATCCATGTATGGTTGCCTTTCACCTGCCTCCAGCTACAGACCTGGCTGGAGACCTGGCTTGCAACCTAGTTATGTGCCCTGGCTGGGGAATCGAACCAGCGACCTTTGGGTTTGCAGGTGGGTGCCTTATCCATTGTGCCACCAGCCAGGGCTAATGTGTGTTTTTTAAACTTAAAAAAAATTTACTTATTTTTAGAGAGAGCAACAGGGAGAGAAACATCAATGTGTTTGTTGCTTCTTGTACACTTCCAAGCAGGGACTCTGCCACAACCCAGGCATGTGACCTGACTGGGAATGGAACCCTTGACCCTTTGGTTTGCAAGCTCCTGCTCAACCCACTGAGTCACACCAGCCAGGGCTAACTGTTGTTACGTTGTTGTTGTTGTTGTGTGTGTGTTTAATTTCTTTAAGTTTTTGGTTTTAGAGAGAGGGGAAGGGAGAGAGTAGGAAAGAGAGAGATAAGTCAGTGTGAAAGAGAAACATTGCCAAGCTGCCTTAGCTGCCTTCTGTAAGCACCCCGACTGGGACAGACCCCACAACCAAGGTATGTGCCCTGGTCAGTAATTGAAGCATTAACCTTTCAGTTTGTTGGATGATGCTCCACTGAGTCACATAGGTCAGAGCCAGATTAAGTTTGGCCCAAATGGATCTTGACAGAAAAATAAACTTTGAAGCAGCAGTTTTTACAGTTTCTGCATATGTCCTGAAATTTAAAAAAATAAAAAAATAACTGTTTAAGAAGGACACTCCCCAGTTACATTTAGATTTGATTATCTGCACTCCGTCACCTGAGGCCACTGAAATTTCGAGCATGAGGATCAAGTTATTTAGGAGTATGGGTTTTGGGTCAAATTGCTTAAGTTCAAACTAGCTTACTCTTATCCTTTCCTCAAAGGCTGTGAGACTTTGGACAAGCCATTCAACCACCCTGTGTTTGCATTTTTAGTTTTTGTGTACTTTATAAGTACTTGTAAGAAACCTAAGCAGGGCAAGTAATGATTAAATTGCGCTCTTTACTTCACACTTGGTGAAACATTCTCAGGATGTGTAAGTGGCTTAAGTTCACAGATCAGTGAAGTCACAGTGATTCAAAATCAGATATTCATTCAGACTTTAATACGTGGGTACTTTTTGTCTCCCAACACTAGATAAAAATGGCATATTCATTCCAAAATAAAATGAATATATGGATTATGCAAGCACAACTTTGCATGTGAATAAATAGATTTAAGATGCAGTTGGAATAATTCATGAAGATTTCCGGAAGTCTGCAGGAATGTGGGAAGGCAATGAACTGTCATAACTTTTATCCAGCACCTACTGTGTGTCAAATGCTATCCTACACATTTTACAGATGATTATTACTTCTCCCAACAGCACTTTGCTGGGGTTTTAAGGAAAAGGGAATGAATGAGACTTTCCAAGATGACGTAAGGATCCAAAGGTATAGTTCTGTATCTTAATTGCACTGCACGAATCTACATATGAAAAAAATGACACAGAACTAAACACACATCATACGTCAAATCCCTGCTTTGGTAAAATCATGTAATAAATGTTGGGGGAAATTGGGTGTTTCACTTCTCTGTTCTATCTTCAAGAAGTATTGGTTAAGTATTTTGTGGAATGTCCAATTTGAGTCTGTCCAGTGTTTTTCTGAGATACGGATTATGGGTTTTGGGGAATCAGACCACAGAGGCCTGGATTATATATTGCAACTGTGAACCTAATAACTTGTAAGTTAAAGTAAAAATGCGTTTTTCCCCCTAAGGGGATGATCAGTAAATTCAGTTTACTAGGGTCGCTACGACACCCACGCACCCGCATTAACAAGTCACAGAGCTCTAGTTGTTTGGCAAGTGGATAGGGAAATCAGACATAACTAGAAGCTCCCAGCACCTCATTATCAGGGACTTAGTTCAACAAGACTTTCGGGCACGGAGGGAGGGGCGGGGCGTTGTAACGGGTACGGGTATGTGGCGATCCTTCGGTTTCTCCAAATCCAGACCAGAGGCTTCCCGGGCAGTTGACGCTCAGTTAGAGCCGTGGCCCCGACCCTGCGGTCTCCTCCCAGCCACCGCGGAGCAGCGGCACTGAGAGCGCTGGGAACCGCTCGGGCGCAGCCGGAACCGCAGCCAAGGGACTCACGGAGTCTCAGTCAGCCCGGGCCGCGGTCCCTGCCCAGCGGAAATCCTAGAGCCTGCGCTCCCCTCGCCCGGAGTCCAGGCGCGGGGCGGAGTCCAGGAACCGGCCACTCCCGCAGCCCAGAGAAGGAATCTGGGACCTTCCGGACGCAGAGCGCCGCAGCCCAGCGGCGCGTGGCACGCGCAAGCGCTCCCGCGCATGCCCCACCGGCCCCCTCCCCTGGCCCCGCCCCGCCCCGCCCGCCCGGCCCCGCCCCGCCCGCCCGGCCCCGCCCCTCGGCCTTCTCGCCCCCTCCTCAGCCGGCCCCTCCCAGCTGGGCCCCGCCGGGCGCCCTCAGGACGTCCCGCGTGCGTGCCGGCGCCTGACTTCACTTCCGGCTCACGCGCTCCGCTTGCCCCCTGGCCCCGGATGGTGACTGGCGCGGGTGTTGCACCTCCCGGGACTGTCACTGAGTCGCTTCCCAGTGTGATTGTGCTGAGCGCAGGCCGGAAGATGGCGGCTGCGGCTGCGGAGGCCTCGGGCTCGGGCTGCTCCTCCGCGGCAGGGGCGGCAGCGACCGGGGTCTCGGAGTGGCTGGTGCTGCGGGACGGCTGCCTGCGCTGCGACAGCGACGGGCTGCTCAGCCTCTCCTACCACCCGGCGCTCAACGCCATCCTAGCCGTCACCAGTCGCGGGACCATCAAAGTCATCGACGGCACCTCGGGGGCCACTCTGCAGGCCTCGGCGCTCAGCGGTGAGCGTGCGGCACGCGGGGCGCGGGCCGGGCGCGCTGCGGGAGGAGCCGGGCCGGCGGGGTGCCGGGGGAGGAAGCCGCCCTGCCCCGGGGCTTGGCCTCCGCGGGAGGGGAAGCGGCGTAGCGGGAGCGGGTGGCCGGAGGGCAGCGCTGGGGGCTCGGGCCTGGCGGTGACGGGGGCCCGGAAGCGGAGAGAGGGCACCGCGGGGCTCGGCGTCTTCAGCGCCGCTTCTGGGAAGGGAAGACGGGCGAGGTGGGGAGCGGTGGGAGTCGCCTTTCGGGCCTGGAGCGTCCGGGGCAGGGCGGTCCTCGGGGCGAGGTGAGGAGGCCTCGGGTCTCCGCCCGGGAGAAGGCCCAGCCCCCGGCGAGGTCCCGGGGAGAAGGTGTCGGTAGTGCCTTCGGCCGGATCCGAGAGGGGAAGGGTTGAAGGGTCCCGAGGAGTGGCCGGAGGAGAGCGGCGGAGCCGGCCTTCAAGCTCTTCCTCCTTGAGGTTAGAAGTGGGTCCCCAGCTGTTGGAGGACCCGCAGGTGTTGGGACGCACCTCGGCGGGCTCGGGCGGGGTGGGGGTGGGGGTGGGGTGCCCTGGAGTGGGGGTGGGGAGGGAAGTGGGCGGGCTGAGCTGCCTGGACTGTTCGGTCGGAGCCTGGAGGAATCTGGCGGACGTCGCGGAAGGCTAGACCTTGTCCCCAGGCTTGGGACTTCCAACTTCTACCCGCCAGGGACGAGAGACCCGGAGTCAGTGTGGCACCAAGTGTAAATTGCTTTGGTTTTCCCGGTGAGGTGGAGCTCCAGCCCCTTCCGACTTGTTTTACCTAGTGAGCCGAAAGTTGGGCTTCTGGAGGTTTGTCCGAGTCGCGCCGTGGAGGAGGGCAGTTCTGGGTGGTGACCACCGGGGCCAGCGACTGGGCTCCTCGGCTCGAGGTGCACGCTCCGTGCGCCGGAGTGGAATGTATTGGAATTTCCCTGGCCAAGTTATGTTTGGCTGAGATGACATTTCATTTGTGGTTTAATCGGTGACTTAATTTAGATTCATAAGCTGATACTGAGAAGCGAGTACATAAGAGTTAAGACTCAGGCACATATTTCTACAACTGTACATTTAGCCAAGTGGAAGTAGTTTTACGTGATCTGCCAATTCACTTGCATTTTAACATAGACACATTAGAAAAGGTCATTATTCTAGCTTACTGCATGAGTAATAAGGCACTTAAGGACACGGCAGTTTAGGGATACAAAGATAAAAATAAGGGATTTATTGTTGATGTGAGAGTTGTGAAAAAAAGGGCTGTTAGAGCTGGAGAATGTAAATTTGGAACATATCTAAGATGTGCCTAAGGGAAAGGTTTGGGTTGTAGGCTGGTTATTTTTCCTTTCTTACGTTTAAAGGACAGGAGGGATTGTCCTAGATGTAGCAGTGAACAGGTCCTGCAACTTGGACAGAACAGCTTGTGTGACAGGCTTGTTTGTTTTCAATAACGGGTATCTTTTAAAATTCAGTTAAAGTATTTAAAATTCAAAAAGGTATAAAGAATAATTATGATGATGTGTCCCCTACTAAGTTTAAGAAATAAAACATTACAGGGGCAATTGAGGCCTCTTGTGTCCCATCTGGATTGCATATTCCTCCAGCCCCCTTCCTCTTCTTCCATGAACATTCTCTAATTTGGTTTTACCATTTTCACGCATGTCTGTGTTTTTTAATATATACTTACGTAGGTTTAATATCTTTAAACAACCTCCAATACGTATTTTCATGATTTTAAACTTCGAAAAAGTTGTATCCTAGTGTATTTGGATTTCTATAGAAAGCCACCTTAACAAAGTTTGAAAATGTTTTCTCTAGAAACAGGAGCCTCCTCCTGGGGGTGGGGCTCAGTTGGCTGGAGCATCATACACTAACCAAAAGGTTGCTGGTTCAGTTCCGGTTGTAGGTTCCATCCAGTGTCCAGGCACGGATGGGAGGCAGCCAGTCATGCTTCTCACATCGATGTTTCTGTCTCTCCCATCACTGTTTCCTTTCCTCCCTTGCTAAAAGCAATGGAAAATATGTCCACAAGTGAGTATCAAAAAAAAGTCTCACAAGGTTTTATAATATCTGGTGGCCGTGTCTGAGAAAAAGAATATGTGCTAGAACTTGTTATAAGTGGTTGGGGAAATTATAATGTGCCTGTTCGTAAAAGGGAAAAAATAGCCATTTTCCTGATAGACGACAAAAAGGGAGGGTTTTTAGGTGCACAGTATAAGTATGAAGGTAAATGCATAAAACCTAGCACTGATTTGGAGTGACTTAGATGGGGTGTGTTGGGACAGTTCTGAATTAGAAACATACCGAATTGAGTATGCTCATACATTGAGGATTGAATATGTAACTAAAATACATATAGAAGAATTATAGCAAACAAAATAAAAGGATTACAGGAAAAGTTTGAAAGGGACAACAGGCAAATTCTGAAATGTCTATGTATGAGAAGTGCAATTTATTAATAATTATCAGAGGTTGAATAGTCATGTGTATGTCATCTATTCAGATGATTTCAGAGGGAGTGCTGCATTTTATGTTTTGCCGGGAATATGTAGGTGTTTACTAGGTTTGCTTTTCATGGTTAATATGAGGGTAAAGGTCCTATAAATAGCATGGGGAGAAGATACCAGTAGTGACCATGACTCCTCTTTCGAGTTCATGGGCAGTGAGCTACCCCAGAGGAAAGACATCTTTGAGGGACTGAAGAGTGGTATAAACATAACCATATAGCTTTGTTGAGTGGTGGAGTAGTGTGTCTGATGTTTGGGTCCAGTTTGTAGTGTAATGGGGAGCCTATTAATGCAGATGTTGGAAATTAAAAGATAGGAGCAGAACTTGTACGTATATGTATGCATTTGGGTGGCAAAATGCTGAATTTTTAGCTGTCTAACTTTAAATTACCCATGTCTGACATGAAATATTTATAAACCTACTTTTGTTAGATTAAGGAGCTATATATATATATAGATGTCTGTTAGGAAAGTATTTATTCCATGTTAGTGTTTAAGAATTAAGATTTCTGATTTCCTTGGCCTGGCATTAAGTGACCTCCATGATCTGGCCTCTACCAGTTTCTCTAATCTTGTTTCCTTGTTTTGTTTTATGGAACTGGTCCATTTAATTTCCTTTTCTAACTCCAGAACTTTTGTCCTTTCTTGGAATGCACCAGCTTCCTTTGGACAATTAGACATATCTTACCCATTTTTCAAGATCTAGAGCTGATCCTAATTTCTGATCCTTTTAGTCTGAAGTGACCCACTGAACCTCTTAGTATGTATTGTCTTATTAATATCTATTGCCAATTTACTATTTGTGGTATGTATTCTGTTTTGAACTATTTTAAGTGTTGTTTTATTTAGCTTCTTGTGAATATATGATGCCAGTTTAACTGTATTTCAAACTTTTCATGAAAGGAACCTTTTATGCTTGTTTGTATCCCTTTAGTGTGCCTAATACAAAATATTAATAAATATTTTTTTATTTGGTGTAAACCAATGAGTATGATAAATGGATGCTTCCTTATATACTAGCCACTAAATAATCACCTCTTAGCTTTTTTTTTTTTTCCTTCCCCTTAGCTAGATTTTTAAAAGAGCAGTTTCAGGTTCATAGTAAAATTGAACAGGAAAGGCAAGTTTCCATATATGCCCTGAACCTGCCTGCCTACACACACAATATTCCTCACTATAAGTAGCTGACAAGACAGTGATATGTTTGGTATAGTCAATGAACCTGTATTAAGCCATCATTATTCACCCAAAGTCCATAGTTTAGGTTCGTTTTCAGTGTTGCACATTCTATGGGTTCTGATAAATGTATATGACATCCTACAGAAGAGTTTTCGCTGTCCTGAAAATCCTGGTGCTCTTCCTGTTCACACCTTCCTCTACCCTTCCCCAGCAGCCACTGATCTTTTTCACTGTCTCTATAGTTTTGTCGTTTCTAGAATGTTAAATAGTTGGAATCATATGGCATGTCGCCTTTTCACTTTGGCTTCTTTCACTTAGTAATATGCATTTAAGTTTCCTCCACCTCTTTTCATGGCTTGATAGCTCACTTTTCAGCACTGAAGAATACATCCCGCTGTCTGGGTTACTGCTGTTTTGTAATCAGTTCACCCACTGAAAGGCATCTTGGTTGCTCCCAGGCTGGGGCAGTTATGAATAAAGCTGCTATAATTATTTATTTGTAGGATTTTGGGTGGACATTAGTTTTCATTTCATTTCTATAAACACCAAGGAGCATGACTGCTGGATCATATGGTAGGCATATGTTGTTGGTGAATTTTTGTGCAGCCATTTTAGTGTTGAAGATAGAAGAAAATATACAACATTATTGACGTATTATGCTTTATTATTTCAAGAAAAAAATGCAACCAATACTAAAAAAGATTTGTGCATTGTGTGGAGAGGGTGACCGATCTTGTCACCAGCGACCTTTGGGTTGCCTTCCTAGTTTTAATTACTCCTTTATGAAAGGTAATACACCTAGTATAGATTTGGGGTTTCATTAACTTCAGAAAATAGCTATTGTTTATTTGAGTTGTTTATAAAAACTTAATTAGCAAATCTCCATGTGGACTCTTGAGTACATACATTGGCTCTGTTTTATTGACTGACTTTGGTAATGCTATACGATACCCTATCTTACCTCAAAGATTTGTTATTTGTCTTTTTTTTAAAGATTTTATTTATTATTTTCAGAGTGAAGGGAAGGGGGAGAGGGAGAGAGAGACATCAATGTAAGGGTGCCCTTTACCTGCCTCCAGCCACCAACCTGGCTGGAGACCTGGCCTGAAACCTGGTCATGTGTCCTGGCTGGGATTCGAACCAGCAACCCTTGGGTTTGCAGGCTGGCCCCTTATCCACTGTGCCACCAGCCAGGTCAAAGATTTGTATTTTTACGAAAACAGTTTTCTATAATCAAATAGTGGATTTATTTTGAGATTAAAAAGACATTTTGCTATGTTTTTAAGATCCTCTATGTTTATTCAAAGTTGACATTTACGTCCTAGGTTTTCATATTGAATGGTTAAAGATAGTTTTTTTTCTAGCAGAAAGCTTACCCTAGTTTTTAATAATTTTACACTTTTTTAAAAACATTTTATTATTTTTAGAGAGAAGGGCAGGGAGGGAGGAAGAAAGGGGAGAAACGTCAGTGTATGGTTGCCTTTCATTTGCCTCCTGCTATGGATCTAGCTGGACACCTGGCTTGCAACCTGGTTATGTGCCCTGGCTGGGAATCGAACCAGCGACCTTTGGGTTTGCAGGTTGGCACCTTACCCACTGAGCCACCAGCCAGGGCTATAATTTTACACTTCTTAATGAGAGGCACTATGTGAGATCAGCTTGTTTGGCTGGAGCCAAACAACTTGGGCTTAAGTCTTGGTTCTGTTGAATCTTGAGGTTTATCTATAAAATGAGAATAATACTATTATCTACCTCAGAAGGTGGCTGTGAGAATTAATTTGAGTTATATGTAAAGCATGCAGAAGTGTCTGATATATAGTATTTTATTATATTTTTAATCTTGTGAAGCAAGCAGTGGCCATGGCCATTCATAAGGTTTTTGCTACAAAGACTCCACTGAAATTGCAGTATTCCAGTTTCCTATTTAGGTGGGAATGTGACTGACTGGGTGAAATCTATTAATTAGATATAATTCTAAAACAGTAATTTTTGTATCATTGGAGAGTTGTAAACTGTAAGCTAATTGATTTTGAAGTTGAAATTGTTCAAAGAGCAAAGTGATGTGAAGAGCTGGTTGATTGGTATTGATTCACACATTTATTGAACATGTGTCTAGGCATGGGGATATATAATTAAGGCACCATTTTGGCCTTTGAATTCAAAGGTGCTGTTTGTGATGATTTTATGTAACCATTTTAAACATAATGCCGTAAGTTCTGTCATATATATGCTCTGTAAGCATTTATATATGTATATGATGCTGTGGTGAATACAGAGGGGAGGGAGTTTCTTAAGCTCGGGGAAACAGAGAAGGTTTCTCAAAGGTTGCCTTTATGATATGTTTTGAAAGATGAGATAGTGGGAGAGAATGTTATAAGCATGGTCATCTTAAGCCAAGGTATTAAAGTACTTGCTTGTGCAGAGACGTACTGATTTTTAAAAACATGGTGAATTCAAGGATCAGAAGTTTTTGGGAGAGAGGGGCTGGGTATAGGTTATGTGTGGGGATGGTTAGAGTCGACGCTGAGGGTTTGGCAAGGACTAGATCATAAATGTTTCACTAAGAAGTTTGGACTTGATGTGAATAGTAGGGTTATAACATGTTGAAATTTGTGTTTAGAGAGTTGAAGCTAATGCCTAGGTCTGAGAAGTGATGAGAACACCATTAATATAGTTCGAGAGGTAGGAACAATATAGTTTGGTGAGAGTGCGGATGAGAGATTGACAAGGTGAAAATTATTCATACGTAGATTTCTACTTTGAGTAATGAATGGTGTTTATTAACTGGAATAAGATTAAGTGGTCCCTCTTATCCATGGTTGTAATTTCCACGGTTTCAAGTACCCATGATCAGCCATGAGATGAAAATACGAGTGTTAAATGGAAAATTTCAGAAATAATTAACAAGTTTTAAAATGTGCCCTGCCCTGGCTGGTGGCACAGTGGATAAGGCACCGGCCTGTGAACCTGAAGGTCTCTGGTTCAGTTCCCAGCTAGGTCCTTAGCTGGATGCAGGTGAAAGGCAACCATACATTGATCCTTGTCTCTCTTCCTCCCTCCCTGCCCTTTTCTCTGAAAATAATGAATAAAATCTTGAAAAAAAAAAAGAAAAAAAAAGGACCCTGTTCTGAGTATTGTGATGAAATCTCCAGCTTTCCACCTCCTTTTCTCCCTGTCTCAGTATTGCAGTTTTTGTGTGAGTTAACCCTTATTTTACCTAGTAATGTCTCCAGAGCACAAGAGTAGTGGTCCTGACAATTTGGATATAGGCTGTAAAGTAACTTTCTTTAACTGAAAAGTTGAAAATTCTCGACTTAAGGAAAGAAAAAATCGAATGCTAAATTTGCTAAAGTCTATGGTAAGAACAAATCTATCTAAAATTGTGAAGAAGAAAAAAGAAATTTCTGCTAGTTTGCTGAAACACCGTGTTCACCTAACTTTTATTACATAATATTGTTATAATTGTTCTTATTGTTGGTGATTTTTTTCAGTGCCTAATTTATAAATTACACTTTATCACAGGTATGTATGCCTAGGAAAAAAAGCCGTCTCTTAGGATTAGGTCCTCTCTGCTTGTAGGCATCCCCCTGGGGGCCTTACACAGTGTACCCTTATGTATAAGAAGGAAAACTGTACAAGGAGGCATGGAAAAGGCTGGGAGCAAGAGGGAGATAGTGATTTCAGCTGTGTTAATTGTGAGGTCCTTGACGGACGTCCAAGTAGAGATATCCAGAAGGCTTTTGGAAATTGAGGGTTGAAGATTTGAGAAAACAGACTTGGAAGGCATTGGCATTTTTAGAGAAAGCCTGGTCTAGTGGTTAAGGATATTGGTTGACTCTGGAGCATTACTAAATTCTGGTCTGTGATTCACCACTTAGCAGCTGTGCCTTTAGGCAAGATGCTGAACCTCTCTCTGCTTCGTAATTAATACCTAACTCATTGAGTTATTGGAAAGATGAAGTAAACTGATATGCGTAGACGCTGCTTGAGTCACCCACCAAAGTGCTCACTCAATGTTACTGTGAATTACATAGTTCAGTTCCTAAGTGTCATTTGAGGTAATAAGATAAATGTGAAACCCCACTCAGCGCAGAAAGCTTTCTGTAAGAGGTGACCCCTCGGCTGAGACTTGAAAGAAGTAATGGGTCAGGTGGAGCAGGAGCAGAGGTGCTGTTTGTTACCGGCAGTTGGGCCCGGGTGCAGAGCAGGAGGGAGGGGCGCTGAGAAAGCCGGGGTGCTTGGACCTGGCCCTCCTGGGCTGGAGCTCCGGAGCTTCAAGTAGTAAAGGACTACCAGTTTAAGGAAAAAATCTAGGGTCCTATTACGATTGGAGCTACAATTTTAGTATCCGTTAACCCGACAACTCCCTTCTAGCTGCTTAGCTTTGAGATTTTTATGGAGACCAGCCAATTAACAGTCTTCATCTGCCTTCCAACTTCACAAATTCTGTTGCTGGCCTCTCACTTGTTCTTTTTGTCATTGCAGGCTTGGTGAATGCCCTCCTTATTTCGTCTTCACTGTCACTGCAGTGGGAGCTTGGGAGGGAGCAGAGATGTGTGTGTGTGTGTATTATTGTACTACATCCTTGTGTTTAACTGGCAGTCTGTAGGTGTAGCTGTGCTTAAGTTGTTGAACATTTGGTACTCTGTATTTGGGAATGTTGGCTAGCCTATAAACAATAGCAGATTTCTGTAATGTATGAAAGAACTGTGGGGAGGGGGTGGGAGGGACTACTCTTGATGCGGACATCCTACTGTTCATGACCCTTATGCATTTTGGTGTCTTTGGGAAGCACTTCTCTGACTCACTAGTAAATGGGCTAGTAAGTCTTGCCCAGATTACTTGATTATCTGATAAGAATGTATGGAGAAATACTCTGTAAACCGTAGAACTTCAAAAATGTGAGGTATAGAAAAAAAGGTATTGAAGAGGAGGTAAGAGAGGCACAAATAAAAAGAAGAAAATATAGAGATGAGATAATGGATGTAATGAGAAGAAAGTAATTGCTCTGTAAAACAGTTTGTGAGAAGGGCAGTGCTCTTAAAAAGAAGTAGTGTGATCTTGTTTGAGTGTTAAATCAGGGCTGTGTTTTAGAGGAGGTAACTATTATGCTTACATTTTAGAGGAAATGCTAAAACTGTTACAGTGAGGCAGATAGGAATGTCTTCTTTGAGATTTATGGTGGGCACCAAGAATTTAAATCTTTGTGATTTGTTTGTCCACTTTTACTTTGATTTATGAAGTGGTAGAGAGAGAATTGAGACTGGGGAGCTGGCACAGGGCAACAGTGGTTCTCAGCCCTGGTTGCTCATTAGAATTGTCAGGGGAGCTTTTACAAAATACTGTTTGGGCCTGGTAGTCTGACTTAAGTGTTCTGGAGCGAAGCCCAGGCATACTTTTCCTTAAAGCCTGCCAGGTGACTCTAACGGGCAGCTAAGCTTAGAGGTTCAGACTTGAACTAGGACCTCAGACAAGCGTGTTTACTTGATATGCCTGGGATAAGTGAGAGGGAGGTTTGATTTGAACCGAATAATAACTATTTTGTCTTAAATTTTTTTTTTGTAAGAAAAACCTAATTAGTTTGCTAATGAAACCTATCTGA
Organism: Noctilio leporinus; assembly: GCA_004026585.1. Taxonomy (NCBI): domain Eukaryota; kingdom Metazoa; phylum Chordata; class Mammalia; order Chiroptera; family Noctilionidae; genus Noctilio; species Noctilio leporinus. The sequence goes on along the minus strand of PVIW01000049.1, from coordinate 801,610 downwards.
TTGTATTTTAAACTGTATTTAGTGAATGTATAATAATGCTTCTAAGAGCAGGGATATATCAGGGGATATAGTGCCAATTTCTGTTGATTTCTAGTTTTCCCTTTAGTAAATATATATGGAGCCATTGAGTGCTCTGATACTATAAAACCAAAATGCTACCAGAGCCTAGGACATTGACTCCGTACTGGTGGCAGGAGGAGATGAGGGAAAAAGGGGGAAAGGGAGGCCAGGAGAAGGCTGGGGTTATCAGTACCAGATCACTAGTCTCATACCTAAAATATTTTAGCTCCATATACTATGTAATTAAAAAGTGATGGGGGGGGGGGAGTGGGATGAATGTAATACAACAACAATAAAATGAAGTAAAGTGAGATTACTGCATTTTGTCAATTATTGTTAGTTTTAATATATTAAAAAGTTCTTCAAAACTATAGAAAATAATTTATTTAAAAACATTTATTTTGTGATAATAGCAGTTAAGAAAGTCCTTGCTTTCAAGCCCTGGCTGGTAACACAAGTGGATAAGGCGCCAGCCTGTGAACCCAACAGTCGCTGGTTCGATTCCCCAGCCAGGGCACGTAACCAGGTTGCAAGCCAGGTCTCCAGCTAGGTTTGTGGCTGGGGGCAGGTGAAAGGCAACCATACATGGATGTCTCTACCCCTCTCTGCCTCTCCCTTCCCCTCTCTCTGAAAATAATAGATAAAAATCTTAAAATAAAAAGAAACAGGAAGTCCTTGCTTTCATTTAGCTGGAAGAAATTTATTGCAGCAGCTTGCGTGCGCACACACACACTGCCAGGTGGTGAGAAATACTATAAGGAATTAGAGCTGGTTTGAACTGGTGGTGGTAAACCATTGATGTGTGGTCTGGCAAATCTCTGAGGTGACATCGAACTGAGGAAAGATCCCAATGATGTGAGGTAGCAGCAAGGCAGATTCCGGGGGACATTTCTGTTGGCCTGTCTGTTAACTGTAGTGGGTAAAACAGCTAGATGAGTTTCCATATTTGGGTGGAATTTGACTTTGATTTAGATGTAGGCTATGTGAGGAATAGTTCACATCTTTTAGAGAACCTCTTTGATGCTTAGGTAGATGTTGGTTCACTTGTCTGAAGCACTGCTGTGCCTGTGTTACATTTTATTCATCTGTTACCCTTTCTTCATGGCCCCAGCCACTGGACTCTCTCTCTTACTTCGCTTTGTATCATGAGCTGTTCTACAGGAATACTCATTTGGGCATTAAGTAATATAGTGCACTGGCAACTTTTGTTAAATGACTATTTTTGGTTACTTTGTATTTTATTTTTATTTATTTTGTATTCGCACTAGCTGGAGGACTCATTGTTTGTTTGTTTTTACTGAGAGAAGGGGAGAGAGGGGAAGGAAAGAGAAACATTGATGGGGGAGAGAGAGAGAATGAATGGATATCTACCAGTTGCCTCCTGTGTGTGCTGGACGTGTGTGTGCAGGATGTGCCCTGACCGAGAAATTAACCTAGATACATGTCCTGACCAAGAACGGAACCCGCAGCCTTTTGATTGAGGAACAATGCTCCAACCCAGCCATGCCAGCCAGGGCATGTTAATTGTATTTTAAAAGCTTGCAAATAGCTAACATTAAGCATGTTACTTTTATTTTAATACTTAAAAATAATATTTTTAGAGTGAGGAGGAGGAAGAGAGGCAGAGAGGGAAAGAGTCATCAATGCATAGTGCCTTTCACCTGCCCACAGCCACGAACCTAACCATAGACCTGGCTTGCAGCCCGGCCATGTGCCCAGCTGGGGAACTGAACCAGCGATCCCTGGGCTCACAGGCTGGCACCTTGTCCATTGAGCCACCAGCCAAGGCTAATTGTATTTTAAAAGCTTCAAAATAACTAACATTAATTTTGCATCCTCAGTTGACTTTGTATTTAGTAAATGATAGTAGACTATTTTAAGCATTGATATCTGATGTTATCTCAGTGGAAATAAAATTTTATGTGTTATGTCAATTTACAGGGATACTGTGTTTCTGATGATATTTTTGCAAGTTTTGTAGGAATGCACATGGATAGTGCAGTGATAAAGAGCTGACTTTCTGTCTTTTTTTTTTTTTTTTTTTAAGATTTTATTTATTATGTCCAGAGAAAGAGGAAGGAAGAGAGGCAGAGAGGGAGAGAAACATCAGTGTATGGTTGCCTTTCATCTGCCTCCAGCCATAGACCTGCCTGGAGACCTGGCTTGCAACCTGATTACGTGCCCTGGCTGGGGAATCAAAAGAGTTGACTTTCTTAAAGTGGGTATTAGGAATGATAACTGATTTTTAAAAAGTTTCCTTCATTTGAAAAATTTTTTTTAAAAGATTTTATTTATTATTTCCAGAAAGAGAGGAAGGGAGGGAGGCAGAGAGGGAGAGAGGGAGAGAAACATCAACGTGTGTATGGTGTTGCCTTTCACCTGCCTCCAGCTGCGTACCTGGCTGGAGACCTGGCTTGCAACCTTGTTATGTGCCCTGGCTGGGAATCGAACCAGGGACCTTTGGGTTTGCAAGGTGGTGCCTTACCCACTGTGCCACCAGCAAGGGCCTAATATATATATATATTTTTTAATTTTTAAATTGCAGTTGATGTACAATACTATATTAGTTTTCAGATGTACAACCTAATGATTAGGCATACATAACTTAAAATACAAAGTGATCCTCTAATAAATTTAGTAGCCATTTGACACCATATATAGTTATTACAGTATTATTGACTATATTTCTTATGCTGTACTTTAATCCTATGACTATTCTGTAACTATTGATTTGTACTTAATCTGTTCATATTTTTCACTCATTCCCACACACAGCCCTTTCATTTGGTAACCTCCAAATGCTCTCTGTAAATATGAGTATGAGTTTGTTTCTGTTTTGCCTGTTCATTTATTTTGTATTTTGTGTTTCACATATAAGAAAATCATCTGGAATTTGTCTTTCTCTGACTTAATTTCACTCAGCGCGATACCCTATAGATCTAGCCATGTGGTTGCAGATGGCAAGATTATATATATTTTTTTATGGCTGAGTCATATTCCATTGTATAATCCACCACTTCTTTATTCATCCACCTATTGATGGACACTTAGGTTGCCTTCATATTTTGGTTATTGTAAATAAACTGCAGTGAACATATGGCTGAGAGGTCTTCTCAATTCAGTGTTGGGTTTCTTTGGGTAAATTCCCAGAGGTGGAATATTGCTGTATTTTTTTTTTGTGTGTGTGTGCGTGCGTCTTATTACAGCCTTTGTTTTAAGGTCTTGTTTTGTCTGGTGTAAGTATTGCTACCCCAGCCTTTTTATAAGTTTTGCATTTTCATGAAGTATCTTTTTGCATCTTTCCTTTCAGTCTGTGTGTCTGTCCATATCAACTGAGTTTCTTGTAGACAGCGTACTTAAGGATTTTGTTTTGTTATCCATTCAGTGACTCTATGTCTTTTGATTGGAGCATTGAATCCATTTGCATTTAAAGTAATGGTTGCTATATAATATTTTTATTGCCATTTTATTCATATATTTTCCTCCCTTTTTTCTTCTTAAAGAAGCCCATTAACATTTCTTGTAATACTGGTTTGGTGGTGAGGAACTCTGGCTTTTTCTTATCTGGGAATCTCTTTATCTGTCTCTTGATTATAAATGATAGCTTTGCAGGGTAGAGTAATCTTGGTTGTAACTCCTTGCTTTTCATCGCTTGGAATATTTCTTGTCAATTCATTTTGGCCTGCCAAAGTTTCTGTTGAGAAACCAGCTGACAGTCTTACGGAAGCTTCCTTGTAGCTAATAACTGCTTTTCTCTTTGTCTTTAATCTTTGGCATTTTAATTATGATGTGTCTTGGTGTGGGCCTCTTTGGGTCATCTTGTTTGGGGCCCTATGCTTCCTGTACTTATATGTCTATTTTTTTCTCCAGGTTAGGGAAGTTTTCTGTCATTTATTCAAATAGGTTTTCAAGTCCTTGCTCTCTTTCCTCTTCTGGCATCCCCATGTTGCATATATTGGTACACTTGAAGTTTTCCCAGAGGTTTCTGCTGTCCTTTTTTTCTTTTTGCTTTTTGTTGTTCTGAGTGGGTGTTTTCTTCTTCCTTCCATATCTCTTATTTGATCCTCTGCCTCATTTACTTTACTGCTGATTTCTTATAATGTATTCTTCATTTCAGTTACTTTATTCATTTTTGACTGGTTCTTTTTTTGTTTTCCATATTCATTTTTATGTGTTCTTTTTCTTTGTTGAACTTCTCACTAAGTTCATTGAGCATCCTTATAACCAATACTTTGAATCTTCTGGTAGATTCCTTGTGTCTACTTTCTAAAAAACTTAAATTTCATAAAAAAATAAGTCTTCTCTAGAGTTTTATTTTTCTTCTTTCATTTGGGAGATGTTTCATTGTCACCTAATTTTGGCTGTCTTTCTGGGTTTGTTTTTGTATATTCAGTAGCGTTACCAGGTCTCCTGTCTTGCTAGAGTGGCTTTGCGTAGCAGCTTTCTTGTGGGGCCCAGTGATGCAGCCTTCCTGATCACCCATGCAGGCACTCATGTTGCGCTCCCCTTGTGGATTGTGTGTGCCATTCTGTTGTCGTTGAACCTGGATTGTTGTTGGTATGTTGATTGGAGGAATTCACCTCCAGACTGATGAGTGGGGAGGACTGGCTGCAACTACAGTGGAGGAAACTGAGTTCTTGTGGTGTCATATGAAACAGTTTCCTGAGACTTGCACAGGAGGATGGGGCTCTGTGGTATGTTTTATCGATGATGTGAAATTAAGGGGGTTCCCCTCAATATCTGGTCTCCATCTCACCATGAAACAGGTCCCATCCTGCCTTTGGTAAAGCCACAGCAAAAGCCACTGCACAGAGTTTCTGCTCCTCATTACAGTGCTGCACTCCAGTTCAGCATCCAGCTGTAATCCATTGCTGTGCTGTGATATTCAGGCTCCCTCCTGAAGCCTGCATGTTGAGTCCCCATGGCTGTGGACCATGTGGCTGCTAGGGCCACATGACCGTGGAGAGAACAGTTACAGGCATTCTGCAGGTGCGGGTCACTTGGGTGAGAGGGAGAGACAGAGGGACCGGTCATGCGAGAGAGCTCGAGCGCTTCTTGGTTCCCCTGGGATTATATTAATTTGGACTCTTGACTACGTGCTTTCAAAATGACCAATCAACTTCCCGGACTTTTGAGGGCTTTGAATGGGTCCACATCCCTTAGTGAGACTGACAGGCCTCTATGGTCTAGTTCCTCCTGAACCCTTGACAATCCTGTCTCAGGGTGGGGGAAGGAGGAGGAGTGTTCATTCCCATGGAGCAGTGCTGGGATTCCCTGGGTTGTGAAGCTGTAACTTCCTGGCTAGCGAGCAGGCTCTTGCTTCCCATGTTGTTAATCTCAGTTTCTAGTTCCCCTGCTCCCCATATCTAGCTAAATACCTATGGTAATTTCTTCACTGGGGTACTGGTACCTGATGAGTTTACACCTTGAGTGTGTCAATTGTGGAGGTACTTCAGCCTGGTCTGCAGCTGTTCACCATGTGCACTGGCTCTCCGGCCTCTGGGGAGATGCAGGCTGGTATCAGCTGCTTCCTGTGCCTTGCTTGGGGCCACTTGGCATGAGCTTCAGAGCAAGTGGTAGATAGCTGGTACTTGTCCTGGGCTTGGAGGTGCCTGGGAGGTGCCAGGCTGTGAATTAAAGTCGGCTGCCCGTACTGCCAGGCCAGGGGCCAGTTAGCAGGATATGGGCCACGCCAAGCTCAGATGCTGCTTGTTTGGGGTTTGTAAATCTTTGAGAGTTAGGAAAATCTGCCTCATGAACCTAGATAGGCTGCTTGTATAGAAAAGCTATTGGAAATGACTCCATTGGTCCCCCACGTGGCTGGGGCGGGGTGTCAGGGTATCACCGGGACAGGGTGAACGTATTAGCCTGGTGGATGGAGACTCAGATGTGGCATTAGTTTCCTGGTTCTGCAGGTGTTGGGAGGAGCCTCTGCAAAGGAACAATGGCTTCTGCCAACCTTTTTTCTTGGGGAAATCCATCCCTCTAACACTCACCCCACAGTTCCTCCTAGTACGTCCCTGGTGGCTTTTGAACTGCTTTCCCACTGGTGCTCAAAGGAAGTGAATTGAGTCTGTGTGTGGAACCTAGTGAGGAATGCCCAAGAATGCAGTGCCCTCCATCCCACTCAGCCACAGTTCCTGCTGATTTTCATAGCCAGAAATGATGGGGACATCACTTCCTGGCACTGGAACCTTTCTTGGATTGGGGAGCCTGCTGGAGGCTGGCACCCCTCTCTCCTCAGGGGGATGTCTGTAGCAGAGTTATGTCTCCTGATTTTTAACCACTGTCACATGTTGGTGTGGGACCAACCCATTCTGCTTCTCTGCCCCTTCTGCCAGTCTCCACGTGTCTGCTTCTTTGTATCCTCACTGAAAGGACTTCCTTTGAGCTAGATTGCAAGTGGTTCTGAATGATGGTTCAGATAGTTTAGTTGAAATTTTGATGTGGTTGTGGGAGGATACAAGTATCCCATTTACCTCTACTACCATCTTGACAGGATCGGTAGGTCACTTCAATATTGGCTTCTTGCCCTTAGCACAATTCCATCGAGATTCACTCAAGTTGTTGCCTGTATATATAGGTCATTCCTTTTTATTGTTAAATAGTATTCTGTATCACCATTTGTTTAGCTGGTCACTCTTCTTTCTTTTTTGTTTTTGGAGAGAGAGGGATATGGGAAGTAAGAGATGGGGGGAAGAAACATCATTGTGAGAGGGAAACATTGATCAGTTTCCTCTTGTACGTGCCCCAACTGGGGACTGAACCTGCAACCCAGGCATGTGCCTTGACTGGAAATTGAACCAGTGACCTTTTGGTATGTAGGATGATGTCCAACCTACTAAGCCACAGCAGTTATGGCAGGGCTTGGTCACTCTTTGAAGGATATTTGGCTATTATCAGTTTCTGGTGATTATGAGTATAGCTGAAATAAACAGAGTATTTTCCTCTAGGGTAGATATGTAGAAGTATGAACACAGGGCCATTTGGTTAATAATTTTTAACTTGATAAGGAACTGTCCAAGTAGTATGGCTGTATTATTATGCATTTTTATTAGAAATGTATGAGTTCTGCACTGGCTGGTGGCACAGTGGATGGGGCACCGGCCTGTGAACCCGAAAGTCACTGGTTCGATTCCCAGCCAGGGCACCTAACCAGGTTGCAGGCCAGGTCCATGGCTGGGGGCGGGTGAAGGGTGACCATACATTGATGTCTCTCTCTCCCTTTCTGCCTCTCTCCCTTCCTCTCTCTCCAAAAATTAAAAAAAAAAAAAAGAAAAAAAAATGTATGAGTTCTACTTTACGTCCTTGCTGGAGCTTGGTATTCTGCATCGTTAAGAAGTCACTACCACGCACAGCAGTGCACAGATTCAGTGCAATCTCTATTGAAACTCCCATGACATTTATTTGCAGAAGTAGAAAAATATGTCCTAAAATTTGTATGTAATCTCAAAGGACTCCAGATAGCTAAAGCATTCTTGAAAAAGAACAAAGCTGTATGACTCATACTTCTTGATTTCAAAACTTACTGCACTGCTGCAGTACTGAAAACGTGATATTGGCATAGTCTGCCGTAGTCTGCTGGAATAGAGGGCACAGGAAAACCCTTACATATATGGTCAAATGACTTTTGACAAGGAGGAAAAGGACTGCAGTCTCTTTAAGTAATGGCACTCAGAAAACTGGGTATCCATATGCAAAAGAATGAAGTTGGCCTCTTCCCTAGCATCATTAACAAAAATTAATGCAAAATGGATCAAAGACCTAAACATAAGAGCTACAGTTATAAAACTCTTAGAAGGAAACCAAGGGGAAAAACTTCATGACCTCAGATTTGGCAGTGATTTCTTGGCTATGACACTAAAGACACAAGCAACTAAAGAAAAAATAGATACATTGGACTTTAACAAAATGAGAACCTTTTGTCTGCTGAAGGACACTGAACAGTGAAAAGGCAAATCATAGAACAGAAGAAAATATTTGCAAATTATCTATTCAAAAATATATAGGGAAAATTAATATTCATAATAGAAAACTGTTTATAACTCAACAACAAAAAACCCAATGAAAGAGTAGGCAGAAGGTCTTGGCTGATGTGGTTCAGTTGGTTGGAGCATTGTCCCAAAATGTTTGAGATCCATTCCTGCTCAGGGCACATATTGTAGGTTGTGGGTTCAATCCCCAGTTGGGATGCATATGGGAGGCAGTAAATTGATTTTTTTTCTCATGTTGATGTTTCTCTCTCTCTCTAAAATCACTGTGTATATATATTGACTATATAGATATATAGTTTGTCCAAAAGTATCAAGTGCAATATTAAGTATATTGACACACTGGCTTAATACTTTTTTTAAAAAAGGAATGGGCAAGGGACTTGAATAGACATTTCTCCAAAGAAGATAGGCAAATGACCAACAACCCTATGAAAAGATGCTCAATGTCATTTAATAATTTGGGAAATGCAAATCACATGTGTTTCACACACATTAGGGTGATTTTTTAAAAAAATGTGTTTTGAGTATGTAGAGAAATTCCAGTCATTATGTACTATTGATGGTATATAAAAATGCGTTTGCTATGGAAAACAGTATTGGCAGTTCCTGAAACCATTTTCAGTTTCTTTGAGTTCTGTTGTTCTTTCCTATTGCTTGTTTGGTTTTATTTTGCCTTTATTTTTCTCATTTAAAAAATGTTTTGAAAGTTTATTGATTATACAGAGAGGAAAGGAGAGATGGGCAGAGAGAGAGAGAAAAGGAAGGAATGGGGTGATGGGAGTGGGGAGAGAGGGAGAGAGAGAATATGAATGAATGAATTTGTTCCACCTATTTAAGTGTTCATTAGCTGACTTGTATGTGCCCTGACCGGAGACTGAACCTGCAATTTTGGTGCATCAGGACAGTGCCCTAACCAACTGAGCCATCTATCCAGGACTCTCGTTTTCTTAAGTAGGAAGCTTAGGTTAGTGACTTGAGACCTCCTTTTTTACTCTTATGTAAGCGTTTAATTCCTGTAAATTTTACTGTTTTAAGCATTTCTTTAGTTATATATGACAAATTTTTATAATTTAAATTTTTATCAATTTAACATGTTCTTAATTACCTGAGATTTCTTCATTGACCTATGGATTATTTAGAAGTATGTTTTTAAATTTCAGGTATTTAGAGGTTTCCTGTTATAATTTTGTTACTCTGTTTTAATCTGCATGATCAGATAACATACATTAAAAAAAAAAAGACTTTAGTCATTATCTTTAGAGAAAAGGGCAAGGAGGGAGGAAGAAAGGAAGAGAAACATTATTGTATGGTTGCCTTTCATCTGCCTTCAGCTGGGGACCTGGCTTGCCAACCTGGTTTTGCAACCTGGTTATGTGCCCTGACTGGGGAATCGAATCAGCGACCCTTGGGTTTGCAGGCTGGTGCCAATCCACTGAGCCATACCAGCCAGGGCAGATAACATACTTCTGATTTCACTTCTTTTATTTTTGTTAAGGTCTGTTTATGACCGCATGATATGATCGGTCTTGATGAGTGTTCTGTGAACACTTGAAAAGAATGTGTATTCTGTTGATAGAAGGAATATTCTTTAAATGTCATTGGTTGTTGGTGCCCAGTTTTTCTCTGTCTTGGCCAGCATTCTACTAGTTTTTTCTTTTTTTTAATGATGGTTTTTAAAAAAGATTTTGTTTATTATTTTTGGAGAGAGGGAAAAGGAGGGAGGCAGAGAGGGCGAGAAACATCAATGTATGGTTGCCTTTCACCTACTTCCAGTTACAGGCCTGTCTGGAGACCTGGCTTGCAACCTGGTTATGTGCCCTGGCTGGGAATTGAACCAGCGACCTTTGGGTTAGCAGGCCAGCGCCTATCCACTGAGCCACCAGCCAGGTCTACTAGTTTTATCAATTACTGAAAGAGGAATGTTGAAGTCATCTCCAGCTTGTTTCTCATTTTAGTTGTTAGTTTTGCTTTATGCATTTTGAAATTCTATTAGGTGTATATATTGGTTTGGTCAAAAGTTCATATGATGGCTTTAGTAGCACGTAGTTGTCTTTAACTTCATTTGAAACAATTTTATGAGATTGTATTGACAGCTGTCATATATGCATGCATTTAAAAAAAGTATCAAAATAGTAAATTTTTGTGCCGTCATTTAAATATTGAAAGTGGAAGAAAGTCCACATCATTTTGGGCATATTATGCTTTAGTATTCCAAGAAAGATAAAAACGCAACAGAAAGTGGTAGTTTGCAAAGTTTCATGTTGAAAATTTCTCACTAGTTGATGGTCCATGGTGGGGTATACCAGTTGAAGCTGATAGCGGTCAAATCAAGACATTAATTGAGAATAATCAATGTTATACCACACAGGAGATGAAAGTCAACATACTGAAAATACACAAATCAATAATGTTTTTGGTGCAAATGAACAACTTGTCTTTTAGGGAAAAATACCAAACTTTTTGGCAAACCTAAGATTGTATTTCATTCTTTATAAATTGACCCTTTTATTATGATCCTTTTATTCTTGGTGATTTTGTTTTTCTTTTCTTTTTCTTTTTCTGTTTTTTTAAGACTTTGTTATTTTCAGAGAGAGGAAGAGGGATAGCAATGTATGGTTGCCTTTCATCTCCCTCCAGCTACGGACCTGGCTGGAGACCTGGCTTGCAACCTGGTTATGTGTCCTGGCTGGGGAATTGAACCAGAATCTTTTGGGTTCTCAGGCCTGTGCGTTATCCACTGTGTCACCAGCCAGGGCCAAGGCATTTATATTTAATGTAAATTTTGATATTTTGATTTAAGTAGTCTATCTTATTTATCCTTTTTTTACTTTCATTTTCTCCTTTTCTCCTTTTTTTGGTTATTTGTAAAATTTATTGTTTTTGACTATAATTCTTTGTATATGTTTTTTGTAGTTACTTGAGGGATTACAATATTCATATTCTTAATTATTTAAAGTAAATATTTTACCATTTCTGACAAATGTACAAAAGTTATAGTTATTTATTAAATTGACATACATTGAAAACCCTGTCAGACAAAGTAATGATTTTTGCGTTCAATTGTCAAATATAAGGGACCTGTTCAGAAGGTATCCAGCCACATACTATGAAAAATAGAGATATTTATTGAAGAAGATACAAGATACAAGAAACATTATACATAGGACAAGGATGCCTTAGCCCCCTTCAAAGTAGGCACCTTGGGACCTCACATAATTCTTGCAGTTGACATCAGCTGCCTTGTCTTATTTTCCTGAATCCCATTGATAGTGTGCAATCTCTTCATTTTCAAAGGTGATTTTAGTTTTGGCAAAAGGAAGAAGTCACAGGGCACCAAATCTGGGCTGTATGGGTGCTGAGTCATCTGGGTGATTTGATCTTTTGCCGGACGCTCTAAAGGAAACATGATGGAGTTGCCAGTCACTAGCTGCCAATAGCTGCAGCCTTCTGAGTCATCTGAATAGTTTCAGGGGAGGATTGTTCAAGCTTAATGCAAAGTTGGATACAGATTAATTGTTCTACTCACTCAGTCATTTGGAATGTGATGGCTACACAGTCCATGTGCTCACTGGTGAAGCTAGTACAGTGAAGTCGTCATTGTTCACACTTGCACTTTCCAGTCCTCTTTCCTTGGCTGCCAGGTTACATTGATGTTGTGCAAACCATTCTCATATTAACCATGGTTGGACTTTATCTGGATAGACCGTGTATTTTGTTTATTTAAAAAAAATATTTTTAAAAAAAGATTTTATTTTATTATTTTTAGGAAGAGGGGATGGGAGAGAGGCAGAGAGGGAGAGAGACATCAGTGTATGGTTGCTTTTCACCTGCCTCCAGCCGCAGACCTGACTGGAGACCTGGTTTGCAACCTGGTTATGTGCCCTGGCTGGGGAATCGAACCTGCGACCTTTGGGTTTGCAGGCCGTCACCTTATCCACTGTGCTACCAGCCAGGGCTAAAAAATATTAATTTTCAGAGAGAGGGGAAGGGAGGGAAGAGAGGGAGAGAACCATTAATGCATGGTTGCCTCTTGCATCTCTAGCTGGGGACCTGGCCCACACGTGCTATCACCAGGAACTCATCTGATGACCCTTTGGTTTGCAGGCTAGCGTTCAATTCACTGAGCCACACCAGCCAGGGCCAGACTTTGTATTTTAAAGAACTGAGGTAAAGAATTATCGTTTATATTTACTGAGATACTTATAGTTTCTGATGCTCTTCCTTCATTTCTCATACTCTTGAGTTCACTTTTAAAATAATTTCCTTTCTGTTTGATGAACTTCCTCTTATAGTCATTTTGAGCAGCTTGGCTGGCAAACATTTCTTTTATATTCCTCCATGTGAGAATGTCTTTATTTCACTTTCATTCCTGAAGGAAATTCTTGTTGGATATAGAATTGTTTTTCAGTACTTAAAAAACAGTCCACTTCCTAGTGAACCCATGTTTTTATTTTTAACCCCATGGTTTTTAATGATAAATGTGTTTTTATGGTAATTATTACTTCCTTGTAAGTAACATCTGCTTTTCAGTGGTTGCTTTCAAGATTTTTCAGTTTTCAGCAGTTTATAGTACATGGCTGTGAATTTTTAACCTTCTACTTCAGTAAAGTTCTCCCTGCCAGGAAAGAATGCCTGTTATTAGTCATTAGTGACTGTCAGGGGTCTGCAAACTATGCCTTGCTACCACCTCTGTGACTTTTAGTTTGTCTCCTTATTTTGTAACTGAAGTGTTAATGGAACATGTCCACACCCATTTATTTACATGTTGTCTGTGATTACTTTAATGGTACAGTGGCAGAGTTGAGTAATTCTGAGAGTCATGTCTCTTGAAGTTTAAAATATTTACTATCTCGCCCTTTTCACAAGAAGTTTGCTGATGTCTGGTGTAGGTGGGAGGATGTTTGTGTTTTTTCTTCTGAAAAATTTTCTTCTTGAAAAAAGTTTTGACTTTATCCATGTTGGTTTAAAAGTTTTTTCACTAGTCTATACAAAATTGTAACAAGGTGTAGTATGTAGTGTAGGGTATGTACAAGAATATTTTCCCCTACTTAAAAACCCAAATAAGTTTTAGGCAATTAGAAAAAATATATAAGGTTAAGCATAGCTTACCTTTCTGTGGGTAAATTATTGTAACCCCATAAGGCAGATGAAATAAGCTTCTGTTAAAAAACGTATTTATGCCAAAATGGAATTTAATTTTTAAAAAGCTAAGCATGGGAGATTTAATTTAAATACAGTTGATAAATTATGAATAACATTAACTGCCGAATAGTAATGCTATTAAAACTATGAACCAAAAAAACAAAACAAAATTATGAACCAAAGCAATATAAAGTATAACTTAACGATACTACATTGTATAAGAGTTTGAAAAGATGTTTTCTTATCAAATCACATTATCAGATTCTAATATAGGTTTCTTGGTTTCCTCATTGCTTTTTTTTTTTTTTTTTTAAATCAAACCCTGGGGTCTGAAGTCCGGGCATTTTTTATTTTTTATTTTAAAGATTTTATTTCATTCTTTTTAGAGAGAGGGTAAGGGAGGAAGGAAGGAAGTGAGAGAAACATCAGTGTGTTGTTGGCCTTTTGCATGCCTCCAGCTGGAGACCTACCCTGCAACCCAGGTATATGTTCTGACTGGGAATGGAACTGGTGACCCTTGGATTTGCAGGCTGGCACTCAGTCCACTGAGCCACACCAGCCAGAGCTTCTTCATTGCTTTTTAAATATTTTATTTATTATTTTTAGATAGAGGGGAAGGGAAAGAGGGGGAGAGAGAGAGAGAGACATCTATGTGTGGTTGCCTTTCACGTACCTCCAGCTACAGATCCGGCTGGAGACCTGGCTTGTAACCTGGTTATGTGCCCAGCTGGGAATCGAACCAGCGACCTTTGGGTTCATAGGCCCAGTACCTTATCCACTGTGCCACCAGCCGGGGCCATTCATTGCTTTTTATGGACCTTTATATGCTTAAAGTTGTTCTTACAAACTAAAAGTAAACATTGAGGAACACAATGCAATATACAGATCACGTATCATAGAAATGTACACTATATGATCCTGTTAACCAATGTCACCCCAATAAACTTAATTTTAACAAGGTAAGAAAAAAAATAAGAATAAAGCTTGAAGTTTACCTGACATTGTGAAACCTGTGATTTATTTTTGCTTTATGAATAGCCAATTCTGGGTCAGACTTAAATGCACACGTTGGTTTTATTTTTAAATTTTAATTTATTGTCTCGCAGAGTTTTTATTTTTTAAAAGATTTTATTATTTTCAGAGAGAAGGGTAGAGAGGGAGGAAGAAAGGGAGAGAAGCATCAGTGTATGGCTGCCATTTTCCTGCCTCCAGCTATAGACCTGGCTGGAGACCTGGCTTGCAACCTGGTTATGTGTCCTGACTGGGGAATCGAACCAGTGACCTTTGGGTTTACAGGCCGGCACCTTATCTACTAAGCCACACCAGCCAGGGCTTGATTTAATTTTTAACTAAAACAAGAGGATTTTTGTCCTTGATCTTGTTGCTTGTAAAATAAGAAAAGTTTTACTTGTAGATGTAAGAAGATGGTAATTCCGCAAAATATTCTTTGTTCGTTGCGGGGTATTTTTTCCTTCATAGAAATTTAGGACTTGTAAAATCTAGACTTGAGTGTACTTACTGTCAGACAACATTAATAAAACTTTCTCTTTATTTCTCAGGTTAAGATTCAGAAAAGAGATTGGTGTTGTGTTGACTAATCTTCAAAATTCATTTTCTTAGGGAACCTGATAATTGGAAGCATGGCTATTTCTGTTGTAATTCCTTAAGATGTGATTAATCATATAAGCCCAAAGAGTCTTGGAGAAGGGTGTGTGGCTGATACCATCCTACCTACCTCTTCCCCGCTGTGCAGTACAGCACTTCATGCTTATGAATGGTGATCCTTAACTCAGGGTAGAAACTGAGAGTGGACTCACTGAATGAACATGGCCCTGTTGCATGCATATGTGGGCCTGAGAGATCTCTGAAGAAATTGCCAGCGAGACTGGTCGCTTGCTGTATATTACTTTGAGTGCTGCTATTGCATAGTGTAAGAAGTTGAGAAGAGAGTGTTGACTTTTTTTTTTAAAGTCATGATTTCTTGAGGAAGTAGACATGGAATCCTGGGGTTGCATGGAAACCCATTTGAAAACTAGGGTGTACATTCTTGAATTTTACACATCTCTGGGAAAGTTTTAACAAAATTATGATTTCTATTGTTTATTGCATAATTGCAATTCTTAAACAGTAAAGTAGATGTTGTAGTGTTCATAGTGTTTTAAAGATTTTATTTATTTATTTAGAGAAGTGGCAAGGGAGAGAGAAAGAGGGAGAGGAAAATACATGTGTGAGAGATACATTGACTGGTTGCCTCTGGCACGCCCCCTACTGGACCTGGCCTGGAACCAAGGATGTTCCCTGTTTGGGAATCCAACTGGTGACCCTTGGGTTCACAGGCTGGTACTGAGTCCACTGAGCCATACCAGCCAATGCTGTAGCGTGCTTTTTGTTTTTTTTTTTTTTTTTTGTTAATATTGATAGTTAAGTGGGTGGCAGGGGGATGAAGACACGTTTATGGAACATCTCTGTGCTTTCTACTCAGTTTTGTTATCAACCATTTTAAAACTGCTCTAAAAAGGAATAGTCCATTTAAAAAATTAGAGTTAATGAATTTTGAAACTTTTAAAGTTTTTACACAGTTTTACTCTTAAGCTTCTGTAGCTTATATTGTTTCCTGTGGTTTTTACCTAAACCTAGAGATTAGAAGTGCTAGGTATATATTCTTTTTTTATTGTATTACAGAGATTATTTTCCTTATACTAGCATGTATTGTGAATCTATAGGTCCGGGACTAAATTATAGAAATTCGATGTATTCATGTAAATAGTGAATTATTTCCTAATCAGTTTTGTAATACCCTCAAACTTTTTTAGAACTCAACAAGATCTTTGAAAGTTTGGGATTAAGAAAGCTAACACCTATATTCATTGATTATAACTATTTTATAGTTGTCTTAGAGGGTCGTTAGTAGGAATCAGATTTTTAATTTTTTTCCTTCCATATTATTAAGCACTAGCAGTACTACTACTACTTCTCTACAGTTGTCAGAATTTACTTATTTATAAAAAGATTTTATTATTTCCAAAGAGAGGAAGGGAGAGAGGCAGAGAGGGAGAGAGACATCATTGTATGGTTGCCTTTCACCTGCTTCCAGCTACGGACCTGGCTGGAGACGTGGCTTACAACCTGGTTATGTGGGAATCGAACCAGCGACTTCTGGGTTCTCAGGCTGGCTCCTTATCCACTGTGCCACCAGCCAGGGCTTAGTTGCCTGTTTTTTCAGTGGTAGTTGTACTAGAGACTTTATTCTCTTATGTTAAAAACATTTTGAAGTGCTTGCTTTGGCAGTACCTGTACTAAAATTGGAATGATACAGAGAAGATTAGCATGATCCCTGCGCAAGGGTGACACACAAATTCGTGAAGCATTCCATATTAAAAACAAAACAAAAGGTGCCGGCCTGCAAACCCAAAGGTCGTAGGTTCGATTCCCCAGCCAGGGCACATAACCAGGTTGCAAACCAGGTCTCCAGTTGGATCTGTGGCTGGAGGCAGGTGAAAAGCAACCATACATTGATGTCTCTCTCCCTCTCTGCCTCTCTCCCTTCCCCTCTTTCTAGAAATGGTGAAATAAAAATCTTTAAAACAAAACAAAACAAAACATATTTTGAAGGCAACGGCCTGCGAACCCAAAGGTCACTGGTTTGATTCCCTAGCCAGGGCACATAACCAGGTTGCAAGCCAGGTCTCTAGGTGAAAGGCAACCATACATTGATGTCTCTCTCCCTCTCTGCCTCTCTCCCTTCATTTCTCTCTAAAAATAATAAGTAAAATCTTAACCAAAAAAAACCCCAAAACATTTTATGTAATATTATCTCAGATCTAAAAGGCCCCAAGAACTTCTTAGGTAATTACCTCTCTCCATGATGAATTAATGCTTACTGAGTTTTGCATAAAATGACAAAAAAATTGAATATTTAAAAATTTTGCTCCAATGTAATTTTAGTTAATATTGTACATAGCACTTCCTTTGCCCACTACCACTAATTTAAAAAAATTTTAAATTTTTTGTGCAAGTTATTTTTCCTTTATTAAAAAAAATATTTATTTTTAGAGATGGGAGGGAGAAAGAGGGAAAGAAACATTGATGTGTGATAGCTACATCGATATGTTGCCTCTTGCAGGCCCCCAACCAGGGACCAGGTCAGCAAGTCAGGCATGGATTCTGACTGGGAATCAAAGTGATGATCATTCGGTTTCCAGGCTAGCACTCAATCCCCTGAGCCACACTAGCCAGGGCTAACTAATTTTAATTGATTTAAAATATTGTACTTTTTCATGTTTATTTATCATTCCCCGACATATACATATGTATTACTACTGTTGTGTTGAGAGTAGTAGCATGTATCATCCTCCTGCCCCTTATTATTTCTGTTTCTTATTTTAAAATATTTTATTGCTTGTGGTATTACGGTTATCCCAATTTTTCCTCTTGCCCCTACCCCCCACCTCGCACCCCCCAACTACCCTCATGCAATCACCCCCCCACTTTGTTCATATCTATGGGTCATGCCTATAAGGTCTTTGGCTACTGCCTTTCCTATGCTGTACTTTGCATCCCCATGGCTGTTCTGTGACTACCAGTTTATACTTAATCCTCCCACCTCTTTGCTCATCCCTCTATATCCTCCAAATATCTGGAAGCCATCAAAACACCTTTCATGTCCACAATTATGTCTCTGTTCTTATTTGCTTAGTCTAGTTTTTAGAGTCAGTTGTTGATAGGCATGTGTTTATTCATAGTTTTGATCTTCTTCCTTTTCTTAAATAAGTTCCTTTTAACATTTCATATAATAGTTTGGTGAGCTTGAAGTCGTTTTGTTTTTTTCTTGTCTGGGAAACTCATATCTGCCCTTTGATTCTAAATGATGGCTTTTCTGGGTGGAGCAACATTGGCTGTAGGTCTCTCTGTTTTTCATGACTTTAAATATGTCTTGCTGGTCACTTTTAGCCTGCAAAGTTTCTTTTGAGAAATCAGCTGATAGCCTTGTGGGAACTCTACTGTTGGTAACTAACTGTTTTCCTCTTGCTGCTTTTAAGATGTTTTCTTTATCTATAACCTTTGGTATTTTAATTATGATGTGTCTTGAAATGGACCTCTTTGTTTCTATCTTGTTTGGGGCTGTCTGTGCTTCCTAGACTTGCATGCCTCTTTCCTGCACCAAATCGGAGCAGTTTTATTTCATTGTTTTTTCAAATAGATTTCTAATTTCTTGCTTTTTCTTCTTCTGACATCCCTATAATGCGGATTTTGGATTGCTTGAAGTTGTCCCAGAGGCTTCTTACACTATCCTCGTTTATTTGAATTTTCCTTTCTTCTTATTGTTATGATTGGTTGTTTTTTGTTTCCTGTCTTCCAACACATTGATTTGTTTCTCGGCTTCATCCACCCTTCTGTTGATCCTCTGTAAACTGTTCATTTCCATCAGTATGTCCTTCATTTCTGCCTGGATCTGGTGACGTACTCATTAAGTTCCTGGAGCATCTTTTTTAAATTAAAAAAATATATATTTTATTTATTATTTCCAGATAGAGAGGAAGGAAGAGAGGGAGAGGAACATCAGTGTGTGGTTGCCTTTCACCTGCTTTCAGCCACAGACCTGGCTGGAGACCTGGCTTGTAACCTGGTTATGTGCTCTGGGTGGGGAATCGAACCAGTGACCTTTGGGTTCACAGAATGGCACCCTATCCACTGTGTCACCACCAGCCAGGGTGGCCTCCTGAATTTTTATCTGCCACACCTTGGTATGGGATCCCCTCTGTTCCACATTTCTGTGTCTCTTCTCTTCTGGATTGATGTAGTTTCTTTAGTTTTATAGTTGTTGGATTTCCATTCAACAAGATTTCCACTTAACTCAGTTTATGATGTTTCTGAGTGATCTTTGGTCTGTAGTTTAGTTGTAATTTTTGCTCTGGTTGTGCAAGGAGGTGAGCCGTGTTTTCCTTGACCAGAAGTTTGCTTCTGTTTATTTCTAAGAATAGTGGTAATCGTATAACATTTATAACAGCAATGTAGTCAAGTTGGTAATTTCACATTGATAATTTTATCTGATATACCATGTATATTCCAATCTAGTTGTTTTTTTAAATGCTCTTGAGAGCAATTTTTTTTAAAAATCCAGGGTTATATACTGTATTATTTGCCATTTATCTTTAATAGATTATTGGTCGTAAAATCTCAAGTATTGAATTTTTGTTCTCTCAACAGCTAAACCTGGTGGACAGGTGAAGTGTCAGTATATTTCTGCTGTGGATAAAGTTATTTTTGTGGATGATTATGCAGTAGGCTGTAGGAAGGACCTTAATGGAATTTTGTTGTTAGACACCGCTCTGCAAACTCCAGTTTCAAAGCAGGATGATGTGGTTCAGCTCGAATTACCTGTTACAGAGGTAAGTTAAAATAACTATTAACGCATGTTTCTACTCAATGTACTGTCAGACCTATTAGCTGTTAAATGAAATTAGGTTGCCTTGTTCGAGGACATAAATGTAGCGCTATAAAAATAAAGAATTAACTTATTAATTATAACTATTAACTTGTCTTTCCTGTGCATAATGACTTAATGCTTTTTGAAGTGGTATTTCAGTGAGCTGTACAGATTAAACAACTATAACATGGTCCCCAAAGTGCAATGGCTTAAAAAAAGATCGTTTTTTCCAGTAACAGTGCAGGGCTGAGTGTTGGGACAACTTTGCTTACCTTACTACTTAGCTTCCATCCTGTGAGTCCAATACTTCTGCTCCGAGACTCATTTCCCAGTCCCAGGAGAAAAGGGAGGGCAGTTGCCGGGGCAGCACACCAACCTTCCCGCTTCTTTCTTCCTCCTCCCTCATTCCTTCTCTTTCACAACTCTCTTACTAAGCCTTTTTCATACTTACCTCATTGGCTAGAATTTATGTGCGCGACCACATTATGCTGAGAATATTGGGAAATATGTGGTTTATTTTTATTTAAGTATTAAAACATGGGAGGAATAAATACTAGTGGCCAATCAGTAATCTTTGCTATATATCATTTAACAATTCCAGTTTAGAAGTTCAGCTATATGCATTTTTTGGTTTTGTTTCATATTCTTACAAGTAAGTATTCAACTAAAAATATTTTAATGTGCATTGATGTTCATATCATGTAATTTTAAGATACATTTTAAAAATTTAGAAATTTAAAATCATGTAAAATAGAATATAAAACATTATAATGCTGTGCTCCCTAAAAATGTGAGGTAGTATTTGTCTTTATACCAAGTTGTTTTGCTTTGCATTTGGGGAGATTTATGTGGTTAGTTGATAAAAGCAACGTAAAATACTTTATA
This sequence comes from Noctilio leporinus, assembly GCA_004026585.1. Lineage (NCBI taxonomy): Eukaryota > Metazoa > Chordata > Mammalia > Chiroptera > Noctilionidae > Noctilio > Noctilio leporinus. Next base: position 781,102 of record PVIW01000049.1, on the reverse strand, counting down.
TGAGGGGAGCAAAAATGAGATGGATGTAATACAACAACAATAAAATTAAAAAAAAAAGAGAGAGAAAAAAAGAATAAATAAATAAAATAAAAAAATACTTTATATGATTACGACATGAAAAGTGCCAGTGTGCTGTGTAGGTGTTTTATTCTCCCTAGACGTCTTTTTTGTTTGTTGGCTTGTTTTTTGATATTTTTTTAGAGTTCACCTTTTTACTGAATGTGTTACCAAAGAGGTTTAGTCAAAATGACCAAAGCCCATGTCATCATCAGACTCTTAAGAATCTTTTTTATTTGCTTTTACGTTCTTCTCAGCTGGGCCAATAGTGGTGTAGAGGGCAGGTGCACCAGTCCTACATTGCATCCTTTACTGTACCGCATTAGTTTGTCACTCTTGCCTAAAGTATGGGGTCCTACGTTTGCTTGCATCTGTGCAGATGTGTTCCACTCATACATCAACCAAATGTTTCTGTTAAGGCAGTTCATAATGATTATATGTATGGGTAACAATTTAAAGTACTTTTAAAATTTTACCTGCTTGGTTTATAATAACCTTTGTGTGTTGAATCTTTATTGTGTGTTAGTTAATACTGAATCCACTGCTTTATGCCATTTAATTTTGTAGTAGCCCTTTAAATCATTATTTAATAAAGTTTATCAGGAAAAGTAAAAGTAGGCAAGCTTTGTTACAGTATCTGTTAGAATCATTACAGATTAAAATATTTGAGGATCTGCATTTAACAGTTTTGTTGTTTAATTTTCTGTGATCATCTTTTTTATTTAGGCACAACAACTTTTATCAGCATGTTTAGAAAAGATAGATATTTCTAGTACGGAGGGTTATGATTTGTTCATCACACAGCTTAAAGACGGTTTAAAAAATACATCTCATGAGACTGCAGCAAACCACAAAGTTGCTAAGGTAAGAAAATTTTAAAAATTACCTTGTTTGGGTTTATAATAGTAAAAAAGTCACTTCTATACTTCCACTTTTCTTTTTTTGGTTTTCTTTTGTTTTTTATACTTTCACTTTTGTCCTTTTGCTGCCCCCACCTGCCTTGGAAATACTTTAATTCTAGCTTATTCTCTTCTTTTATAAAAATATGTTAATAAATCATTTCAGAGTTAAAACTTTTTACTAAAGTTTGACTTCAGTTGTTGGAACTATTGTTCCTAAAGCTTCTCTGCTTTATGACCTTGTATTTGTTGAGAGGCTGAGGTTATGAGGGTCGGTGAGAAATGGAGTATATTTTGGGGAATCAGGCCATTTGGGCTTTCTTTGAAATTAAAAAAATTATTTTATTTCAGGCCTAGGATGTCTGTGAGAGATGGTGCTTTGAATTAAACACACACACACACACACACACACACACACACACATATATATATATGTATTTATCCATATATGGATGGATGGATGTACATATATACACACACATATGTATATACACACATATATGTTTCCATTACTGAAGACTATAACATAGAACGTTGAAACCATTTCCCTAAAAATAACTTCTGCAGTTATAAAATTTTTTTCTCAAGTACAGTCAAAATTATACAGAAGTTCTGTGATAACTATTGTAGTCTGTTTGGGCTGCACTAACAGAATACACCTACTGGTTGGCTTGTAAACAATAGAAATTCATTGCTCCAGTTGTGCAGGCAGGGAAGTCCAAGACGAAGAAGTCAGCATGGCTGCTTTCTGGTGAGGCTGTTCTTCCTGGTTCATAGCTGGTGCCTTCTCACTGTGTCCTAACTTGTGGAAAGGACAAGGAATCTCTCTAGAGGCTTTTTTTGTAAAGACACTAATCCCATTCGTGAGGTTATCCACCTTCATAACTTAAGTACTTTCCAAGGCCCTACCTACTAATGCCATCATCTTTGGGGGTTAAGATTTTAACAGATGAATTTTGGGGGGTGGGGGAGAGAAAACATTGTGATTATGGCATATAGTATGTGGATTTTTTTTTTTTTCCACCTAAGAATTTCTAATATCCTTTTATATAAATCCTCATAGATTATTTCGATTTTTCTAATGCTTATCTTGGATTTTATTCGACAGATACATTTTATTAACCCGTATTCCATGGATGAGATACTTTATTTAGTAAAAAAGAAACTATACTATGCATTCCAACAGAGAATTTATTGTAAGGAGTTGATTTAACATGGGTTTGAGAAGTGAAACAGTGAAAAGGAAATGTTGGCGTGACATGCAGATGGTCGCTACAGGAGGCAGCCCTTCCCTAGGTCTGAAGGAGCAAGAGGTTAGGGTCCAAATGTATAGAAAGGGCCCCATGGCTCTGGAACATGTGGAGCTTGGAGCTTGTGGAACTGAGCCTCGTATCTCTGAAGAGCAGTGCTGCTTGGCTAATGTTCGTACCTCTGAGGGAGCATTGGAGAGTAGTCCTGGGAATTAAGAGAAAACAAAACAAAAATCCAGCCATCCATTGTTTATGTAATAAAGGAAAAGATATACATAGCTGTTTTGTCCCTCAATTTTATAGTGAGGAGGATGTACTTGACATTTATAACTTCCTTCTTATACTTCCTAATCCATAATTCCTTGGTCTTGAACCTGCACCTCAACTTGTCAGGGGTGTTTACATGGTGAAGTGACCAAGGCTTCACTCTCGCAGGATCCATGTCCTCACTGGTGCTGTTTTTAAGTTGTACTCCTGCATTCAGCTTTACTATTGGACACAGAAGCACTTAAGAGACATTCAAGAGAATCTCCTGGGCGCTCGTTAAGTTTTCCTTGCTGCTGTTATTTAGCACCAGTCTAATTTCCTTTGTTTGTCAGTTATAATCATACTGGCCAGTAGAATAACATGTTTTTTCATTTTTGTTTTTGTTTTTGGCCCTTTGCTGGGTAGCAGTGTCGACATGTAATCCAGTGGAACCATTGTTGCACTGTGGTAGAACCTTCTTCCCATGGGACATAAGACCTCCAGAGTATAAAGCTTAAAACAGAGTTTACAAATGGGTTATTAAGGAAAATACTGACCTTACCAGGGAGAAACTGTATCATGTTTTTTTTGGTTGATTCAAAGCATAGTCCTATAAGGTAGAACTCTAACCTTTCACACATCTGTCAGTTGTTAAGGCATTATGCTTTTTTGTTAGGCCAGCTTTTTCTGGATGATATCATCATTAGACCCAGCAATTTTATGGGCAAGAAACTACTGTTGCACATTTTCTTTCCTTTGAAGTACTTTCTTGGTTAGAAGCAAAGAGTTGTGTGGAAACCATGCTGGTATATTAAGCCATTCTATGAAGTTCACAGGCAGTGATGTAATTATGGCAGAAGCATTGTGGGCAGAACAGGTGAATATACTATATCCAGAATACGTTTCCATTACAGTGTAGACAGATTACTGCCTAATCCTTGATGGAAGGAACCTAGTATAATCAATGTGCAGTCAGGTAGCTGGCTGTTCTCCCTGGAAAATAAATGGGGTTGTATTGATGTCTGTAGATTAGACTGTCAGCAACAGCTGTAGTGTGGTTAGTTTTGGTGAGGGGTCGTTCCTGTGGTTGGGCCTGTGATGGCATTTTGTGTACAGGTCCATTGAGCAAACACTTGGGTGTCTATGGTCAGAGGGTGAGCGAAATTCACATAATGTGTATATTTGTGCATTGCTTTCCAAATGGTTACCTTTTCATGAGGATTCATGTTTCTAACAAATATTTCCACATTCTCTGTTTATTTTGATAGGTCTAGCCATAGACTTTCACCTTTCACTTGTTAACAGTCTTTCAATCCTGATTTTCCCAAATGCCTGACCATCCTGTCAAAACATTAGTTACTGTTCATTATTACCTTTATTTCTGATGAACTCTCAATCTATAGAAAGAGAGCAGCCAACTGTACTGATTGAAGTTCTGCCCACTGAGAAGATTTACCTTCACCACTGTCCTGACTGGGGCTGTGATGCTGCTGCCACCCATGTTGAGGTGCTATCAGCATCACATGCAGAAGCACCTGTAAATCACAGCTAAGGATTTTCTTCCTCAGGCATCTTGTCCTAAGGAGTCACTGGAATGAGAAGGTGGGGTTATGACGTGAGTAGGGACTGGAGGAGTGTGAGTTACTTGCTTGATTAGCTTGTCCACAACTTGCCTCATGGGCTTTCTCAGGACTGATCTGGTATAAACCACTTGAAGGATACTTGTTATCTTGTGCCCAGTATTATAGTTTAGTGTGTCAGATATTGCCTCCTTTGTGATGGATAGCGATGATTGCATAGACATTTGTCTGGCAGATAGGTAATAAGTTCTGTCAGGGACTGCTAGGAACCTACTAGCTGTTTCTTGGAAGGAGAGCAGTATTTACAGGAGAGGGCATGGCTTTTTCCTACTGTTCTGTCATGTGATTATCCCAGTTCACATTGCCAGCGACTACTTAGAGCATCTTTATTTGCTGTAGATACTTCTGGTGTCATTGAACATGCTCAAAAACTACTCATATAAATGGTAGAGCTTTATGGTTCATCCGGGACGTGCAGCAGAACTTCTGATTCTGTACCTTTGTATTATTTGATAATTAAGTTAAAGCAGCACTGTCGAATATGAATATTGGACCCAGAATCCAGTTAGGCCCATGAAACATTGTACCTCTTTTTCGGTATTTGCTTTTATAAGTTGTAGCAACTTGTCTTGTACTTTGGGGTATCCTGACAAGCCCAGGCCTTTGAACCTGCAGAAAGAGGTTACAGGAGCCTGAGGTTTTCTGGGGATAATTGATTCTTTCCGGCTTGCATTTGTCTTACTAAGGAACTTAAATTCCTTGCTACTTTTTTCTTATCTGGACCAATTAGAGTGATGTTGTAAATGTAGTAGACCACTATGGTGGTCTGCAAGATGATAGGTTGATCAGGATTTCTGTAGACTAGATTGTGGTAAAGAGCATGAGATTTAGTCCTAGGGTAAAACTGTCAATAGTTTTTGTTATGGCCAGATAAAAGCAGCTATTTTTTGCCTGGTCTTTTAAAATTATTAGAGGGAAAAATGTATTTGACAAAAATGTAATTACCATGTATCAGAGAATTTGTTGATCTGCCTGTACCCCATTGGGAACAGTAGCTGCGGTTCAAGTCATCACCTGGTAGTTTACAATCCACATTCATTCTTCAAGATCCATTTGCTTCTGTCCTGGCTGCTATGGCTCAGTGGGTTAGGTGTTCTTCCACAAACTGAAAGGTTGCTGGTTGGAATTCTGGTCAGGGGTTGTAGGTTTAGTCCTTAGTTAGGGCACATACAAGAGGCAACTGATTGATGGTTCTCTCTCACGTTGATGTTTCTTTTCCTCCCTTTCCTTCTCTCCAAAATCAGTTTTTAAAATAATTTAAAAAAACTAAAAGACCCATTTACTTTGGCATAAATCGAAGAGGCCAGTTGAATGCAGCTGAGATAGTTTGATTATCCCACATCTTTTAGATCTCTTGTAGTGGCCTTAGGGAATGAAACTTCTAGGGGCTTTCAGTATGACTTTCTTGCTTTAGTAGTTCTCAGAGAAGGTCAGAGACAAACAGTGTAGGAATTTTTCCATTTGCCCATTTAATATCTTTTCTAATTATGGAGAAACTATAAAATAAGTCCACGACACACAGAGCTCAATAAAAATAGCCTTGGGCGACAACTCTCTTAATTACTTGACTATTATCATTACTGTCATAAGTCCCCACTTTCACTAGTGGACTGCTGCGATGTTTAAGGTTGGTTCAATGATGCTGTCTTGTAATGCCCGAAAGATCACAACACTTTATATACTTCATTACACAGTGACTGGAGTGAAGTTCAGTGCTACTGTCTTGCAGTATCTGAAAGATCTCGGTATTTTCTATCCCCCAGTGCACACTGACTGTAGTCAACACCCACAGGTGCCTTTGGGGAAGGCTTGGAATGTGATTTATAGTGTACAGTTGAGGCATTGGAGTAGGATTCTTTCTCAGGGGATATAGCCTCCCTTTTAACCAAGAGGCTTTGTAAATAGGAACAGGTTAGGTCTAGGAACTAAGTAGGAGGCTTTAATTCTCATTCCCTCCTTTTTATTTTTTGGTGTTTGAATTTAGCAATTCAGGTCATATTTCTGAATGTAAGCTTTTCCCATTACATTTTATAGATAAGTAGTAATTTAAGTAGGCTGCCTAGAGTGTGCTGGACAGAGCAGGGGTAGATTATAAAGAAGAAATTACAAATTTCTGGGAGAATAATACTTACAATTTTTGCAGTCTAACATTTTAAATATTTTAATATTAAATAATGAATGGTTAACATTTACTAAATACCTACTCTGTTAAACAATGTACCAATCCTCACCTGAATTCTCATAAGAGGATTTTGTGAATAGGTGTATGTTTTCCTAATTTCACATAAGCAGGAAACTGAAGTTAATTTGATGTGGGTACCATAGTTGATGGTGAAGATGGGCTTGGAATCCAAGTCTGTGTGACTATAAGAGTTATCCTTTTCATTAGTACTTTTGCTGGATTTTGTGACCATAGCAATAAATACATAAGAATATGCTTAAGTAATTTCTCATCTGCCTCAGTAGTGATAAATTGTACAACTGTATTCTTATGAATGGAGATCTTTGAGTGCTTTGTGTGTGCTTAACATTGTATATATGCTAGATGAATATGAAAAATTGCAGGTGATTTTGGTTTTCCTTAGTTGTGGATGGGATGTGCAAGGTGTATTTCTTATCTTCTGGTTCTAAACTGTTTTTTTGGGTAACAAGTTGATATTTCATTGTTTACATAATCTCAGGTTTCTTCTTTAATTGATGAATTAATGGAGTAAATTGACTTGAGACTGTTCTTTATTTTTTTAATTATTATTTTTTGAGACTGTTCTTTATTTTATAATGTACATCTTATGTACTGTTGAGTACATTTTCCTTTGCTTGCACTGTTTTTTTCAGTGGGCCACAGTTACATTTCATCTTCCTCATCATGTGTTAAAGTCCATTGCCAGTGCCATTGTGAATGAACTCAAGAAAATAAATCAAAATGTTGCTGCCTTACCTGTGGCATCCTCAGTGATGGACAGATTGTCTTACCTCTTGCCTAGTGCACGCCCAGAACTTGGAGTGGGGCCAGGCCGTTCTGTGGACAGGTATAATCTCCTTGCTTATAAGCGATACGGCACCGAGCTTGAATTGATGAGTGTTTTAATTAAGAACAACTATGAATTTGATGATGATTAAAAAATTTTTTCAGAATGTTGATGAAAACTATTCCGATTGTCATGTTTATCAAAATATTGAAGTGAAGTAAACTGCCTCTTTAATTGTCACTTGTTTTTGTGGCTGGAATGTTTGAAAGGATTGTAAAACTATTTTGAAAATTATATCTTCTTACTTGATTACTATATATTTGAGCCAACTTAAAAATGTTAAAATTATTCACTGTATAAGAATTATTTTTCTCATTGAAAAAAAAATTTTTAAAAGATTTTATTTAATTATTTTTAGAAAGAGGGGGAGAGAGTCAGAGAGGGAGCAATCCATGTATGGTTGCTTTTCACCTGCCTCCAGCTACAGACCTGGCTGGAGACCTGGCTGGAGACCTGGTTATGTGCCCTGGCTGGGGAATCGAACCTGCGACCTTTGGGTTTGCAGGCCGGCACCTTATCCACTGTGCCACCAGCCAGGGTCATTGAAATTTTTTGACCTTGAAAGACATTTTTTTAAATTGATTTGAGGGAGTGTGGGAAGAGAGAGAAAAAGAAAGATCAGTTTGTTGTTTGTTGTTCTACTTATTTATGCATTCTTTGGTTGCTGCTTGTATGTGCCCTGACCAGGTATCGAACCCTCAACCTTGGTGTACTGGGACAACATTAACCAAGTGAGCTTCTCACTTGGAGAAATTTTGTGAACTTTGAGATACATTTTGATAAATTAAAAAGCCATACCAAAAAGGGGATGGATGTAATACAACAATAAAAAAAAAAAAGCCATGTCAGAATCTAAGTAGAAGTTTGGACTTTTTCTAATTTTGATATGATCTTAAAAAAATATATATTCTAACACTCTCTATTATGGGTTCATACTCAGTGAGCTCATATATTTTAATATGAAAACATAAAGATTTACTTTCTGGATAATGTCATGGAGAATACGACTTTTCCTGTAAAATGGTTTTTCTGGAGAAAACAAAAAACTGCCTTCTACATAAAAATGTTAAATTAGGAAATACTTTCTCAATGTGGTTGAGATGCAAACCACAGTTTTTTTGGTTGTGGTTTTTCCACCTATTGTACAAAACTTTACATTTCTAGATTTTACGTTCTCTGCTTGGTAACTATGCAACATCAGTTAATTTAATCTGCCTCTGGAATTACTTTATCATTTGTGGCCACCAGTCAGATTTCTTTTTCCCTACCCTGTTTAAGAGAAAAATTTTAAAGTGATCATTTTTAGTTTAAAATACAAGTTTGAAGTGATCAGTCATTCCCAGTTTTTGTAGTGTCACTGTCATTTGATGCCTAATTCTGATTACATGAAATGTGTTTACTTTTAGATCGTTAATGTATAGTGAAGCTAATAGACGGGAGACGTTTACATCATGGCCGCATGTAGGTTATCGATGGGCACAGCCAGATCCCATGGCACAAGCTGGATTTTATCATCAGGTAAAAAGACGATCAATAAAACATCATTTATTTACCAAAAAAAAGTGTTCTCTGAAACTTACTTTATATACCCTAGCTGTGTGCTTTTACGTATGCCTTGAATGTTTTTTAAAAATATTTTTGATCATAATACTATTTCCAATGTCATGTATTGCGTATGAAAAGAATAACAGTTGTTAAAGGTAACTAAGAACTGAGTTAATGCCTCAACTTTTTCCGGAAAATAGGCAATATTCTTCAGATATCCTTTTTAATAAGTGTTCTCTTTGGATATGTGTTTATTTTCTTTCAAAACATAGTAATAGCTACTTAGGGTAATTCAATAAAAGCAATACATTATAGGTACTCCTGAAATTCTAATTTTATTTGGGATGTAAATTTTCCATATAATAGATTACTATAGTTGGAGCAATGGGGGTAGTAAAAGGCAATCTGAATATATAATGTATTGAAGAACTGATTAAGACTGTGCAGAAAGAGGAATAATTAGTCTAGGAAAATGTTCCTACTTGTTGGAAAAGAGGCAGGTGTATAATGTAATGATTAGTGTGACAAAAGACCGGAGAATGGGGTAAAAGGGAGAGTTTCACTAAGCTAAAGTAAAGGAAAGTTAAGAAAATTAGTTCAGATAAGTAAAATATTAATTAAACTACAGTTGAGTACAGCGTAGACTGACTTATCACTTATCCTTGCTAACAAACTAAGATATCTAATGCTAATGTCAGTTTTATTTATTTGCTATTTTAAATTACAAAAAAATACTATTTTCAGAGAGGGGAAGGGAGAGAGGCAGAAAGGGAGAGAGATATCAGTGTATGGTTGCCTTTCACCTGCCTCCAGCTACAGACCTGGCTGGAGACCTGGCTTGCAACCTGGTTATGTGCCCTGGCTGGGAAATCGAACCAGCAGCCTTTGGGTTGGCAGGCCGGGGCCTCATCCAGTGTGCCACCAGCCAGAGGAGTAATGTCAGTTTTACATAAAGCTTGCTTATTTAATTTTAAAATTCAACTAAATTTTGAAATAAGTTGAAGTTACTGTTAGGAAGAATCTGAAGAGTTATTATTCCTTAATTATCTTGAAGTGTTTTTGAATATGTTAACTAGAATTAAATCAGAAAATCTTCTATATTTGAATATTTTATTCCAAGTTTTTCAGATTTATTTCAGTTAAGAGTCATTTAGAGACTGGCTAATATTAGAACCACTGGAATTATTTTTTTTCTTTTTTCTTTTTTAAAGATTTTTATTTATTACTTTTAGAGGGAGGGGAAGGGAGAGAAGCAGAGAGGGAGAGAGATGTCAAAGTATGGTTGCCTTTCACTTGCCTCCAGCTGGGTACCTGGCTGGAGACCTGGCTTGCAACCTGGTTATGTGCCCCTGGCTGGGAATTGAACCAGTGACTTTTGGGTTCGGAGGCCAGCACCTTAGCTGATGTGCCACCAGCCAGGGCTTTATTTTCTTAAGGATTAAATATGGACCATTTTTCCTAACAATTTATCTTCTGTTTGGTGTCATTTCCTGAAACAGTCTCTGTGAAGCGAAGACTTGATATTTTTCCTGTTTTATTATTCATTGTATTCCATCTTTGAAAAGAGATCAAATCATAGATTTTGTAGAATCTTGTGTGTATATTAGAGGCTATTATTATTATTATTTAAGATTTATTTATTTTTAGAGAGAGGGGAAGAGAGGGAGAAAGAGAGGGAGAGAAACATCAGATTATGGTTTCCTCTCACAGGCCCTCAACCGGGGACCTGGCCTGCAGTCCAGGCATGTACTCTGACTGGGAATTAAACCAGCAACCCTTTGGTCCACTCGCTGCTGCTCAGTCAACTGAGCCACACCAGTCAGGGCAGGGGTTATTTTTTATGTTCTAAAATATATAATAAATTTATACCTGTAGACATAGTAAGTGCTAATTAGAATAAGTGATTAAAAATAATAATACTGATTTTTAGAAGTATGTTTTCGTTCATATTTGGTTATGTATGTTTTATATATGTGTAGCATATTGATCCATGTGTCTTGAAGAGTATTACAGGAATTAGATTCATTAGTTTGCATTTCTTTTTTACTTCATATTGATTAACCGTGTCTGCTTTATAAATTTGCAGCCTGCTTCATCCGGAGATGATAGAGCCATGTGTTTTACTTGTAGTGTGTGTCTCGTTTGTTGGGAACCTACTGATGAGCCTTGGTGAGTCTTGATTTTTCTGGACATAACAGGCTAAATTAATCCTATAAATGTGTTTTTAAATTTTACTTTTCTGATCTATACATAAACATATACATGCCTTTCTGCCATCCATATTTTTGCTTTATTCCCAAGAGGATGAAGTAGAACTGTCTATGCTACCTCATCTGGCATACAATTTCTCCAAGGTGTTTCGCTTCCTAAAATCTGTACTTGGAAATGCCAAAGAATGGAATCATACTCTGAAAACTGGGAAGCTATGATAAAATAAATGAAAAGAGCATAAATAATTCTACCTATTTAATAGTGATCTTTTGAGGGCAGGCTATCAATGGGAATCGTCAGATGAGGGTTTTATAATTTACATTTGAAATTTTGGACAATTTTAGGGAATCTGGTGACTTTGGTTCTAGTGCATAAACATGTAGAGCTTGGTTAAGTATTAGAGATAATGAAACCTCATTTAGCATAATTACTTGGAGACCCTATTAATAGATGTAGTAACAGTGACATATACAGGATGTGGCAAAAACAGGTTTACAGTCATTAGTATGGAAAATAATATAATAAATAATAATATAAGAATAATTATAAACCTATTTTTGCCCTACTCTGTATTTGTATAATGTATTTACCAGGCACAATCCTAAGCACTTGTTAATATTTTTTAACTCATTTAATGCTCACATTAGCCCTATGCTATGAAGTAGGTATTATAACCATCTTTGTTTTATTGCAGGGAAGTGAGAGTATTCTCTAGTTTAATCCTTATAGTCAATCAGATAGGAATTATTATCCCATTTTAAAATAAAGTAAAATTTGCTAAAGGGGCATATGGCTAGTAAATGATGGCACCGGTAACTGATTTTAAAATACATCACCTATTTTATACTAAAATTAGTTTGAGTTCTCAGACTAGTAATCAGCTGATGTGAATGGGGTGCACTTGGTAAAGCTTCCTGGGGTTTACATATGGATCCAGGTTGCACTTGGAAATATTGTGTGAAAAACTCAAGTTGCATATAAGATTCACGTTTGTCTATAGACTAAACGCTAGTTATGTAGTATTTCCAATTTAGGTTATAATGGGTTTTGTTTTGGAATACAGTCTTTTTCTCTTAGAAACCATACTGATTTAATACGTATTTTTTAGTTTCTCAGTCTGATTTTCAAAAATGTTTTTTAACATATACCAGAAAAGTTATGCTATGACATTGTACAATGTAACTTTATTTGTAAATAGTTTTCTATGGGAAAGTTGATTGAGATTTTCAACTTGGGCTCTTCAAAATCCAACTTTTCTTGACATGGTCAGGGAATCAAGAATTCTACCTCCTTGCTCTAGATTTCAGCCTTCCTCAAACTGAAGCAATGGGTAGAGTCTCAGGACTTGGGAATAGGAGGGAACAGAACTGGTGGGGCTGAGAAGTGGAGACTTGGCACCACTTGAGTCAGTCAAGGGAAAAAATGAAGACTTGGAAGGGGAAAATGAGGCTTTCATTTTAATGATGTGAGTTGATAGAGCTACTTTGGAGGAAATTGAAGTTCACTCTAGGGAATCAATTGTTCTTGTATAATAAGGAAGCACAAAATGAATGGTTACTACATTGAAAAACTTGAAGCCTATAAATGCCTGTCAGGAGGGAGTAGCCAAATAAAATGTGATATATGCATATAATTAACTATGTTTCAACAATGAAAGGGAGTGAATAGTTACCTGTTAATCACCATCAATAACTGTTAGATATGCTATATCCAGAAAGCTGTTATAGAGTGAGTCATACAAGGATACTGTTTATTTAAAATTTAAGAATCCTTTTTTTAAAAGATTATTTCCTATTTTTAACATGTACATTAACATGTACATTGTATGTAAATTTATAAAAATATTTTAGGAGTATACTACTTGAATTCATAATAGTGGTTACCTGGTAGAATAGATTACTAGGTTTGGATATTATAATCAGAGTGGGTCTTTGGCTTTATGTAGTTGTGTGTTACTGGATAAATAAATTTTTAATCAAAAAGGTAAATAAAACTCAGGTCAAAGAAAGAAGAGAAAGGGGAAAATACCCAAGAATTTAACTGGGAAGGAATCAGTTGAAATAATGTCCTTGGGGATGTCATCTAAGAAGCATTTTGTAAGACAACTGCATATTGGAAATTGTCTAGATTTATATGTGGTTATAGGTAAGTTGTAGGTGTGGTATGGAAAGAGATATATACATCCTAAGAAACAGTATATGCATAAGTATACTTTCCCTTTGCAGAGGAAATATAAAATGGCTTTGAAACAAAGGGTTCTGTTTTTGGTAGCAACATCCTGACATTTCAGGTAATGCCTTGAATTATAGGTAGGGAAAGTAAACAATAAATAAATAAATCATAAACCAAGCAAACCAGAAAAAGAAAGTAATTACAAAGTTGGACAGATACTTTTCAAGTGTTAAAGTTTATCTTGCTTTCAATACTTGAGAAATTTTTAAAGTCATACCAGTCTTTATCTGAGGTCCTGATATTTTATTTTTATTAAATATGTTAGTGTTATCTAATAAACTATTCTTTTTAGTAAGTAAGCATTTACTTGAGAGAAATAATGTATGTTATGGCTATTACTAAGTTTTTAAAAAAGAAGTGTTGTTTGGAAATTGTCTTACAGGGAATGTATAAAGTATATTTCTGTTTGTAATATCTGTCATTTTATCCATACTTCATAAATCTTTTTTGCTTTCAGATTTAAAAATATATTTTATTAGTTTTAGAGAGAGGGTAAGGGAGAGAGGCATAGAGGGAGGGAGACATCAATGTATGGTTGCCTTTCAGCTACGGACCTGGCTGGAGACTTGGCTTGCAACCTGGTGGCTATGTGCCCTGGCTGGGAATTGAATCAGTGACCTTTGGGTTCACAGGCTGGTGCTTTATCCACTGTGCCACCAGCCAGGGCCAGATTGTTACTATAAAGTTTTTCGTGATATGAATGGCATTTATTGGGTTTTTACTGTATGTCATTTTCAGTTGAGGTCACTGATACTTAAATATCTATACTTGATGGTAAAAAAAAAAATAAAAGCTTTTTATTTAAGGTTTACAGGTTGATATTTTAATATATGTTCACATTGTGAAATAATAAAACCAAGCTAATTAATATATCCATTACTTCTGCATAGCTATCATTTTGTGTGTGTGGTGAGAAAATTTAAGGCACATCTCTTTTTTTGCTAATGTCAAATGTACAGTGCGGTATTAACTGTTGTCGTCCATAATGTACATTATGGAAAATTTTAAATGGGAACAAAGTAGTTATTTAAGTTGTAGGAAACCAGTATGAGGAAATATCCGGACTTTATAAACAGTTTTATCGGTATGTTAATAATGGTATAAATTATATTATAATATTTATTTTTCAGTTTCAACTGAGATTATGTTTGTCATCAATTAAGGTGAATAACATGATTTTACAAAGTACTAGTTGAGTATGTTAGAGTGATTTTGATAAAATTGAGTGATTTGGTATTTGAGTCTTCTTAAATACTTGTTTTTCAAAAAGAAAAGATGATCCCGATGTTCTAATGTACAAACTAAACCACTCCGTTGTTCATTAAACTTTTCTTTCCTTTATCTATATGAAGGTCTGAACATGAGAGACATTCCCCAAACTGCCCGTTTGTGAAAGGTGAGCACACACAGAATGTGCCGCTGTCCGTCACTCTTGCCACAAGCCCTGCCCAGTTTCCTTGTACAGATGGAACTGACAGAATATCCTGCTTTGGTTCTGGGAGCTGCCCTCATTTTCTAGCTGCTGCAACAAAACGAGGAAAGATCTGCATATGGGATGTTTCCAAACTTATGAAGGTATGTTTTAATTTTGAGGTAACAGATTGATTAGTGATTGAGAAAAATCATTTGTAAACTTAGGCTTTTCATTTTTTTAGGTTCACTTAAAGTTTGAAATTAATGCATATGATCCGGCAATTGTACAACAGCTTATTCTGTCGGGAGAACCAAGTTCAGCAGTTGAATCAAGGAGACCAACTTTGGCATGGCTGGAAGACTCTTCCAGTTGTTCAGATATACCCAAACTGGAAGGAGATAGGTGTGTAATTTTGTTTTAGTGTTATTTCTAGAAGTCACATAGTTCCTTTGTCTAACTTGTATGTTTTCTTAGTTGTAATTAAAGAGGCAGAAAAACTTATTAGGTCAAGAGAATAGAGACCTGTCTGGTTGGAAATTGGAAATAGCTGTATGGTTCTTGAAAAGAAATTTCAGAAATGCCATAGTCTGTAACATGAACTTTTTTTCCCACTGTCTTCATCCATGTTAGTTGGACATAATTGCTGCATTGGAAAATAGTCTAAATAGTGAAATTCTTGGATAAGACTTGTAATTTCATCTTGTACTAAATCTTTTCATGCATCAATTGAACCAAATGGTTTTTGTTTCCCTTTTGCTCATTAGTTTCAGATTATAGATATGCTCGTGAATAATGGTATAATTTGTTGCTACAGAGGATTACTTGATTATTTAAAACAATTTATCAGAAGCCAGCAAACAGTTGAGGCATGATAATTATTGCTGTAGAAACATTTTGTTAAAATTTCTGTTCTCGATTCTCTTTCATTCAGCTTTTCTGACATTTACCTGATTTCTCTAGTGTTATTTGACCTATTTTTGGGGGCTAGAGAGTCACAATACAATCCTACTTCACTCACTTGTTTTCAAAGAAACTGCAATTTTAACTTCTAAGCAGGCTAGGATTACAGAGCAACATTTGTAATACTCTTAGGTAGGCAGAGTGAAGGGTTGCACAAAACACTCAACATGTCTTAAGCAGTAGCAGTTATCTCCTTCTTTTCTTCTTCAGTCAAATAATTTTTTTTATTGACTTGTTTGTTTTAATTACAGTTGATGTGTAATATTATCATAGTTTCAGGTGTAAAACCCAGCGATTAGACATTTATATGAAGGAAGTGATCACTTCGATTAATCTAGTACCCATCTGAGAACACACATAGTTATTACAATGTTATTGATGATATTTCCTATGCTGTACTTGACATCCCTATGACTGTTCTGTAATGACCAACCTGTACTTCTTAGTCCCATCACCTTTCCGCTTTTCCTCACAACCCCCAACTTGGCAGCGTCAAACTTACTCCATTTTATATATGTACCACTTCTTTATCTGTTAATCTATTGATGAACACTTAGATTGCCTCCATGTCATGCTTATTTTAAATAATGATGCAATGAACTAATGAATTTATATGAAGGTCTGTTCCAAAAGTATTGGCCGCGCGAACTTTTTAATGACATTGACGTTGGCTTGATACTTTTGGAATAGACCTTGTATGTCTTTTCAATTTAGTGTTTTGGGTTTCTTTGAATAAATATCCAGAACTGAAATTGCTTCCCTCTCCTCCCCCCCGCTTCTCTTGCCACAGCCTTTTTTTAAAAAAGATTTTATTATTTATTGTTTCCAGAGTGAGGGAGAGGGAGAGAGACAGAGAGGGAGAGAAACATCAATGTATGGCTGCCTTTCACCCGCGTCCAGCTACAGACCTGGCTGGAGACCTGACTTGCAACCTGGTTATGTGCCCTGGCTCCGGAACCAGCAACCTTTGGGTTCGCAGGCCGGCACCTTATCCACTGAGCCACCAGCCAGGGCTACCACAGCCTTTTTAAAAAAAGTCTATTATTCTGTCTGGTATAAGTATTGCTACCCTAGCATTGCTACCCTAGCTTTTTATTGTTTCCATTTTCATGAAAAATCTTTTTTCATCCCTTTACTTTGAGTCTGTGTGTGCCTTTTGATGTAAAGCGAGTCACTTACAGACAGCATATGTAAGGATTGTATTTTATTATCCATTCAACCACACTATGTTGATTAGTTGGAGCATTTAATCCGTTTGCATTTAAAGTAATTGTTGGTAAATATGTATTAATTACCATTTATTATTCATACAAATTTTTTTTTTCTTCCTAAAGAAAATTTCTTCAGGGTTGATGAACTCCTTTAGATGTCTTTTTTTTTGTTTGTTTGTATTTTTGGTCTTGGAATCTCTTTAACTGTCCTTTGATTCTGAGATAGCTTTGCTGGGAAGATAAATCTTCGGTCGTAGGTTCTTTATTTTATCACTTGGACACTTCTTGCAAATAGTTTCTGGCCTGCAGCTGACAGTCTAATGGGAGCTCCCTTGTAGGTAATAACTGCTTTTCTTTGGCTGCGTTTAAGATTCTCTCTTTGTCTTTAGCCTTTAGAATTTAAATTATGATGTGTCTTGGTGCAGGCCTGTGAGTTAATTTTGTTTGAGGCTCTGTACCCTCTGTACTTAAATGTTTATTTCCTTTACCAGATTAGGTACGTTTTTCTGTAATTATTTTATCTAATAGGTTTCAATTTTTTGATTTTTTTCCTTCTCCTCCTGGCACACCCATGATATAAATGTTGGTATGCTTGATGTTGTTCCTGAGGCTCCTCTATATTCCTCAGTGTTTTTTTATTCTGTTTTCTTCTTGCTGTTATGATTTGGGTTCTTTGCTTCCTTATATTTCAAAGTTGGGTGGGTCAGGGCCTCAGGGGATCAGCAGGCAGGGCAAACAGTGTGAGTCAGTTTGATGGAGTTTGGGATCTCATGTTTGCCTGCTGGCTCTGTGGGGCGCAGAGTTCATCACAGGAAGAGTGGCCTCTGCCAGCGCTTCTCTGGGAGACAGTTGCTTCCTCACTTTCATCTCAGTACAGTTGGGTAGTTGGCTATTTTTCTTAATGTAAAGGCCCGTCTGTATTTGAAACATACTGTATCTTCCTGGTTGTGACTAATTCCTTCTGGTTAATTTAAAAAAAATTATTTATTTTCAGAGGGAGGGTAAGGTAGGGAGACAGAAAGGGAGAGAAACATCAGTTGGTTGCCTCTCATATGCCCCTAATCAGAGACCTGGCCTGCAACCCAGGCATGTGCCATGACTGGGAATTGAACTGTGACCTTTCTGTTCACAGGCCAGTGCTCAATGCTCTGAGCCACACCAGCCAGGGCCATTATGGTTAATTTAAATTCATTAATATTTCCCCTTGGGGATTATTTTTTCAAGTATCTATTGTTTCTCTGAAATAGCCTTTTCGTAGTTGAAAAGCTTGGGGTAATTAGCAGCTGGTCTTAAGCTTTTGGATTTTTGTTTGTTTGTTTTCAGTTATGGCACAAAAATTGGTTTACAGATAATTATTATCAATTGAGAGAACTAAAACACAGAAAATTTGTCAAAAATATCAAAGTTACGAAATTTCAAACTTTAAAAGAAAGATCATTAACTTACATTTGAAACAGCACTATAAATATCAGGTATTTCAGATGTAAGAGCAACACATTGTTTCAAAAAGGGGGAATTACCTTTCCCTGCAAAATGCATATTTGATTTTTGTAATTAGGGTTGTCAGAATTTTAGAACTGCTGTAGAAGTGCTGGCTACTAGACTACTAGACTACACATGAAGCCTAATATTATGCTAGAGTGATCAGTAATTCTGTCTTTTGTCTGTTAACAATGGAGAGTGAGGATAAAGATGATTACAAGGATGGTGTCTGGCATTTCTTGACCATATGAGGACAGAGCAAAAGAGGGAATACTGTCTTAACTCCTAACCTCTGGGTTGTAACAAGCAAGTTTCTTTGCTTGTCAAGGGTTTCTCAGCAGCCCTTCTGAAATAAGCCAAATACAAAACAAGGAAGAAATGAATGTGTGTCTGAGTACATATATACTCACATAATTATATGGCTCTGTATTTGGTTTTAGAGTAAGTTTGTTGAAAATTTGTTACAAATAGAAAAAGTATTGAAATTTTACTCCTATAAGTTTGTGCTTAGTTTTATTAGCTGCCCCTGTTTTATCCTTTTATTTAGCCAAGTTACCCCTGGCCATACCTTAACAGTGTCCAAATTCCTTCAGTCTGTTGTAGATTCTTAGAGGTTTCCACACCCTATTTCAGGCAGATGTTAATGATTTAGCATGATTCATGGTTAGTATTGTTAATTAGTTATGATTTCAGAGTACTTAAATTACATTTAAGCTAGTTAAAATTTTATTTTTTATTTATTGAGAGAGAGAAACAAACATTGAATTGTTGTTCCTCTTATTTATGTGTTCATTGGTTGATTCTTATGTGCCCTGACTGGGGTGTGGAACCCGTACTGGAGCGCATTGGGACCACATTGTAACCAACTGAGCTACCCAGCCAGGGATAAGCTAGTTTTAATAGTTTTTATGTTGCTTATATTCTAGATATAAAGCAATGGTTGTAACATTATATGTTTTAGTGTTTTTTTTCCTTTTTTTTTTGCTGTATCATATCAAATTATTTTTCTACCCTGTCTTTTAAGTGATGATTTACTGGAGGATTCAGACAGCGAAGAGCATTCCAGATCAGATTCTGTGACAGGTATGTAAAAAATGTTAGAAAATCTGCATATATAAGAGATCTTGAATTAGTAGTGTGTGGTGGTTCATACTGAAATTCTAAATGGTACCTACTTGAGCCAAAGGAAGTAAAGGGACAGCTTTACCAAATTTTACTTACAAGTAACAGGGAGTTGACAATAAGTTCTTTAGGATGTTCAGTTTATTTGCATAATGTATTATTTTATTAAATAAAAGTAACACTTAAATTAAGGTTCTTTATTCCCAAAATAAAACAGGTGAGTAGAAAATATATTTCTAAATATAAAATCATAGATATTAAGGTATCAACTAAGTGCTGCCTTATTCCTTATCTTGTGAAATATTAAAGCAAAAGAATATGCTTTATATTTTAATGTAGTTATAGTACAGGCAATGCTAATTGTGCATTTCAAAATAGTTTTACTGGGTGAGAATTCAAATCCTATCATTTAATTACAGTCTGATAGCATTTTCTAGTATATAAAATGGTTACATAAATATCTGTTCATTCGAGTTTTGGGGATTAAGATAAACATATGTGAAGTATAATTCCTAGTAGTAGCTAGTCTTTTCAAAAAGTGACCATTAGTATAGTGTGGCTATTTTCTAATCTCATGAGATAAGAACATAAATAACTTATTAAATTTCCAAAGAAGCATGGTTATGTATAGTATATTTGTCAAAACTTACAGAGGAAGTGCTCTCTGAATTCTAATTTGTCATGAAATCCTTTTTAAAACCATCAAACAATACTGGACTGGTTTGGGTTAACCTGTTTATCTTTTTAAGGTAGTTCTTAGACATAAAAAATATCAACAAAAAGGTAGGAAAATGCCCTGAATGATGTATAGATGTATAATGAGCTTCAGAATAATAAAGATTTTATTTAAAAATATTTAGTCTTATGGTCATGTTTTTTACATCTTTGTTGTCCTTTTTGCAAAAACAAAAAGGGCTACTTTTGCATATTATTTTTTATTTAATTTTAGTTATTTTACTTATTCAACCTAATACATTCCAAACATCATCATTTTAATATGTAATCTTATAAAAATTATTGGGGGATTTTTATTTTATTTTTAAAAATTAAAAAAAATTTTTTTACTGTTGTTATATTTTATCCATCCCCTTTTTGAACTCCCCTCTGTCCCTCTCCCCACCCATCCATTCTCCCCAAAGTCAATCCCACCTGTTGTTTATGTCCATGGTTCTTTTATACTAGGTTCTTGTCTAGACTGCTCCCCTTCCTTGCCTCTGCCTACTTTTGCATATTCTTAATTTGATAAATGATAATAAACCGGTAAGTGGTCAACTGGAGACTTGGTTAAAGCTTAATCTCTTTCTATAAAAAAATCACTTTGGTTTTGTCAAGTTACTTCAACCCTTTGGCCTTCAGATTTTATTTTGTAAACTGAAGTATTTGAACTCAGTGTTCTTTTTTTCTGCTTTTAATTTTTTTTTTTTTTTTAATTCTAACTATAATCTTTTCTTTGTATGCTATAGTCCTGCTCTTTTCTCTGGGTCTGAGGCTGTCATATATTTTTTAAATTATGGTATTTATCTATTACCTCTGTCCTTATCCCTTTTCTACCTTATCTTTTTCATTAGTGCCTGTTGGATCTTTCACAGTTCCTGCATATACTGTAGTCTATTTACTTCATTTTCCAGTATCTAAAAGAATTACTGTATATTCTTATTGACTCTTTCTGTGATACCTCATTTAGGGCTGGGAGTGTAGCCCTCATATAGTATTAAAAGGTATATGCAATGGTGAGAGAAAAAGGATTTTCTAGTTCAAAAGTTTTAATTGTCTTTTTTTGAGATTTGTAAGTGGCTCCTTTATTTGTAGTAAAATAAGTTAATTATACTGATGTAATTATATATAAAATTAGAATACTATATGTTATATTCTAAACTCTTATAATGAAAGATTTTTAGTGACTTAATGGAGGCTTGTGATATTAATGGAATGTGTTCTTTTTTTTTTAAGATTTTATTTATTATTTTTAAAGAGAGGGGAAGGGAGAGAGGCAGAGAGAGAGAGACATCAATGTATGGTTGCCTTTCACCTGCTTCCAGCCATGAACCTGGCTGGAGACCTGGCTTGCAACCTGGTTATGTTGCCCTGGCTGGGATGTGCTCTCTTCTTGAATAAAATAAATCATAAATGGTATTTCAGAAGTTGTATTTACCAGTACTAGATGATTATTTGCAAACTGAATGGTATGGTCTGAAGAATTAGAGAATATGTCTTATAATTTAAAAAGTGTGAGTGAAACTATGAACTTTCATTTGCTTATCAGTTGATGGTTATGACTTTTGAAAATATATGTAGATGATGTCAGAGAGAAGAGTTTGATTTTGGAGCCATATATCAGGATTAAGGGTACATTGCTTTTGTGAAGAGTTGAAAGGATGTTTGTCAGGAGATTGAGAAAAGGTTCAAATTGAGTTTTGATGGTTTTAGAAAAGTGCTTGGATAAAACCTAATGCTAACCTTTGGAAATTTGGTTGGCAGAACTGTGGGTTGAAACTATTTAAGTAAGCAGAATAGAGAAGGGTTTCCCAAAGTGATTATCTGAAGAATATTATACTGCAGGATTTCTGTAGGTACTTTGTTTAAAAATATATGTTGTGGTACAGTGGGGTTGACAAGTTCTGAGACAAGTAAAGACGACTGTTTTTCCAACTAGTGCTTGACAGTTATCATTGTGGTCTTACCAGTTTCTTGGAGTAGAATGTATGGTCTGTGCAGTTTCCCATATGTTGATTATCTAGCTACAGAGAAGCACAGGGTCATAGTGCCACTTGTTATATTTTCCCTCCTAATAAACATTCTCATTTCACATTCCACTTGCTTGGAATATTATCTTTAATATGTGTTGTTAATATATGTGATTTATGGTTAATGTATTTTTTTGTACATATATTTATAAACACATGTAATAAAATGGCTTTTTCTTGGCAATTTCCTAAGATAACTTAAAATTTTAATTTTTAGTTTGCTGTAAAAAGTTGAGCATCCTCAATTATATTATAATGTACTACATGTTAGTAAAATCTCACCGTTTACTTTTCAAGTCTAGATTAGTAAATTAGTAAAGTAGAATAAATATTTATAAATATTGCATGGCAGTGGACAGGCTGCATGTGAATATAACCAAATGAGTGGTTAAATAAATGACCAACTTCATTAAGACAATTAAATTACTGACTTTATAACTAAAATTCCTTCTACTTGGCTAGAAATGGTTTCAATTTTAGATGATCATAATGATGTTATGTGAAGACAGTTATTCTCAGAATGTGGGGAATTCTAGATAAAGCTGTTAGCATTTTGAAGATACTGTAATTGAAATAGATAACAAAAATGATATATACAAAACTAAGTATATCTTTTTTTTTTTTTTTTTTCCAGTAGTATATCTTAAATGTTTATTGTTCCATGAATCTCTCTTGCTGATTCTTTTACTTTGGGCAACTTTCAGTCTTTCCTGCAATCCTCTTGAGTTCTTTTATATTTATTTCCTTTACTCTCCTGTATTCTTATCTAACATTGTAAAGCCAATTCCACGTTGTCTTTTTTGGGGTAGTGGGGGCGGGTTGTTTCCATTGTTTCCACAAGGTTTTAGATAGTCTTTACATTATTGTTGCTAACATTGCTATTGCCTGAAAGAGATAGTGGTTTGTGCTATTCAGAAAAAAAACATATTGGTTGAAACTTTAGTTTGGCATCAAGAGATTATACCTTGTTCAAGGGTTGACTGATAACTGTTGCAGGGTTTTGCATAGACAGAGATAGCATTGCTAATGACTTGTTTCTAATGACTTGTTTCTTTTCAAAGGGCATACATCACAGAAGGAAGCCATGGAAATGAGCCTGGACATAACAGCACTCAGCATTCTCCAGCAGCCAGAAAAACTTCAGTGGGAGATTGTTGCAAATGTGCTTGAAGATACTGTAAAGGATCTTGAAGAACTTGGGGCAAATCCTTGTTTAACAAACTCTAAGAGTGAAAAGACAAAGGAAAAGCACCAGGAACAACACAGCATTCCCTTTCCATGTTTATTGGCTGGAGGTTTATTGACGTATAAATCTCCTGCTACCTCACCCATTAGTAGTAATTCTCACAGGTCACTGGATGGTTTAAGCAGAACTCAGGGTGAAAGTGTATCAGAACAAGGGTCAACTGACAATGAATCCTGCACTAATTCAGAACTAAATTCTCCTCTGGTACGGAGGACTTTACCCATTTTGCTTCTTTATAGCATCAAGGAGTCTGATGAAAAAACAGGAAAAATCTTTACACAGATGAACAACATAATGAGTAAAAGTTTGCATGATGACGGTTTTACAGTTCCACAGATCATTGAAATGGAACTGGATAGTCAGGAGCAGTTGTTGTTGCAGGACCCTCCTGTGACTTACATTCAGCAATTTGCAGATGCAGCGGCCGGCCTTACCTCTCCAGACTCGGAGAAGTGGAGTTCCGGGTTTCCCAAGCCGGGGGCCTTGGTCCAGTGCTTGCGGCTGCCAAAGTTTGCAGAGGAGGAGAATCTTTGTATAGACTCAATAACTCCTTGTGCTGATGGAATCCATTTGTTGATAGGACTGCGGACATGCCCTGTTGAGTCCTTGAGTGCAATAAATCAAGTAGAGGCCTTGAATAATTTAAATAAATTAAACTCTGCTCTATGTAATAGACGGAAAGGTGAGCTGGAATCCAATCTTGCTGTAGTGAATGGTGCAAATATCAGTGTAATCCAACATGAATCACCAGCAGATGTACAGACTCCTTTGATAATTCAGCCTGAACCGAGGAATGTTAGTGGTGGATATTTAATTCTTTATAAAATGAATTATGCCACTCGGATAGTGACTTTAGAAGAGGAGCCAATAAAAATCCAACATATCAAAGATCCCCAGGACACAATTACCTCGCTCATTTTGCTTCCACCAGATATACTGGATAATCGAGAGGATGACTGTGAGGAACCTATTGAGGAAATGCAGTTAACCTCAAAGAATGGCATTGAGAGAGAAAAAAAGTCTGATATTTCTACTCTTGGACACTTGGTAATAACCACTCAGGGAGGATATGTAAAAATATTAGATCTTTCAAACTTTGAAATTTTGGCCAAAGTGGAACCTCCCAAAAAGGAGGGCACTGAGGAACAGGACACATTTGTTTCTGTCATTTACTGCTCTGGCACAGACAGGTTATGTGCGTGCACCAAAGGTAAGTGGGGGCTGTTTTGGCTCCTCTACATCCTTATAAAGTTACTGTATATGTCATTTGTTGGTGTGCTTATCTACTATGAGTTTTAGATTCATAAAGATGAGGAAATTTATTCCTATATAATGAACCGGTAAATCTTTCTATTGTTTTAACCGTTTCTAAAACATTTTTCACTGAGCTAGGTAAGTATTCTAATTGTTAATAACTTAGAATCTTTTCTGCTTTAACCTTGAGAAAATAATCTGCTGTTGTTTGTGTGAGTCTTGACTCTGTATCTGCTCTAATTTGGGGCCTTGGGCAAGTTCCTTTAAACTCAGTAAACCCTGTTTATTTACAAACTAGGGTAAGGAGGCCTATTTTCAGGTTTGTTAGAATTAAAAGAACTAATGTATGTAAGGTTTTGGCACAGATACTGGTCCTTGTTTCCTTCCTTCTAAAATAAAAATATTTAACAAGTAATTACTACTTTTGCTAAAATTTTTTGTCTGATTTACTCCTGACCTCTGGCTGACAGTGAATCAGTTTTGCAACATCTGAAGCCCCATAAAGGGTAACACATAGTATGGCAATTTTCCCCTACTTTTCTCAATATGTATTTTAAGTTGGAGAGAAGGCAGTGTTTGAAAGGGATTACTGAGAATATCAGGCAGCATGAATAGTCCTGGTGATAGTTTAGTAGGAATTTAGGGCGGGGAGATGAGAAGTTACATATCTCATGTGGTTTTGGTAGGAATCAACCTGTTTTTCCTCTAAAAAAAGATGTCAAGACTCCAGCTAAGAAGGATAATTATGAATGTAGTGGTTCAGATCACTAGCTTTGAAATCCCTCATGTGAAATAACAAGGGGAAAAAAAAATCTCCAAATAATACAGGGTTAATTTGAAAGATGAGCAATACAGAATAAATTAAGGCTAATAAAACTTTGAATTCAAGTCATTAAAGCTCAGAAAAACCATTAAAATACTATGGCTGCATGAAGGGTAATATAAATTTATGGATCATCTGTGGTCAGTTCATTGTTGTGAGAACTTGACTTCTGTTAATCCATTCAGTCATCACACCAATGTATGAGGTATGTCCTCTTATTGTTTCTATTTTGTAGGCAAGGAAACTGAGGGAGATAGGTTCAGTAACTTTCCTAAGCCACAGAGCTAATAAATAACACAGTCAGCATTCAGACTTGGCAGTGTGTCCTCAGGGTGATTATATACTGCCAGACTATAACAAAATTAGAATACTGATGCATTAACATTTAAAAAGTTTTTAATCTGAAAGATTAAAAAAAAGAAAACAGTTTACTCTTGACCTTCCAAATTAAAGCTGGGTTTGGAACCTGAGGGACCTGCCCTCAGGGTGTATCTTTGTAAGATACTAGTATTTTCCAGAAATGGAATAGGGTTTAATGATTTAAATGACCATTTGATCAAATACACATTTTGCAACTCAGAGGAGAAATAATATTTAAGCTATAAAATAGGTCAATGCATTCTTGGAGTTTGGATAGTGAAAAAGTTCTAGGAAGTGATCTCATGTGATAAGGAATATATCTAGATGAATTGAAAGACAGAAAAAACCTGAGAAGTTAACTTTGAAAATTATCCCCTGGTTTTTCAAGTATTGACTAATCAAGATGCGTTTGAAAAGATAAGGTTAATAACAATAAAGAGAAAAGAGAAGTTGATGTTTTAAAATAAATGTATATATAACAGTTCATAAAGTAAATAGGATTTTTTTTTTTTTTTTTAAGATTTTATTTCATTATTTTTAGAAAGAGGGGAAGAGAGAGAGGCAGAGAGGGAGAGAGACATCAATGTATGGTTGTGTTTCACCTGCCTCCAGCCACAGACTTGACTGGAGACCTGGTTTGCAACCTGGTTATGTGCCCTGGCTGGGGAATCGAACCTGTGACCTTTGGGTTCGCAGGCCGGCACCTTATCCATTGTGCTACCTGCCAGGCCCCAATAGGATTTTTATAAAGCATTGCAGACTGAATTAAATGGATGTGACACTGTCTTATATATTAAAATAGCACAAAACTTTTTCTCATGTGGCATTATTGACTTTTGATAAAGCTACAGTTAGTAAAGGTTGTAATTTAATTTTATTAGTACTAATAAATATACTGAAAGGTAGGTTTGATGCAACTATCATTATTATTTGGGAATAGAGTACATACCTATATAAATACATACACACACACACACACACACACACACACGCACAAATATGTGAAACGAGCTCCCTAACGCCCACCCTGGTGACAGCCAGCCAGTCCAGAAATGTGGGCAACCTTCCGGGCAGCTGGGACAGGGTTGAGGACTGTGGGACAGCAGCTGGTTCCTACAGGCCACTCTTAACAGGAGACCAGCAAGCACCCTCTTTCTACATCAGGCACTCTTTTGGATGGCGTATATTGTTAGGTTCCAGAGTTCTGAACTTGTTGGTTCCAGTCACTTTTCCACTCTAGTTATTGCTTTGATTGGAAGTACTACTGACCTTTAGAGATTCCTACCTAGAACTTCTGTATCATTTATCATGACAGCAATAGTGCATGTGCTGATAATGTACAAAAAATATAAGATGGTCCCCAACTTAAGGTGGTTTGAATTAGGATTTTTTGCCATTAACTGGTGCAAAGGTGATACGCATTCAGTAGAAACCAGCTAGGCTAGCTAAGTCATGGTGTTCAGTAAATTAGGTGTATTAAGTGCATTTTTGATTTATCAATATCTTCAATTTAGGACGGGTTCATTGGGAAGTAACCCCCATCATAAATTTAGGAATATCATTCTTACTTTTGGAGTTCTTTTCTGAGTGGTTTAATTTACCACAGTCTACCTCAGAATAATACTTATATTCTAGTAAAAGATGGAAACTTTAAATTTTTTTCTCTCCGACCATTGTGCTGCTGCTGTTTTACATATTGCATTTAGATCTAAGTTATAAATCCATCCAAAAAGTGTTAAATTTTTAAAAGCTCTTCACCTGAAGGATATTTTTTCATTGCTTTTTAAAGATGGAGGAAGGGAGAGAGAGAAGCACTGATTGGTCCCATGTTCCTGGAACCCCCCGCCCTGGACTGGCAATTGTAGGCACCCAGACCAGGGACAAAACCTGCAGCCTAGGCATGTGCCTGGACTGGGAGTCGAGCTTGTGGCCCTTTGGTTATGGGATGTTGCTCCAACCAACTAAGCCACGCTGGCCAGGGCATAGCGTTAGTTATTTTATGAAGTCTTTCTCTTTTGTGAAAGTTAACAAATGAGAAAAATGTTTTGTTTATCTAATTATTATTTGTGTTTTTTTGTGAGTTTGGCATTGCTTTGTTTTATGTTGAAGGACTTTCTTTGGTACTTATTTTAAGACAGGTCTATTAGTAAAAAATCCTCTGCCTTTGTTTGTCTGTAAAGGTCTCTTTCACCTTCAGTTTTGAAGTGTAGCGCTGTGTGTAGAATTACTGGTTGACTGCTTTTGTACATGGCATTCTATTGCCTTGGGCCCTCCATTGTTTCTGATTAGTCAGTTGTTAATTTTCATTGTAGTCTTCATGTTTGTGATAGGTTATATTTTACTTGCTGCTTTGAAGATTTTCTCATTGACTTTGAGCCATTTGACTATGACATATGTGTACCTGTGGATTTCTTTGTATTTATCCATCTTGAGATTCGATTCATTGAACTGATTGGATTTGTAGTGTAATGTTCTTAAATAAAACCTCATCAGTTTTTGCCCATTATTTCATGAAAATTTTTTCTGTGCCTTTCTTATCTGTCTGTCTGTCTGTCTCTCTTTTTGTAATTCCTATTACATATGTGCTCTTACACTTGCTCTGTCCCATAGATCAATGAGATGCTTTTCATTTTTGAAAATCTCTTTATTTAGATTGGTTAATTTCTGCTGGTTTATTTTTTATTTCACTGATTCCTTCTGCCTTTTTTTTTATCCAACTCTCAGGTGATACTAAATTTCTTAACTAATAAAGTATATTTGTATCTTTACCTATTTTCTGCATATCTTTGTTGATGAAATTCTACTACACTATAGGTGGTGAGCTTCATTTTCTCCAAATTGGAGGAACCTGTGATGATATTGATGAAGCTGATATACTAGTGGATGGATCTCTTTCTAAAGGGATGGAGCCATCTTCAGAAGGTTCCAAACCTTTATCAAATCCTTCAAGTCCTGGCATTTCAGGTATGGTATTAAGTTTTTCATTGATTTCTTTTTTAATGTAAATTCTTTTGATGTTCAAAAATTTCTAAGTCAAAAAAAATTTCTAAGCCTTTCTTATATATTTTTAAACATTATTTCAGTTTTTATAGTCAACTCTTGGTTACCTTGTTGAGGGAGTTCATTTCCTTATCGGCATTCTTTTACTAGGCTTGTTTTTGTGTATTAATTATAATTTTTCTAGTAGTTGGAAGATGTTGTAAATAAAATAAGAAGTGGTTCTCAACCTGTGGTACGTTGACTAATACTGGTTTAGTTACCTAAGGTGAAAACATCCTGTTGGTTATTAAGGAGTTTTGGTCTCGTTAGGGAGGAGAAGAGAACATGATAAAGAGAAGAGTTCGTTAAGCAAGTGTGAGGTCAATGGAATGACCCATATCACTAGTATTACTACAGGAATTGAAAAGCTGGAAATATATTTGCCCTGGAATAGCATAGTCAGACCCTTATTACCCCATTGTGAAACTTTAGATATAGTTTATAATTAAATTTCATGCTGTTCATGTGTTATACTGAGCTCTCTTTCCCCAAACTTTATGCCTATCCTTAGTCCTTTTGTACTTCCATAGCGCAGTATGTTTTACTCCTAGTACTTACCACATATTATTCCCTGGATCTAGTATTTGAAAGAAGTTTAGTATGAAATCTGTAATGGAAAATGTGTTTAAACTCAAATGTATTCTAAATGGAAATCATATGTAAAGTTGATACTTTGCATTTTTGATGATTCTTCTTTGCACCGAAGGCAAGCTTTTAGTGATGACTAGTATAGTAACTTTAGTGATTATTAGTATAATCTTTACTACCTTATATGCTTGGGGTTCTTAGCCTCATTAGCACTGTTGACATTTTGGACTAGACAATTCTTTGTTGTGGGAGGAATGTTATGAGCTACGTTAGCAGTATCTCTGGCTTCTGTCTACTAGATTCTAGTAGCACACACAGTTGTCCCCATCCAGATGGCCCTTGGGAGGCAAGGTTATCTCCTGGGTGAGGTACACTGATTCATATCTCTTGCTATGATTATTCAAAACTTGCTTGTCTTGATTAACTGTGCAACTTGGTTTAAAAAGCTAACATACTGAATGTTTTCATATTTTATAATTTATTGGTATAATGAAAAATTTTCATAAAGTTCATAAACAGTTTTTAATAGAAAAGCTGTGGATTAGATATCAAAAAAAAAAAAAAACACAGTGGTGCACTGCATAATATCTGGTCAATAGTGGGCTACATACATATGTGACGATGGTCCCATGTGATATAATAGAGCTGAAAAATTCCTCTTGCCCTCTGATTTCTTAGCCATTGTAACATTATGTTATGATGCATTACTCAGGTGTTTGTAATGGTGGTGTAAACAAGCCAGCTGCACTGCCAGTCATGTATAGGGGCAGGTGGGGGAGGATATGACTCCAAAAATACTGAATTTATTTGTAAAAAATTGTGCATTCTTACATGTGTAAACTTGAGTCACTTTCAAAGTACTTTCCATACAATTCAGTAATCCTATTGATTTTTTTCCCCCACTGCTCAAAACAATTTTTGAACTTCTAGTGCTTCTGCCTTTTTTTGTTTCATCTTCTATTGGCAAAATGTTTGCCTTTGAGGAGGACTTTTTTCATCCAGGGAAATAAAAGAGTCGCTGGAGGTGAGATCAGGTGAACAGGTTGGATGGGGCATGGGAGTCATGATGTTTTTTGGTCAGAAACTGCTGAACACTCAGTAGAAGGCGATTGCACTGGTAAATCACCATCATGAAATGGTCAAATAAGTTGAGTCCTCAGAAAAATTTGCTGAAATCAAACACAGCTTCTCACACCACCACCAGCTCCACCAGCTGTTGCACTGGTAGAGATGGCCTCCTAGAACACTCACCTAGTGGGTGATGTGTATACTACAAGGAGCCTGCCTTCTAGAAGATAATTCCAGCTTTTTTTTTTTTTTTTTTTGGTCCCTTCTTGTGTAGTATAGCACGTAGAACTATGTATACTGTGCAATACTTGATAGTAAATGACCATGGTATAGGTTTGTATATTTCTTATGTACTATTTTAAAAATTATTGTTACTATACTTTTAATTACTATTTTAGAGTGTACTTTTTCTACTTAACAAAAA
Organism: Noctilio leporinus; assembly: GCA_004026585.1. Lineage (NCBI taxonomy): Eukaryota > Metazoa > Chordata > Mammalia > Chiroptera > Noctilionidae > Noctilio > Noctilio leporinus. Next base: position 750,258 of record PVIW01000049.1, on the reverse strand, counting down.
AAAAAAATGTTTGTCAGAAAATAGTATGTTGTATAACACTGGCAGTAAGTAGCCTATACATCCAGTTTGCTACGTTTCCTGATTGCATTATTTTCTTTTGTGATTGATTTAATTTCATGTTGTTTTGTATAGTAACATTCTGTACATAACGTCTTGTAACGCAGGAGCAGATGGTATAGCTTAGGTGTGTAGTAGGCCATACCATCTAGGTTTGTGTAAGTGCGCCGTGTTATGACAAAATCATCTAATGATGCATTTCTCACACTGTATCCCATTGTTACGTGGTGCATGACTATAATACAAAGAAGACATTCACATACTGATAATAAAGGGGGGACCCAAAAAAGCCTCAGCATATGTTTATGAAAAATGGTGTATTTTTTCTTACATGTTTAAACAATTTAATAGTTTCAGTGAGATTTATTAAACTCTTAAGCTTTGAGAAACAATGTGATTTGAAGTACACTTGTAATAGTTTTTGGAGTTTGGTGTAAATTTACTTTGTGAAAATATTCTAAACCTATCAATTTTCATATTTTAGCCAATTAACCTTTTGTTAATTGGAACAAGAATAACAGCCATTCACCTTTGTCTGATGTTAGACATTTCACAGATGTGAATATGTATGTGTGTGTATATATATATATATATATAAAATTTCTCTGGAGCCAGTTATTCTTGCTGAATCAGGACTCCTCTAACAGGTTGAGTGGGGGAGGGGGGCGATTCTCCAAGGATGTGTAGCTTTCCTATAATTTAAAATATTTAGGATGGATTATTTTTAAGCCTGCTATGTAGTCATTGCTAGTTACTTTAGTTGCGTGTAGCGCACATTATTAACTTTCAGGATATTTGTTAAGTGTTACAGTTGAATAGAAAAAAACATGAATTAACACTGCTCTTTAAAAATACTTATTTCATGTTGTACCTTCACTGTTATTAAGGAGTTGACTTACTGGTGGACCAGCCTTTCACCCTTGACATCTTGACGTCTTTAGTGGAGCTAACCCGCTTTGAGACTTTGACTCCACGGTTTTCAGCGACGGTTCCTCCTTGCTGGGTGGAAGTTCAACAAGAGCAGCAGCAAAGGAGGCACCCTCAGCACCTGCACCAGCAGCACCATGGCGATGCTGCTCAGCACACTCGGACTTGGAAACTGCAGGCTGACGGGTAAAACATGCTTCCAAGATACGGAATGTTCAGTCCACACTGTGTAATGTATTAGAGGCAACATAGGATTCGTAGGTTTATTACTGGTTTTAACATTTTATATTAATAGCTTTGGTTTTATTTGTTACCTTAATTTTGGAAATTGTTGTATTTAGTTGTAGGAAAAAATAGACTCAATCCACAGATTTAATAGATATGTTAGAATTTCACACATTTAATGTGAACTTTAAAAAATTACAAATAGAAGTCCATTTTCTTTATTTTGCACAAAAATGCATGAGTAGAAACAAAAGCAAATTAAAGATCACATTTATTTACACCACTATCTAGTTCTTCATTTTAACTAAACAATAGAAGGAGGTGCCATTTTAGGGGTTGGGAAAGAGATTAAACCAAAAACCCCTTTTCTACCATGTTTATTCTCCACTGCATACAGCTGTGCCTACAGAGATGCTATTACTTCTCCACTGTGCAGGAGTTCAGGTCTGTATAAGATTGAACCTGCTCAAAAGCTGAGGGAGACTAAAAGTAAAATGATAGATATATATCCTGGTGCGTTGTCAGACAATTCAAACAGTGGCTTGGCTCCCACCTTTTAATTTTTAGGGACTGCAAACAAGGTTTTCTCTTGAATTTGAAACAAAAACAACTTACATTCCTTCAGTTTTGAACTATGTACAGGAATATATGAACATTGAGGAGGTTCAAAATTTGGTCTCCCACACTTGCCAGTGAGCGCTCATCAGTGACCCTGTCAAGGACTCTATCTTGATGATCAAGTATCTCTGTCATTAAGCATCTTCTCACGGGTTAAGTTCACCGCCAGGTAGTTTGAAGAAAGCTGTAGCAGTGACACATGGGGTAGCTGGTACTTATGTACAGTCAGAATCCCTTCTGTAATTCTCCTTCAAACTTTACCAAGTTTCTCCCTCATGCGTTGTAATCTGGCTGCAACAGAGCTGTCCTTTTCATAGCAGGCTCTTTGTACCAGGTTGATGGTGTGCTCCAAGATGAGGGGCTTAGCCTGCTGGATATACAACTTGTCAAAAACATTGGTCTTTCACCTGCCCCCACCCCCAGGGTTTGCTGGTCTGGGAGCATGCTGGCGAGCTTTGGTGGTGAGTGGGAAGGGAGGCATGGAAACCTCCTGGTGTGGGTATTAGTTAGTTATCTGCATTTCCCTACGCAGCTGCAGGTTGCATTTAACATGAGAGCGAGATTGCAAGAGTATTTAACAGATATGTAAATACTTGTTTTGTGCAGGCACTCTTGTAGGCACTAGTGATATAACTGGTGGAATTTACAATGTAGTGGTGATAGACAGCAGATACCTACTACATCAATGGTCATAGAAGCTATTGAAAGGTAGTAAAACAGTATGGTTTTAGAGTTGTTGGATATGTACATGTAAGAGAATGAGATAGAAAATGTGTATGATATTTTTAATATAAGAGGCCTAAGAAAGGTCTTCATGAAGACGTTAATTTAGAGGCAATAGCAAGTACGAAGATCCTGAAGAATGTATTTTATGAATTCAGGAAGAGCAAGAAGACCATTTTGTTGGAATGCAGAGAACTTAGGGAAGAATGGTAGGAGATGAGGTCTAAAGAGTTAGCTAGTAATCAGATCATGAATGTCTCTATAGGCCACGGTGAGACTTTTATGCTGAGATGGGATGATATGAGAGGGTTTTACGTTCAGGGGCAATGTGATAAAATGTGTAAGGAAGGATATGGTAAAACTGCCTTGTTGATAGATGATTATAAGTGGTTGCTTTGTGTATCTTAGGTAGCAGTGGTGGAAGCAAAGAATCTAGTTTGGATACTGTTGTGGTAATGCATGTTAAATGATGGTAGATTGGACCAGAAACTGATGCAGGTGGTGAAAAGAATGATTAAGTCTGGATGTAATTTGGAGGTAGAAGGAACATAGGCTGATGTATTGAATATCTGGTGTGAGAGAAGAGTCAGGGATGACTTTAAGGTTTTGGGTTAAGCTAATTGTTAAGTGGAATTCCTGTTTACTGAGTGTGCAATCGTTAAGTTTGGGTTTCTGACAAATTTGAAGTGCCTGGTAGACATTTAGGTATGAGTTTGGAATTTAGTGGAGGAGTGTAGTTTAGAGATTTAAAAATTATTTTTCAGCATATAGAATTTAAATTAGAATGGACGTGTATAAGAAATACAAGAAGTTCTTATTTTAAAATACAGATTCCTAGGATCCTACTCATAGGTTTAGGGTGGGGCCCAGGAACCTACAGATAATGCTAATGCATATAGTCCAAAGAATTTATTGTAAGGTACAGTTCCCAGGGCAGGTGTGAATTCCTAAGGTAAGTTCAGCCTCTATGCTGTTAACTGCGCATCTTCTCTCCTGATCTCACTGAGAAGCATTATGTTTTGGTTGAAGGCTAAAAATCAGGGTGTGAAAAGTGGTACTAATTCTAATGTGGTTATGGCTGAAGAAAGATTTTTTGCTTTATTTAGCATTTCCTTCCTTATTTGACAGCAATAGCTGGGATGAGCATGTATTTGAATTGGTTCTACCTAAAGCTTGTATGGTTGGACATGTGGACTTCAAGTTCGTTTTGAACTCAAACATCACGAATATTCCACAGATACAAGTGACACTACTGAAAAATAAAGCTCCAGGCCTAGGGAAAGTTAATGGTAAGAATGAATCAAGATTTATATTTCAAAATTTGATCTTGAACTTGGTTTCTTTAAAACTGATTTCAAATTGGCCATCCAGGTTTACCTGTCCACCCTTCTGCTGCCTCCTTCCCCTCCACAGTATTTTGGTGATTTTATTTACAGAAATGAATCCAAGGAACATTTTAGAGTTTTTCAGTAACTCAGTATTGTTTACAATAGCATAAACTTAAATAATTTAATTATGCTTTTTTGGGAAATGCAGTTAGTTCCTTTGTGAATTGGCTTCACTTTTGGCATTACTAGACTTAATAATGTATTACTCCTCTTAAGAGTAGTAATATACTTACTGGTAAAAAACTCTGTTATAGAGGTCACATAGTCTTTTAAGGTTATTAGTGAAACGCAACCTTTTATGTAATGTCAGAAATGTAGTCATCTTTCTTGCAAGTTTAGAATGTCGTATACTGGAATATTAAATTAGATTGTACATGTTTACATATATTTACTTGGTGGTGCTTTCTTTTTCATAAGATAATTGAAAAGACAGAAGGTAATTTTAGACTAAACTGAGTACCCAGAGGGTTAAAAACATTGAAACTTGAAAAATTTCTTATTTCAAAAATACATGTGTGTATATGAGAAGTTTTGTTTATGTGTATCCTTTTGAAACACGACAGATTCTGATTTAATTGGGTTTAGGACTTAGACATTGGTATTTTAAAAACTCTGCGGGTATTTATAATCTGCAGCCTAGAATAAGAACTTCTAGTTCAGTTGCTAGCAAATTATTTCTTCAGGTGGATATTTTACTACCATTAAAAGAGAGATGAGTGTATGAAACAATTAATTGAACCTAATATTTTGCTCCCTGACAACCATTTATATATCTGTGATGAAAATCACAGTAGTTTCCAGTTTAACAAAATTTTAGAATTTTAGGCACATGAATTATTGCTATTAAGCAAAATTAAGTTTACTACTATTTTTATCCTCTAGAAACAGCAGTAGATAGACAGATCACCTTTCCTTTGTCTCCAGCTCTTAACATTGAAGTGGAACAAAATGGGAAACCGTCCCTGGTTGACTTGAATGAAGAAATGCAGCACATGGATGTAGAGGAATCACAGTGTGAGTTAAATTATAGAGTTGTTGTCTGTGACAGTAGAAGGAGTATGATCCAAATGGGTCCTATTAAGCAAAGATTTCCTTATGGCTTGCAAAAACTTGATTTTAAGAACATGTTTAAAGAATAACCTACAATTCTGCTTTGGCAATATACTTTAATTTTCAATTCATGTTTGTGAACACAGCTGCGCTAATACTTCCATTCTTGTTATTTATTTATAATTATTATTATATTTTAAAAGAGTTTATTTTTAGAGAGAGGAGAAGGAAGAGAGGGGGAGGGGAGAGAGAGAGAGAGAGAGAGAGGTCAATGTATGGTTGCCTTTCTCCTGCTTCCAGCAATGGACCTGGCTGGAGAACTGGCTTGCAACCTGGTTATGTGCCCTGGCTGGGAATCAAACCAGCGACCTTTGGGTTTACAGGCCAGTGCCTTAATCCAGTGTGCCACCAGCCAGGGCTATTATTATTTTCAAATATTTTATTCATTATTTTTTAGAGAGAGGGGAAGGAAGGGAGGAAGAAAGGGAGAGAGAATCATCAATGTGTGGTTGCCTTTCACCTGCCTCCAGCTGGGGATCTGGCTGGAGACCTGGTTTGTAATCTGGGTATGTGATGTGCCCTGACTGGGAAATAAACCAGCAACCCTTGGTTTCAGAGGCTGGCGCCAGTCCACCAAGCCACACAAGCCAGGGCACTCATTCTTGTTTTTTAATATTTTGGAGTTTGAAATTATGTCATGCTTTTATATTACTATTTTTTAAAAAATAAAGGTGAATATAAGATGGGAATGGAAAATACCACAATATATCCGATAATTTGGTTATAGTTCCTTAGCATGATAGTGATTTTTTAAAAAGATTTTATTTATTATTTTTAGAGAGAGGGGAAGGGAGCAAGATATCAAAGTTATGGTTGCCTTTCACCTGCCTCCAGCTACAGATCTGGCTGGAGACCTAGCTTGCAACCTGGTTATGTGCCCTGGCTGGGAATCAAACCAGTAACGTTTGGGTTTGCAGGCCAGCACTTTATCCACTGAGCTACCAGCCAGGGCAGTAGTAAATTCTTACTTGAACATATTTCAAAGTATGTATTTTGTGTGGTGGTGTTATATGTAAATGGGATGGGTATTTGCTTATTAAATATTACATTTTAAATGATCCACTAACTTAAAAGAAAATGTATATTTTCCCTTTTAGGTGTTAGATTATGTCCATTTTTAGAAGATCATAAGGAAGACATTTTGTGTGGGCCAGTGTGGCTTGCTAGTGGCCTTGATCTATCAGGGCATGCTGGGATGTTGACATTGACAAGTCCCAAACTTGTTAAAGGTAAAGTAATATTTTACCAAAGCAGAATAATTAATGCCACAATTGTAAAAATAGATGGAAAAAACCCCTGACCTCTAAAAAGTAAGACAAGTCCATCAGTTTTCTGTTAGCTGAGATCATTTCCTCTCATAAATGACTGTACATCTATGTGAAATTTCAGATCCTAGTTTCTTTGTCTTGGAGGTCGTAGTGGTTTTTGAAAAGCGTAAAATGAGCACTGGGTGACTTAGTGTGACCTAACAAAGCTCTTCCAAATAACCAAATATTACGTTCTGTTCTGATGTATTTGCCTTTCACATCAATTTATAGTTGTATATCTTTGGTGTATTTATTGTATATTGTTACAGCATCTTCACTTAAGAGGGTTTTTGTATAAGATGTCTGGTGGTATCAGATGTAATAATTTGAGTATTTCAAATAACATAAATTAGTGTGTATTTTAAAATCATTGACAGTTATATTGCAGTAGTGGGACTGCTAGTTCAACCTTCTTTACCCCTGGGATGAAAAAAATACAGCAAACAAAATACCCCACTCTGTTACTCAATGTGAAGGTGTTGGGTAAGGTGTGGAGATCCTTCCTCAAACCAGGAAACATCTGACTTACCTAAAAGAGCAACTTTTAATTTGTGTACATTCCCTTCGCTTTAATTGGAGATATAATACACACTTTAATATGTTCTCTTGACTACATCTCATTCATTCCTTAAATTTATGAAAGCCTATAATGTTTTTAGGCCACATACTGGGATACAGTAATGAGCAAAACTAATAAAAATCTCTTATATTGCTGAGAATATAAGCTAGTTTTGTTTTAAATGAGACTGTAAAACTAAAAATTTTAAATTAATACATTTTAATTTTTAAAAATGTTAGTGATTTTTAGAGAGAGGGAAATAGCAGTTTGTTCCGTGTACCCACGCATTCATTAGTGCTTCTCGTATGTGCCCTAACAGGTGATCAAACTGGCAACCTTGGTGTATCAGGACGATGCTCCAGCCAACTGGCTACCTGGCCAGGCTAAAAACTAATTTTTAATATGAAAAGACCAATGCTGGCTTTGGCAAAATGGAGGATGCAATTACATGACACATGCTTTAAAAGAATAGGATTTTAAAGTGTTCCTTTTTCCAGAACTTACTGAGAGGGATTATTTTTCTCATCAACACCCCCCCCCCCCCCCCCCCCGGGTATCTTTGGAGAAAATGATTGCTAAATTTTTATGGGATAAAAAAGGATTACTTGGGTCAAAAAATTTTGGGAAAAGATTGAGAAGTTGAATCTGGTCAGAGACTAATATAGAAATCAGAAGAGGGTAACAGTGTAGTGCTTGCACATCAGTGAAAACAACAAAGGTAGTTTTTGTTTTCACAGGAAGATTCAAATACCTGTTGATGCAGCACTAGGCTGTTGATTTCCTCTTGTATTAATTTGATCCATGCACAGTTACAAGTGTTTATAAGTTAGCTTTGAATTTGTTACTAGTCCTATTTTTCTCATTTTGCATTTGAGGGAACGAACCACAGGGAGGTTAATTTGTTACATTCTTTATAAATGGCAGTCATTATTCATATCCAGGTAGTGGCACCAAAGCCTGTGCTTTTTCAACTGTTAATTCTATCATGCGTCTTTGTATGTGTACATGGATGCATTGCATAAAATGACTGGATGGATCCATGTATTGGTGGTACCTTAATGAAAGATTTTTCTTTGTTTTTTTTCTGTAGTTCACAAAGATTTGTGTTATTGCAATGAATAACTTTGTTGGGGAAAACATGCTGAATGTTTATGACAGTCAAAATTTTCTCTTATGATATTCATGTAACTTCTATCTATGCTTTTTGTTTTTTTGCTACCAACATATGAAGGTATTCAACTCTATTATACTCAGATAATTTGAAAAAAATCTGAACACGTGTGTTTTTTAAAATGTATATGGAGTTAATTTTTTAACTTGCTCTATAGAGATGAAAAACAATTTGCTCCTTTGGTGATTCAGTTATTTATTCCATTCTGTGTTGCTCTTACAGGTATGGCAGGAGGAAAGTATCGTTCGTTTTTAATCCATGTCAAGGCAGTGAATGAAAGGGGAACAGATGAGATCTGTAATGGTGGTATGCGTCCAGTAGTAAGACTTCCATCCCTAAAACACCAGAGTAACAAGGGCTATTCACTTGCTTCGCTCTTGGCAAAAGTTGCAGCAGGCAAGGTATGAAACAATGTTATTTTGAACAATTCTGTTTGTACATTGTGGATAGAATTTGACACACTATTGGAAGTAGTATGACCTTTGATTTTGTGAGTAGGCACTTCATTTCTTTGTATTTTTTTCTGTACAGTGATTTAAAAAATATTCTGAATTAACTTTATGCAAACTTTGTAACATAAGGTAAATTCAGCAGGGAGTAATTGTTAGTAGGTGTTCCCCTTTATAATTATTTTAGGTCATAATACTTTCATACTTAGGTATGAGGGTTTTTTCCTGTGCCTGTCACTGATAACTCACCACTTTTGGCGGGTAAACATTTGGGAGTATGCAGGAAGAGAAGATGGGAAGTAATTTTAGAGAGGAATTGTAATTTTCATGGTTGATTTTCTGCAGCTAGCTGTGTACCATGCAATCTTTTTGTAATTATCTGATCTTGGATTTTCCTGAGGTCTGGAAGTTTTGTTTGCCTATCATCATTATTCATTAAGCAATAGTAGCAATACCAGTAACACCAATCATCTTATATTTATATAGGTCTTCTCATTTTTCAAGGACTTCTGTGTACTTTATCTGATTTAATCCTCAAAATAACTGAGAGAGGCAGAGCAGGTGCTTCTATTATCTCCATTTTTCATATAGAAAGTGAGTGAACTTTAGGGATTGGGGAGCTGGCATATCATGTAGCTTCTAAGTGCTATAGCTGGGACTTGGATTCAGGACATTGGCTCTGTAATTTTAATCGTTGGGTTATTAACTTGAATAACTTTCTTCTATTATAATTCTGGGGGAAATTTATGAGTCATTTATTGAGTATAAGGTAAAAGCTATTTTAATTTGAGATTTATGTCTAAATATTCATAATTTAATAGTAAACTTTTTGGTATTATTTGTTCATTCAGTTATTTATTTTTGTATATTTAGGAAAAATCATCTAATGTTAAGAATGAAAATGCAAGTGGCACCCGCAAATCTGAAAACCTCCGGGGTTGTGATTTACTTCAAGAGGTCTCAGTCACAATTCGAAGATTTAAGAAAACTTCCATCTCTAAGGAAAGGTAACCTAATTTCCTTTCCCTATTATTCTTAGAGTAATAGAAGTACATATAAAGAAAGAATAGCAATAAACAGACTCAACACACAATATTTTTTCTGTTTTTAGCTGAATGCATGTTCTTTTTTTAAAAAGTATGTTTTATTGATTATACTTATTACAGTTATTTCAATTTTTTCCCTTTGCCAGATTTTCTTCATAAAAATTGATGGTGCTTTTATAAAGTTTATATTTAATAAAATGAACCAAGAAAAGCCAAAGCAATTTTTTTTTTTTTGAGCCTTTCCTTCTGTCTCCCCAAAGCAATTTTTTTAAAGTATATTTTATTAAGTATACTATTACAGTTGTCTCAGTTTTTTTTTTTCCCCTTTACCCTTTTCCCCCTTCCTCCTGGTACCCTTTTCCCCCTTCCCTCCAGTAGTCTCTCCCCTTACTTAGTTCATGTCCATGGGTCATGCATCATATAAGTTCTTTGGCTTCTCCATTTCCTTTTACCATTGTGGCCTGGGACTGGAATCACCCCTCCCAGCTTTGGTCTGCCATTTGTGACTGTGGGACTGACCTGTACTGCCTGAGGCAGCTGCTGCCCAGCTGCCAGGGTCTCACTGTATCCTTCCCACCCCAGCTGTCCTACCTGCCTAGATGAACTTTTCTTCTTTAAATTCTTCGTTGTTGGACTTCAATACAGTTCGATTTTCTGGCAGTTTTGGTGTTTTTTTTGTTTTGTCATTGGTTGTAATCCTTGTTATGGGTGTGTAAGGAAGTGATGTGTGTCTACCTACACCTCTATTTACAATACACTGTATTTTTACAGCTAATTTACAATTGAATTTTGTTAAAAATTCTGTTTCTTTTATTAAGAATTAGTAATCTCATTTGATGACAATTCCTCCTATGGCCTTCAAGCATGGCACTAGGATTTTAAGTCATTATAACTTAAAATTTGATTTTCTTCATCCAGAATGTTAGGATAATGGGATTATCCATTTATTTTCTGAAATTTGTGGAATTAAACACTTAGAAGAGAATTTGTAATCTCAGTGAGAGCATGAAATTTTTAGTTTTATTTTTTTACTTCATTGGTTTAACCCAGATGCATGCGTACACTGCTTGGTATTTGCCAGGAATACAGTATTTGTAGCATGAGAAAAGAAATAAATATAGTAATTTGAAGTTTTACTCATTCTTGGTGAGAATGTAATACATTATTATAAACTTTATTTCTTTTAAAACTTTGTACAAGCCAAGTATTGCTTATATACTATTTTAAATCTTCTTATACCATAAGATTAAATTCAGAGACTCATATTCCATGATAATATTTAATATTTTAAAATTTAAAAAAATTATAATATTCATGATTTAAAATGAAACATATGACCACCAGGTTGTGATAGCTTTAGTCTGTTTCATTTTGGTTGTTAATGTATTTATATTTTCTTTTTCATAGAGTGCAACGATGTGCCATGTTACAGTTTTCAGAATTTCATGAGAAGCTTCTTAATACCCTTTGTAGGAAAGGAGATGATGGCCAAATCACAGAACATGCCCAGAGCCTTGTATTGGATACTCTTTGTTGGTTAGCAGGGGTACATTCAAATGGACCTGGAAGGTTAATAATTAAGATTTTACTTACCACTGATGATTGTCCGTTGGATGTTATGATTGGAAGCTCAAATGTTTGCTATTGTTTTGCAGCTCAAAGGAAGGGAATGAGAGCCTGCTTTCAAAAACACGAAACTGTCTTTCTGATATTGTACGCGTTTGCTTCTTTGAGGCAGGACGAAGCATAGCCCATAAATGTGCCCGGTTTCTAGCCTTGTGCATTAGGTTGGTGCTTTTTTAAAAAGATTTTATTCATTATTTTCAGAGAGAAAGGCAGGGAGGGAGGAAGAAAGGGAGAGAAACATCAATGTATGATTGCCTTTCACCTGCCTCCAGCTAAGGATCTGGCTGGAGACATGGCTTGCAACCTGGTCATATGCTCTGACTGGGGAATCGAACCAGAGATTGATGTTTTTTAAATTTGAAACTGTACTGTGTAGGTAGCCCTGCAGTTTGGCAGGTGATACCTTATTGCTAGTGTAATATGATAATTGATAATTAGATAATATGATAATTGAACATATGTATAACAAGCAAATTTGCAAAAATTGATGAGGTTAAGAAAGAATTTTGGGTTTTTAGGGGAAACTGTCATGTTAAATAAATATTAATAAGTAGGCTTCTCTGCCTGTTAATAGCAGTTTGGAGAATTTGGTAAGGGGAACTTTTCCTCCACCTTCATTCCCGTTCTTTCTAGTTGTCTTTGGATCCTTCACCTGAGGCCTTGTTCTGTGACAGTCTTACCAGGTTTATTTGTAATATTGGCCAGATAATTTTCTCTACACCGTGAGACTCAAACTATCTACGAAGTCTTCAAATGCTAACAGTCAAGCCCTGGCTGGTGGGGCTCAGTTGATTGAGTGCTGGCCTGCGAAACCAAAAGGTTGTCAGTTCAATTCCCAGCCAGAGCACATGCCTGGGTTGTGGGCCAGGTCCTCAGTTGGGGGTATGTGAAAGGCATCTAAATGATGTTTTTTCTCCCTCTTGCTTCCCTTCCCCTCTCTCTAAAAATAAATAAATAAATAAAATCTAATAAAAATTTATATATTAGAAAAAGCTAACAGTTAATATTGACTGTATCTGTTTGCCCCTTTTGGCAAAGAGGTTGGTTTAATGTATAAGAAAACAGTTCCAAAGACCCTAGCATAATTCGTTCCCACTGTTTTAAAATTTTTTTTTGCATGTCTATAGGGCTTTAAGGCAAAATTTTCTTGATATCAGTATTAATACATTTTGAAGATTTTTAAAAGAACTGCATCATGTTTTGCTTGGATCTGGACCTTGAGTATCAATGTATTTAATTTTTTCTCATATAATATTTTCAGTAATGGCAGATGTGACCCATGCCAACCAGGATTTGGATCTGTTCTGTTGAAGGCTTTACTTGACAATATGTTGTTTTTACCTGCAGCTGCAACTGGTGGTATGTGAAATTAGTTTAATCACTAGTCACTGTAGTCATAGCAATAACTCCCAATATATTTAGGATTATTGAGCAACTTTTTTCTGTAGCTTATCTTTTTTAAGGGTTTGTGTTCTGATTGGGTGGGGAGGTAGGTACTCTTTGTTCAGTTATATTGCTAGAAAAAAGTGGGAGAGTTAAGTATAAATACCAACTCATTTTAACTTACACATTTTTCTCTATTTCATTAAAATCATTGTGTTGTTTGGTTATTTAATGACTATAAATCAGATATCACAAACTAAAATGCCAGTAATGGCCAGAGAGGTGACATAAAGAAGTGAATTGGTCCATACATACAGCGCGTGATTGGTAGGGACCTCAGCCAACTGGAATTCTCTAATAAAAGGGGCCAGTGGGTTTTTTAAGCACCTAAGAGTATGAAAATGTCATTCAAGAATGAATGTAGTAGGAATTGCAAAAGATACACACAAAGTAATAAATATTTTTTAAAAATTTAATATCTTTGGCTATTTTATATCATTACTGTGAAAGGATACTGATTTGCCCTTTTAAGCTTCATATTCTCCTTTTTGTAGATGTTTCTCATTATCTTTTTTTTTTTTTTTTTTAAATATATATATAACCAACTCGTTCAGCATGTTATTTCAGTGAGATAACTATATTTCACAAGGATTTGCTCTTCATGGTATACTGGAAAAAAAGCTTTCTCAAAGTTATTTGGTAAATGGGTATTTTATCACTATCTTAATTTAGGTAAAGAGTCTGTTTATTTTTACCTTGAATGTAGAGTGGATAAAACTTAACTGTATGTTTTATAGAATAGGATGTGTTGGACTTGCTTGATCACTTTAATAGTCTTCTGTGTTTAAAATAGTTTGTTGACAGTACTTTTAAAAATAAGATGATTAATTTTGGTGTGTATTTAGTTACCTCAAATTTTTTGAGTCTTAGAATACATTATCATGATCATCTTTATGCCTTGTTGGTCTGCCTTTAACTGGCATTATAGAATATATTCCATTCCCTTGCTAAGGTATGTTAGCTCACTGACATCCATTGTTTTGGAAAATTTTACTACAGTGTGAGTGTTTCAAAATGCATAGCTTGAAGGCTCTGATGTTTTTCTAACTATTCTAAAATGTCCCTTAAGGTCATCTCCTATTACTGAAAACCTAAATGACAAGTTAACCTGATACACTTCTCAGAACATATGCTTGAAATGTGTTGTCAGTGTTGTCTTCGAATCATCAAAGGAAGCTGGCCCTCCTCTGTAAATTGCAAGCTGTAAGAAAGTCTTTTTAGGAAAAGGGGACACACTGATAAATATGTAGTCTGCAGTTTTCTTTGTTCGAGAAAAATGAGAACAGATACTGATTTGTGTTGTTGTTTTCAGGTTCTGTCTATTGGTATTTTGTCTTACTGAATTATGTTAAAGATGAAGATTTGGCTGGATGCAGTACAGCCTGTGCATCTTTGCTTACTGCTGTGTCCAGACAGTTACAGGACAGGCTCACACCAATGGAGGCTTTGCTGCAGACAAGGTACTTCAATATATATCGTGACTAATGGCCTGTTTGGACATGATACACTTTTACACAGTACTGTTATGTGTATTTGCTTAAAAACTCTTACAAAAATATATTTCATTTATGCTTTACCTTTTTCCAAATGATATTAGCCTAAGATTTTATTTTTCCCTGTAGTGAGTCCCCAAGTCCTAAAGATGGTTGTTCACAGGACTGATTATATTAAAATACCCAAAAGTTTTATTTTTTGCTAATGGAAGAACTATCTAAAGTAAATTTTTTCTCTATTTTTAAAACTTTGTAGATGGAGTTATGTAAGTCACTTATAGCCCTTAACTAGTATTCTTTATCAGTTGGTTACCAAAACCATAACATAATGAAATAAGAAATAGAGTTCTTGTCTGATCTTCAGTAATTGAAGTAGGGCATTCTTTTATTTAACACAATGGTTTTGTAATCTTTTAAAATTGAAGATCGTAGGCCCTGGTTGGTGTGGCTCAGTGGATTGAGCACTGGCTTACAAACCCTAGTGTTGCTGGTTTGATTTCTAGTCAGGGCACATAACCAGGTTGCAAGCCAGGTGTCCAGCTAGGTCCCTAGCTGGAGGCAGGTGAAGGGCAACCATACATTGATGCTTCTCTCCCTCTCTTCCCGTCTATCTAAAAATAATAAATAAAGTCTTTAAAAAATTAAATAAAATTGGAGGTTTTGATTTGATGAGATTTTACTCAAGGTTTTTGTACTTTCTGCTGAGTAATATAGTGATTGAGGTGAGGAGGTGCTGCCTCATATCTCTTCCATGCTTTTATTTGCAGATGAATATTCATTCTGGGTTCATTAGCTACATTTGTAGAGTCTTTGCACCATGTCTTTTGGGATACAGGTTTATAGGGATTACAGTTGAGATTCACTGAATTTAATGGGTTAAACCTGTTCATCATCTCCCCTTAAAAGCAAGTAAGTAGATAATTTGTTAATTAGATTGCTGACAGGAAAATTGTTAGGACCTTATTTTGTTTTTCAGATATGGATTATATAGCTCACCATTTGATCCAGTCCTCTTTGATTTAGAGATGAGTGGCTCTTCTTGTAAAAATGTATACAACAGCAGCATCGGTGTTCAATCAGATGAAATTGATTTATCGGATGTCCTTTCAGGTAGTAACTTCTGTTATTAAAGGAATTTCTGAATTTTATATCTTGGATTTAAGCTACCGTTGACTTAATAGATTGCAGTTACAACTTTTTATCTTTAAAATTTAGAACTTAACCTTAATGTGTACGAATCATTAAACTATTTGCTTTATTTTCTTAATCCTCCTGCCCAATATTAAGGTTATTTTTTGAAAGAGTTGTGAATTTATTTTTTTTGTTTCATTGCAAGTCTGTGTGACTTTACTACTCAAATGAGACTGTTCAGAATTTAATGATTTATTACAATCTTTTAACTTTTCATTTGGTGTGCTTTTGCTGTCCCTAAAGTCAAAGAACATATTTCAACAAATGTTATTAATATATACTTACTGTATAATAAAGATGCAGAAAGAGAAATAACTTTCTGCATCTACTATTACACTCTCCTGAGTGTATAGCGTGTTGCATGTGTTATGTACATCTCTGAAGAATATGCTTTTCTAATTTCCTCTCTTGCTGAACTTACTGAAAGTGTTGCTAGTAAACCAAAATGTAAGAAAACTTAGTTTTAGACATATTAAGATAATTACAACTTTACGTAGAAGTAAATTTTGGAAATTAGTCTTTTAAAATTATTTTAATGTGAATTATGAATTGTGAAAAAAGCACACAAACAAAAATAAAATACAGAAATAAATATAATCTTTCTCAACCCCAACCTCTCCATCCTTTTTGGTTACCATTGAAAACAGGATGTTTAGCTGTACACTTTTGAACATTTTTAATGAAAGAGATCACATCACATTTATTGGCCTGTTACTTTTTAATGATTTACACTGCCTTCGGTTTATGCTTCTTTTCAATGATTTAGGCTCTGACTACTTCATCCTTATCTTCCTCTATCCAAGTGACACATCAAGTTATGACTGGAGCTCAGAGGAGAGGTTAGAACGAGATATGTGGATGCCTTCTTTTTACCTTAGGATAGAGTGAGAAATGCATCCTGGATTTAAGGATAAGACTGTAAAGCTCAGGCCTAGCCAGAGAGTTAAATATGCAAATGTAGCTACGCACAGTATTGAAGACCTAGGAGAAGTGACTTAGGTATTGTAACAGGTCTTCATATGAACCTCTTATTTTCTTTCTCACCATTAGTTCTTATGCAGTGTTCCTTTTCTTAGCTAATGGCATTAGTGGCACAAAGCAAACCTAATTGTCAGCTTTTGTACCTCTGCCTTTTCTCAACCTTCACATTGAGGCCATCACCCGAGTCTGTATGTTTTTCTAACAATATGTAATTCATAACTGTCTGCTGTTCTTACCTCACATAATCGTGAAGATAGATCGAAGCCACAGAAGTTAACTTGAACCTGGGCTACAGCAAGAGTTTTCTCATTGGTCTTTCTGCATCTTTTCTTGCCTTTATTATATTCTCCATATCTCAAATAAATGTGACTATTTTTGAATGCACACCTTATCACTTTACTTATTTTCATAAAATAAGTTTCTTGTCTTTCCGTAACTCTGCATTGCAGCCTTTTGTGACCTGGCTCTCTCCCTTGCACTGTGATCCATGGACACCCTCAAGGTTCTGGATGTTCTTTGCTATCGTCCATGGGTCAACTGTTTTCATGACAGAATGATGCTACTGCTTTTTCTACCGTATCCGAATTTGCATAATTTGTACTAATTGTGCAAAAAGCATGATGTTCTTCACTAGGCATTTGCTATAAAACATAGGCCAGTTTCTAGACATGGAAGCAGCATGGTGATTATCAGACGGAAAGGGGAAGAGGCAGAAGAAAGTAAAGGCGGGTAAATGGTGATGGAAGGCTTGACTTGGGGTGGTAAACACACAATAGAGTATACAGGTGATGTACTGTAGAGTTATGTACCAGAAATCTACGTAATGTTATTAACCCATGTCATCCTAGTGAATTCAGTGAGTTAAAAAAGTAAAATTATGCCAGTTTTCACTTTTACTTACAAATGTCCTAGATGAAGCAGTAAAAAATGTCAATTTCATTAAAATTTGAACCCATTTTTACTGCTTCATCACAGGCATTTGCTGCCTTCTGGAGAACCATGGCTGTTTCAAGGAAACACACTTATTGCAGTTGTTTGAGTTACAGGCTGAGCTCGTTTTTAATATCATGGAACACCATTTAATTTGCAAAATATGTTATTCAGGTTTATTTGCCAGGGATTTCCCCACAAATATATAGAAAAAGCCTATTACTATCCATCCAAATGATAGTCATTGTTGTCAGTGTTAAAATAGAGCTTTTAGCCCTGGTCGAGTGGGTCATTTGGTTGGAGCTTTGTCCCATACACCGTAAGTCGCAGGTTTGTTTATTCCTCAGGGTTGCCCGTGGGAGGCAACTAATTGATGTCCCCCTCTCTCTCTGTCTCCCTCTCCCTCGTCTCGGGCCTCCTCTCCCCTTCTTTTTGTCTCCTTACTCTCCCTCTCCCCTTCTTTAAAACATCAGCCAACACATCCTTGGGTGAGGATTAAAAAAAAAAAAGAAGCTTTTGAGAAAAATTAGAGTTTTGGAAAGATGTGCGTTCTCCACCATGAATTTGACAGCTTCCCACTACATAAAGCCTTTTTTACTGATGGGTTATGATGATTAGTGGATATCATTTTCTGGTATTGGGTAATGAATTGTTTGAACATTTAGAACATCTCTGTATAGTGGTGAACCAATACTTTCCAAATCATGGGTAAAGAATTACTTAAAAGTACAAGATAGGTCAATTAATCTTAGTGCAATAGAGTTTGAGAAGTTCACTGATCAGATATCGGTATCACTTGGCAATTAATCTTTTAAAAACTCACTACTTCTCAAGTTTTCAAACATATAAGGCTGTTTATTAAAATCTTTCTTCTGCCCTTGCTGGTGTGGTCAATGAATTGAGCACCAAGCCTGTGAACCAAAGGGTTGCCTGTTCAATTACTAGTCAGGGCACATGCCAGGGTTGCGAGCTGGGTCCCCAGTTGGGGGCATGCGAGAGGCAACCACACATTGATGTTTCTCTTCCTCTCTTTCTCCCTCCCTTCCACTCTGTCTAAAAACAAATAAATAAAATCATCAAAAAAGAAAATCATTCTTCCTTTTTCAACTACATAAATTGTGTTGGGTGGGTTTTTCTTTACATACTTTTATAAAAACAACATATTGAATGCAGAGACAAGGAAATCCAGCCACCACCCCTCTGATAAGCCAGATTTGAAAGAGATTTGTATTAAAATGTGAAACGTTGCCACTCTTCCTATTAAGTTAATTTTGGTTTACAAGACAGTTATTTTTCATCAAAGTATGCTGTTTTTATATCTAATGAATTTATTACTTATTAATAAATGAGTTAAATGAATTAGTATTTTAAAAACCTTATTTTAAAATTTCTGCTATAATTATTATAATGTATACAAACAACATAAAAGAAAGCTTTTAGATTTCTTAATTATTTTAAAGATATGAAGAATGGTGTTAGAATGGAAAAATAATCCTCTAGCCACATTTGTTCCTTCCTGATGCATAGCTTTCTGCATGTCATTTCTTCCTGGATTCCTCTGCTTCAGTGGGATAAATACTTTAAAGTCCCTTTTTTTCCTCCTTAAATCTCATCACCTAATCATGGAAGTATTTTATTTTCCCTTGACCTAGACTGATTTCCCCTTATTAGTCCTTTGAACTACTCTTAAGTAAAACAGAGCACTTTAAGGAAAAAAAATTCAATAGTGTAATTAGTTGTTTAATGTCTAGTAACCTGTAGCACAGATTGTGTGTTTCATGAGAACAGGGGCCTGTCCTTATACTCTTGCATCCCATACATCTTGTTTCAGGTGCTCAATAAATAATTTTTAACATGTGTCAGCCCTACACTGGGCACCAATGAGGGGTTAGAAGACAAGGTTATGGCAGTTGTCTTGCTTTTAATTAGGTCTTTCAGTTGTTGATAAAGTTTTTCTGTCTCCTCATTCTTTTCATCTTGAGTTTCTGTTTTACTTTGGCTGTTAATTCTGTTAAAGTAGTGCTAAATCCAGAAAGTCGGAAAATACTAAAAATACCGCCCTCCCCGCCCCCCATACCACATACATTCTTAATTCTTTTGTGTTTATCCATCCAATCTTGCTGTGGTTTTATTGCTGAGCTTTTTAAATTGTTCATGTAGTTGTTACCATGTGATACATTTTTTGCTATTATATACGTTAACAGATTATTTGTATGATTCTAAAGTAGTATGCCTCAGTCTGTAGAAATTAGATAATATATGCAAAATACAGACATTTACAGATAAGTCTTGTTTATATACTTTGGAATATTTCTTTAGTTTTTACTTAGTGTCACATTTATACAACTGATGCCATAGGGTATATTCTGACTTTATGTATACTTAACAAATTAGGCAATAGCTATTGTAAGCAGCTGGCTTATTTTTATTTTTTTGGACTCTTAAATTATTTGATACTGTTTCTTGTTAGTATGAAGGCCACTGAGTTGCTTTTATGCAACTCTGTTTTGTAGCAAGGAACCTTAATATCTCTTGTTTGTGAGTTTTCTTCATACCATGCCTGTTGTTGAAGCACTGTGTAAGGGTTGTTTATACATCTTTACTACTTACAATTGGAGTAGCAGTCAATCTCAGTATGACTGTTGCCTTTCAAAGATCAATTCCAGTATTTAAGACTTGTCTCTTTTCTCTATTAGGAAATGGAAAGGTCAGTAGTTGCACAGCTGCTGAGGGTAGTTTCACGTCTCTCACTGGACTTCTAGAAGTTGAACCCCTCCACTTTACTTGTGTGTCAACTAGTGATGGAACCAGAATAGAAAGGGATGATGCAAGTACGTTTACTGGTATATACCTTCTTTTATTATATATATTCTTTTATTATACAGAACTTTTACTATGTAAGTATTTAAATACATGTTTATAGTATATGTAAATTCCTTTACTGTTGTGTTAAGTACAAACTTATTAATAGGAGGGACATTTGTGGGAAAATCATAAGTAATTTTATGTTCTTTTCTAAGTGTTCATGGGTTTTTTTTTTCTTACTCTCTAGTACAGTATTTTAAATCTTTTTAAAAATGCGTGTGCACTTTTAGAAGCTTTTATTTTGGAAAATATTAAACATAATGAAAGAAGAGAGAAAAGGAAGAGTACAATAGACTAGATTTCCTATACCCAGCTTTAGTAACTATCAATTGATGGCCAGTCCTGTGTGTATCATACTGTTTTATTTCTTTCAGTTGAAATTAAAAGTATATTTGTTGCAGTGTCTTTGGGAAGGGTGAGATGAATAAAGAGGGGATATTATTTTTCCAGCTAATTTAAAGCAACTTCAAATATATGAATCAATATTTGAGTGTGTTGAATAAGCCATTTTATTGATATTGTAAACGAATAATTAATGGGAAGTTTATTTTGTATGTTTGGCTTCAGTTTCTTCAACCTCTTAGCAGAAATAAAAAGTTTACACGAAAAGTCATGAAAAATGTAAACTTGTCCTTAGCTTCAGAATGGCAGAGGCTTTTAAATGGAACTTATTAACTCATTTGAGTGCCTTTTTATTCAGAATCAACCTAAATCTTCCAGTTGTGGAAATAATCACTAAGAAGAAATTCATGGCTTACATAGTTATGATGAGAGTTTAAATTTAAAGTTAAAATAAAATGTTTTTTGAAGTTGAATAAATTTTTTAGTTGTTAAGAGGAGATGCACAGTTTATTGTTACTGCTATCTTGTTTATTGTAGCTTAATTTGTTAATAGTTTATTTGAATTCTGGCATAATGTAGTCATTGTTGGATGTTGACACAGGCTGTCAGATTACTTAATTTTTTTTCCTTTTCAAGAATTTATGAGCAATACTTACCTCAATTTTAGGTTCATTGTCTATGAAGTACATAAGAATAACACCTTATGTGCCATTGCAACAGTTAAATGAATTGATATAAGGTCCACCTTCAGCACTGTGCCCCACAGTGGCTTTTTAACCATGATGCTTTTGTTTCTAATCTCAGTTGAACTACCATCAGCTCTACAGAGTAACTTCTCTGAGCCAGTATTTACTGAATCACCCAAAAAACAATCATAGTATCTTCCTCTCAGGGCTGTTCATCTGTTGAATGCAGTAATTAACTAAAACAATGTCATTGGTAATGCACACTGAACATTTACTGTTACTTAGCAGCTGTATTTTATTCAATATAACTTTAAAGTAAAGGCCTTTTATTAATGCTGTTTTTAGACCTGGCCTCTACTTTCTTATTTTATGCTGATCTGTTCGGTTAAATTGTAAAATTGTTTTCATAACAGCTTTTTCAAAATGCTTTTCACCAATATTGGTAAATATTTTATGTGAAAATAATTCTTTTACAATACCTATTTTAATAAAATTGAAAAGGAAAGTGAAAAGAATTTTTGCAGACCTTTAAGTAATGGTAATGTTCATGGGTAAGCTGTATGTGCCCTATTTTTTTGACTATGCATAGGACATGCCTCTCTACAGGTTAGCATTCTTGAGAGCGTATGGTAGGAAAGTGCTTTGCATATTCTTTGCTGGCCAGACTCTGTATAGGTTGTGCTTTAAGATGAGGAAATAAGTTTTATCAGTCTTTTGTAGTGATGTTCTTACAATTGCGGATTTTTAAAAAAGATTTTATTTATTATTTTTAGAGAGAGGGGAAGGGAGAGAGGAAGAGAGACATCAATGTATGGTTGCCTTTCACCTGCCTCTACCTGTGGACCTGGCTGGACACCTGGCTTGCAACCTGGTTATGTGCCCTGGCTGGGGAATCGAACCAGTGACCTTTGGGTTCGCAGGCTGGCACCTTATCCACTGTGCCACCAGCCAGGGGAGGATTTTTTAATTTCTTTTTGAGCTTTTTTTTGGGGGAGGGAGAAGGAAGTGCTGTTGCATGTAAGAAATCTTAGTAAAGCGAATTTCAGTTTGTTTCTTATGCTCAAATTCTGTAAGATCATTTTCATTTTGTATTTTCATTTTAGCTGTATTAAATGACATTTCTATGTCGAAAATAATTTTAAAGTAATTTTTATTTGTCAGTTACTGTTGCCATACTAGTTTCAGGTGATTAAGATATTTATGTAATTTATGAAGTGATTACCCTGTTATATCTAGTGCTCATTTGATATGACTATACTTCCTATGCTTAAGTTGACATCCCCAGGACTATTCTGTAACTGCCATCTCCCCAAAGCCTGTTTCATCTAGCAACTGTCAAAATGGTCTCTGTATGTATGAGATTGTTTCAGTTCTGCCTGTTCATTTATTTTGTTTTAGATTCCACATATAAGTGAAACTATGTGGCATTTGTCTTTTCTCTGCCCAACTTCATTTAGCAGAATACCTCTAGGTCTTTTCCTTGTGTTGCAGATGGCAATATTTCATTCTTCTTTATGTCTGAGTTGTATTCCATTTAATATACGCATTACTTCTTTGTCCCTTCATCTACTGATGGGCACTTAGGTTGCTTCTATATCTTTGTAAATAATGGTGCAATGAACATACGGATGTATGTGTCTTTTCAATTTAGTGTTTTGGGTAAATACCCAGAAGTGGCAATGCTGGGTCCTTTTTTGTCTCTTGTTATATAGACTGTGCTGAAAATATTCTAAAACTTAAATGTACTTATGCTGACTAATCTTTCTTTGATTTAGAGGTCATTCTTGGATCCCTTAAACTTGAATACTGTTTTTCTGAATAGACTTATACTATGAAGAGTCCCTTATTTATACCCTGTATATTTCTTTCAGAATGAAAATTAACTGTAGTTTTAGAGTCAAAATAGCATAGTACTTTGAATGTGTTTCTCTGAATGGTTTCCTCATCCTGGTTTTTTTTCCCCTTGTCTTATGCCAGTGAGTTCCTTCGGGGTTACTCCTGCAGTAGGTGGACTCTCATCTGGGACAGTTGGGGAAGCTTCGACAGCCCTGAGTTCAGCAGCCCAGGTAGCTTTGCAGTCTCTCTCTCATGCAATGGCTTCAGCCGAGCAACAGCTGCAGGTGCTGCAAGAGAAACAGCAGCAGCTTTTGAAGCTTCAGCAACAGGTTGGAGACTATTTGGCTCTTTGTTCATGCTGTCTCTAAACTTCAAAAGCTGAAAAAGTACTGTAAAAATGACCATTATTTTCATAAAGGAAAGTAGGTTGATCTGAACTAAGCATTTTCTACAGAAATTGAGGTAATGTCTTTGTGATATATTTAAGTTTTATTTGATACATATCTAAGGGAATATATTTGATACTTATTTTGATAGTATTTTAACAAAATCCATTCTTACATATGCTTAAATACTCTTGGCCAGACATTATAATTACCATTTATTATTTATATGGGTTGAAGGACCTGACATACCATTTTACAGACCAGTCAAATTAATGTGATTTAAAATTTAGTTAAAATGGCATGTTTTGGAGATATTACCATGGTCTAAACTTACGCAATTTCAAGTGTCAAATTGTATCAGGTTAGACAACATATGAGAGTCCATTTCCTGTTAATATTTTGTTATTAAGAGAACTTTATTTTTATATTTATATTTAATTTTTCTGCTTCCTTTCTAACCTTTACTTTGAGAAAGTTCTAGTTCCCAAATACTTAGAAAAATTTTTTAAGTTATTATTTTTTGTTGTATTACAGTTGTTTCATTTTCCTCCCATTGCTTCCCCCTGCCCTACCCATCATATCCCCTCTCCTACATTCAGTCCCCACCTCATAGTTCATGTCCATGTCATTCATGCTAGCTCCTCTACTAAACCCTTCCCTTTCTTTTCCTCCTCCTTCTTCCCCACCTATACTCAGAAAATTTTATATCCAATATTTAACCAAGTATTACATAGCAAAGAAATACCCTATTCATGTTGTTCACTGTTTTCAAACTTCACTTTCATTTAACTAGAATTCAGTTACTCATGTCCGTCTTCATAATACATTGCTGTGCAGTATTCCCCACAATTCAGGTAGGACAATGAGTCTACATCTTTTGCTTTTACTTCTTTTACAGAAAGCAAAGCTGGAAGCCAAGTTACACCAGACAACAGCTGCAGCAGCTGCAGCAGCGTCAGCAGCATCAGCGACATCAGCACTAGGTCCTGTTCACAACTCTGTGCCTTCCAACCCAGTGACAGCCCCTGGATTCTTCATTCATCCATCTGATGTTATTCCACCCACTCCAAAAACAACACCACTTTTTATGACTCCACCACTCACACCACCCAATGAAGCGGTTTCCGTTGTGATTAATGCTGAACTTGCACAGCTTTTCCCGGGCTCAGTTATTGATCCCCCAACAGTCAATCTTACTGCACATAACAAAAATTCCAGCAAGTCCAGAATGGTAAATTATTATATTTTAAATATAATTTAAAAATAATTTGAAATATACACTAACTTTAGAATTACCAACTTATGACATAGGTAAACTTTTATTGTTTTTATAAAATATAGAATGTACATTAGGAAACGAGACTTGTTATTTTGATACTGTGGTTACTAGCTTTTGTAGAGCAAAAGTTATATCAATATAGAGCTATACATTTTTCTTTTCCAGAATCAACTTGGGTCTGGCCTCGCCCTTGCAATTTCTCATGCTTCGCATTTTCTTCAGCCTCCACCTCACCAGTCCATTATTATAGAGCGGATGCATTCAGGTAATCTGGCTTTCTTGAAATATGTTTCCTGATTATTCTGTTGGACCTTTGAAGACTTTATATTCTATAGTTTGATTTTTTTTTTCTCCATTTGCTTTTGGGTAAGAATGCTACACCAGAGGCGCACAATATGTGCTCACCAAATTGAAGGGAAGAAAGCTGCTGAAAGGTTCACTAGCCCTCAGAACAGTGGATTTGATCTGCATGAGTTTTATCTGTTGAGCTATGGTTAACGTAAATATTTGCCTCCAGTGTAGCTGTTGATACACAATTACAGTGGAAATTACATTTAAACAACTGGTATTTGTAAGATTAGCATTCTGGTGTTGGAGCCAATTCTTGAGAAGAGCAGACAGAACTACTGCTAATTACAATAACTGAGTAAGATTAGAAACCCTTCATAGTCTGTGGGTAACTGATAGTTTACATAAATTTATACCCTGTCCATATGCTAAAGACCTATGATACAGACAGGTGCTTTCGATTAGAGCATGTTTAACAATACGCTATGGGCAGTTTTTACCTTAACGATCCTACCAACTTTGTTGAGCTTGAGCAGCAGTGGAATTTAACAAAAGCTTTAGGCATGTTTTATAGGAGAAAATACACGAATGTAGGGCATACTGTATCACTTTTTATTATATAAGCAGTTGAACCATTTACATTTTACATTAATAGGCTGTTTTCTTCTTGGAAGAGAGGTTTTAAAAATTATTTATTTTCTTACTATTTTAAGATTTATTTATTGATTATGCTACTACAGTTGTCCCAGGTTTTCCCCCTTTGCCACCCTGCACCCAGTACCTGGCATTCCTTCTAGTAATCCCCACTGTTAGTTCATGTCTGTGGGTCATGCATTTGAATACTTCATTTCCTATACTGTTCTTAACATGCCCCTGTGTATTCTGTACCTATTAAGTTATACATTTTTTTAAAAAAGGATTTTATGTTTATTCAATTAGAGTGGAAGGGAAGGAGAAAGGAAGGAAGGGAAACATGAATGTGTGGTTGCCTTTTGCATACACCCAACTATGCCAGGTGTATAGGGAGACCTGGCCTGCAAACCCAGGCTTGTGCCCTGACTGGGAATCGAACCTGCTACCCTTTGGTTTGCAAGCTGGCACTTAAATCCACTGAGCCACACCAGCCAGGGTCAATTTGTACTTGCTAATTCCTGCCCCTTTTCTCCATTTACCCCATTCAGTTTCCCAACTGATAATTCTCCAGATGTTCTCCATATCTACTGTATATTGCTATTTCTGTGCTGCCTGTGTGGCTGGGTTTTTAGATTCATTGTTGATAGTTGTGAATTTGTTGCCATTCTGATGTTCATAATTTTGATTTTCTTCTTTTTCTTAAAAAAGTTCCTATAGCATTTCATATAACAATGGCTTGGGGGCGCTAAACTCCTTTAGCTTCATCTTGTGTGGGCTTATTTGCTCTTCCATTCTAAATGATAGCTTGGCTGGATAGAGTGTTCTAGGTTTTAGGTCCTTGCTTTTCATCACTATGAACACCTGTTGCCCATCTCTTGTAGCTTGCAAAGTTTCTTTAAAGAAATCAGATGTCACCACCACCACCACCACCTCCCATTACCACCTACCATCACCACCCACTACCCCCCCACCCCCAAATCAGCTAATAGTCTCATGAGAATTTCTTTAAAGATGTAACACCATAAGAAGTGAAATAAGACTTAAGGAAACTAAAATCAGGTATTGCAATTTAGTATTATTAATGAATCTAGTTGTGAAATATGAAGAGAAAGACAAATGGCTGAAAGAGTATATAGATAATTTATAGAATTAATCTATATACTACTTTTTATAAAGATTTTATTTATTATTTCCGGAGAGAGGGAAAGGGAAAGAGGCAGAGAGGGAGAGAAACATCAATGTGTGATTGTTTTTCACCTGCCTCCAGCTACGGACCTGGCTGGAGACCTGGCTTGCAATCTGGTTATGTGCCCTAGCTGGGAATCGAACTAGCAGTGACTTTTGGGTTTGCAGGCTGGCACCTATCCACTGTGCCACCAGCCAGGGTATATACTACTTTTGATTTAATCTTTTCTCCAACGCTTTTAAGTTTTTATGTATGGTTGGTTGCCTTCATAGTAACAGACTATTATTGTATATTTCTTACTCAGGTCTTGGGGTTCAAACTAACATAGATTGAGGTTGCAGGTAATTTTTTGATGAGTGTTCCAAACTGCTTTTGAATACATCATTTGCTTAATTGACACATAGCATTTTCAGTCATCTGTTGCTCTCTATCATTTAGGAGCAAGGAGGTTTGTGACCTTGGATTTTGGCAGACCAATACTGTTGACTGATGTATTGATTCCCACTTGTGGAGACTTGGCCTCCTTGTCAATTGACATTTGGACATTAGGAGAAGAAGTGGATGGAAGGCGATTAGTAGTGGCAACTGATATAAGTACCCATTCACTAATTCTTCATGACTTAATACCACCTCCTGTGTGCAGATTCATGAAGGTAAGGAGCATCAAGAAAGTGAATTGATAAGGTTTTCATGGTTTAACAAGTTATGGAAAATATTGAAACATAAAATTAAAAGTATATATTAACATTTTAAATACATTATTAAGATTTTTATTTTTGAAGGTTAGTGTGCATGTATACTTACAATTTTTCATTTCAGATCACTGTCATTGGACGTTACGGAAGTACAAATGCCAGAGCCAAAATCCCATTAGGATTTTACTATGGTCATACCTACATCTTGCCTTGGGAGAGTGAACTGAAGTTAATGCATGATCCTCTAAGAGGAGAAGGAGAATCGGCAAACCAACCAGAAATTGACCAGCATTTAGCAATGATGGTTGCTCTACAGGAGGATATACAGTGCAGGTTGGTAGGAAATTGCAGAATATTTTAATCTTCATAGAATTATCTATTTTGTATAATGTCTTGCATATATTTGTCAAGTAATGTTTTTTCGTGTGTAGTAAAGTGCAGAAGTAAGTAAGGCAGTTAACATTTTAGAGTACTATTGAATGCATTAATGTATTAAATAATTGGCTGTATTTAGTACTTAAAGGGTTCTTTTTTTCTCTTTTAAAGATTTTTTATTTAGTCATTTTTTAGAGAGAAGAGAAGGGAAGGAGAAAGAGAGAGTGAGAAACATCAGTGTGTGGTTGCCTCTGGCCCACACCCGAGGCATGTGCCCTGCCCAGGGATCAAACCTGAGATCGCTTGGTTTGCGGGCTAGCACTCAATCCACCAAGCCACACTGGCCAGGGCCAAAGGATTAATTCTTTTTAATGACCGTGTGTAACCATTTTTAGAAATTGCATTTTTAGTGTGTGTTCGTATATGTACATTAAAGAACATTGCAGGACTGATTTTGTTCATTCATTTTTTACTTAATAGGTATAACTTGGCATGTCATCGACTGGAAACTCTTTTGCAAAGTATTGATCTTCCTCCTCTCAACAGTGCTAACAACGCACAGTACTTCTTACGAAAGCCTGACAAGGCAGTGGAGGAAGACGGTAGAGTTTTTTCCTCCTATCAGGATTGTATTCAGCTACAGCTTCAACTAAATTTGGCTCATAATGCAGTACAGAGGCTCAGAGTAGCTCTAGGTGCGAGTAGGAAAATGCTGAATGAAACATCAGATCCAAAGGATTTAATTCAGATGTCTTCCACAGAGCAGTTACGTACTATCATCAGATACTTATTGGACACTTTGCTCAGCCTTCTTCACTCTTCCAATGGTTTGTATTTGGCTTAAATATTTTAAAGATTGGGAATATATTTGATGTGATTTTGTTGTTGTCTTGCTATTTCTGAGAATTGTTAATTTTGATATTCTTTCTCACATGAGTATGAAATTTGCTTTTAAGGTTAACTCATTTTTTCTCTATTTTTGTTTTTCTAAAATGGATTTTTTTTTTTCTATTTTTTCTCATTTCTGCTATGGATGTGCCACGTCATTGTGTTGTTGTCAAAAATAATGAAAATTGATTAAATGTGCAACCCTGAAAACTTAATAATTGCTATTCTAATATAGAGTTGTCATTTTCTAACCAGGAGCTATTTTTGATTATTACTGATATATATATGAACACACATAGATACCCAGCTGATACACCCACCTTCAAATAAAAGAAATATTTTGGATATAAATGCTAACTCTTCTCTTAAATAGTTAGCAATTTAAATTCTGTGTAAGAGGAGTCAAATAGCAAAATAAAAATAATGTAAGATATTGATCACTGGTAAAAAAGAAAACATATCTTGGCATACCGATTTTGATATTATAGCATACACTTAAATAGGAAATTTTACTGTGTTCTTTCTTGTAATAGGACACTCTGTTCCTGCAGTTTTGCAGAGCACATTTCATGCCCAGGCCTGTGAAGAGCTTTTTAAACACTTGTGCATCAGTGGAACCCCAAAGATACGGTTACATACTGGCCTTCTTCTTGTTCAACTCTGTGGTGGTGAAAGATGGTGGGGTCAGTTTCTATCTAATGTTCTTCAGGAATTATACAATTCGGAGCAGCTTCTCATCTTTCCACAAGATAGGTACGTCAGAAAATATTGGACTTAATTGTTATTAATGATTTATTCTTACATTCTGTGTTCAGATTTTGAAATCTTTCATATATAGATACTGAATGGAAAAATGAAGCGTGTCTATTCAGTTTGGGGAATGCCCAGCGAAGGGCATATTGAAGAAGTTTATACATATACAACTAGACTTTATTCTGTAGTTTCCTAATTGAGTCTGCGAACTTTATAGAGCTGTATTTTTGAGGATTTTTGATCAGATGATGTGGTTTTATGTGTGCTATGATAAAGTTCTCTACCTGATTTCCTCTGGATAAAGCTAATTTTAACATTGTACTGCCATATGTTTTGCAAAGAACCAAATATTGTATCTTTTTTTTAATGTTTTTTTTTCTTTTTATTAAAATTTTTAAAAAATATTTTATTTATTATTTTCAGAGAAAGAAGTAGGGAAAGAGGCAGAGAGGGAGAGAGACATCAATGTATGGTTGCCTTTTGCCTGCCCCCAGCTCCGGATCTGGCTGGAGACCTGGCTTGCAACCTGGTTATGCACCCTGGCTGGGAATCAAACCAGTGACCTTATCCATTGTGCCAGCAGCCAGGACCTCAAATATTCTGTCTTTATTAAATTTCAGTGTATAAGTTATTTTTTAAATGAACAATTAAATTGATTTATAATGGGTATTATTACTATCTTTTTTTAGGGTCTTCATGTTACTTTCCTGCATTGGTCAAAGATCACTTAGTAATAGTGGAGTATTAGAAAGCTTACTTAATTTATTGGATAATTTATTGTCACCTCTTCAGCCATATTTACCCATGCATCGGAGGACAGAAGGTATTTTTAAAGAGTTGTTTTTAGTAGAAACATAAGTAAGAGTCCTGTAAATACTGCTTTATAAATTGGCTAGTCTGAAATGCTTTTTCAAATAACTCATTGCTATATATTTTGTTACTGTTTTTTATGATGTAAACTTTTTGGACTTGGAAATTACATGTTTACTATTACAACTAAAATCAAACTTTCTTATTCAAGTTGAAGTTTAAAAGTACTAATGCTGTATGGTCATTGATGTTAAGATTCATTTAAAGGAAAAGATTATTATTGGAACAAAAATCTTACAATGTATGAGTTAAAAAATTTTAAACTATTGCAAACTAATTAGATTTTTTATCTCACTTGTAAGTCTAAGAATAGCATTTTAAACCTTGTTTCTAGTTTATAATTTATCTGTTGAATTTAATCTACATTTCAGGATCTATTTTTGTACAATGAAGCATTTATATTCCATTAGATTAAATGTGTTACTTGATTTGTGATCTCGATTCTGATTATTAATAAATATTGGTGTTAGTAATGACATGCTATCTTTTGCATCTATAAAGTGTCTTATTTCATAACTATCAGAATCTTTTAGGACTTTCAGAGTCACCTGATTATTTTCCCGCATCTCATCTCTTCATAGGAGTGCTAGATATTCCCATGATCAGTTGGGTAGTTATGCTGGTGTCCAGGTTGCTGGATTATGTAGCAACTGTGGAAGATGAAGCTGCAGCTGCAAAGAAACCTTTGAATGGTAAAGACAGGGAGAGGTTTCTCACAGGTATCAGAAGTTTTTAATACTTTGTTGGTGGGGATTTTGAGAGACTCACAGTTGTTTCAGAGTTGGCTATTAGCCTGAAGATTCCAGTTTGATGTAATTTATGTAAAATATTAATTAACTTTATCAGGAATCTGTTTAAGGATAGAACTTATTTTTGAATGTTATGGACAAATCCCTTGTCTGAACATGACTTTTGTTTCTAAAAACAATCATGTCTTTCACAAGGTTTTCCCCATACCCATTTCAGCAGTTAATAATAATATACACATACACACTCATGAAGTTATAAAAAGGAAATCTGTGAAGAGTTCTTGTAGTTTTTTGTTATTTTGTGTAGTGTCATGCCATTGACCATATAAAGTTAGTTTTACTAATTAATTAAAAATGGTTTTTATGCTTGTAGGAATTTTTTTTTTTAACTTTATTGTTGTTGTATTACATCCATCCCCTTTTTGCTCCCCTCTGTCCCCCTCCCCACCCACCCATTCCCCCCAAAGTCAATCTGCTTGCAGAAATTTTAAGAATTTTTTTGTTCTAATCTTTCTTCATTAGTTTGAGGCACCAAAAAATTTAAAAATGAAGGGAAGTCACATTGTAAGACACTTTGTTTTTTTTGTCCCTTCTAAGTTAATAAGACTATTTATAAAGGATTTGATGTAGTTATATTTAATATCTAAATATAGCCAATAGATGCTGTAAATTTGAAATTTTAAAGATTGTCAGGGTCCTCTTGAGATTTTTTTTTAATTATGTCAACCGATTCTTTTTTTTGAAGATTTTATTTATTAGTCTTCAGAGGGAGGAGAAGGGAGAGAGGCTGAGAGGGAGAGAGGAAGAAGCAGAGAGGGAAAAAGGCAATCACCTGCTCCAGCTACAGACCTGGCTGGAGACCTGGTTTGCAACCTGGTTATGTTGCCCTGGCTGGGAATCGAACCAGCGACCTTTGGGTTCGCAGGCATTATCCACTGTGCCACCAGTCAGGGCGAGATTTTTTTTTTAGCAGTATAAGTCATCTCTTCCCCTGTTTTAAAAAAAAAAAACTTTTTCTTTCTTTTCTTTTCTTTTTTTTTTTTAATATCTTATTTATTATTTTTCAGAGAGAAGGCCAGGGAGGGAGAAAGAAAGGGAGAGAAACATCAATGTATGGTTGCCTTTCACCTGCCTCCAGCTAAGGACCTGGCTGGTGACCTGGCTTGCAACGTGGTCATGTGCCCTGGCTGGGGAATCAAACCAGTGACCTTTGGGTTCACAGGCCAGCACCAATCCACTAAGCCACACCAGCCAGGGCTCTTGAGATGTTTTTATAGTTGTATTAGTTGTTTATGGTACATTATATTTGGAAAAAGGCTGGGGGATTCTTTTCATGTACAGGGAATTTTCTCTATATATGTATTTTTAAACAAATACTGTATTATCAGTGGTAAGACTGACAAACATGACTATACTATGAAGTTGGAATATAACAGTATTGGTGGTCTTAGTTTTTATTTATATCATTCAGAGACTATGGGAACACGTTGGTGGATGACATTTTTTTAGGGTTCGAAGAATTTCAACCGATTTGACAAATGCATAGTAGAAATTTGAGAAAGATGTCTTTAGTTTAATCAAATGAACAAATAATTGGAGGTGGGTTAAGTATAAGATTAAATCTAGGTTGAGCAGAAGAATGATACTCAAAGAGTGGTCTGGCCCTGGCTGGTAGCACAGTGGATATGCGCCCGCCTGTGAACCCAAAGGTTGCCCAGCCAGGGCACATAACCAGGTTGCAAGCCAGGTCTCCAGCCAGGTCCATAGCTGGAGGCAGATGAAAGGCGACCATACACTGATGTCTCTCTTCCTTTCCCTCTCTCTGAAAATAATAAGTAAAATATTAAAAGAGAAAAGAGTAGTCTGGATATAGTCCAAAAAATGAAAATAAGTAATAAGTAGAGTTCCACAGTATGATTTTTGAGCTATTCAACCTTAGTTTTGCAGTCACTAAGTCAAATTATTAATTACCATTTTTATGGGGCGGTTGCAGAAAAGCATGAGAGTTTGAATTTTAGACAATATTGAACATTTGTGGTTATTATACTTGAGTAACAGTATCAAAGTTGTATAAAGATTAATTATAGAGACAGATAAAGGTAAGATTGGAGACAACTCTGGTCGTAAAGTGACTTAGGGTCTAGGTTAACCTTTCTAGGGTGAAATTGGCAATTTCTTTACAAGTTTTCTTAATTAAGAAAAATGCTTTGTCATGATTGATAATGTATAATTTTGTGTTTACTGGGTATTCAGTATACTTTAAAATTACATTTAACAGAAATATTGATAAAACTTTTCCTTGCCCTATAGGTAACCAGTGGAGTTTTATTAACAATAATCTGCACACTCAGAACATACATAGATCTTCCAAAGGCAGCAGCAGCCTTGATAGGTTATATTCAAGGAAAATCAGAAAGCAGCTAGTTCATCATAAACAGGTAATTTTCAATACCTTTTTTTATTTTAAGGTTAGAGAACATTGCTTTAGAGGTTGTATGACATAGACTTGCCATTAGTAGGTATGGCATTTAAAGAACTACATAGAGAAATTATTTAACACTGAAGCAGTTTACAGATTTTTGGTCATGCCTTTTAACCTGACTACCTCTTCACATCTCTATTATTGCCATTCTAGGTGAGCCCATCATTATTCTTTGCATAGTCAAAAGGCCTCTCTTCCTTTGTCCTTTCTCAGTACCATCTATTTTTCATGCTGCCCCTAGGGAGTTCTTTTTAAATATAAACTTGATCATCTCACTCCTGTAATTTCTTAGTGACTTCCATTTGACCTACTGATTGATTAAGGTCAAATTTTTAAACATGGTTTTAGGGTAACCATTAACTGCCCCTCTGCCTAACATTCAGGGCTGAGTTTTGGTCTAGCCATGTTGAATTTTAGTTCCTGAACCACGTACACCAGTTTTCTCATCTAGGATTTTTGGGCTGCTGCTTCTTATTTTTTCTCCAACCACATACTTTAGTCTTTTGTGTGGGTAAGCTAAATTATTTTTCAGGTCTTCCCTGGTTTCTAAGTTAGGATAGTACTGAATATAATATGTTCCTTGCCTATTCTGTATTCTCCCTTTCATATTCATTATAATATTTTGTAGGATTCTTTTGTTAACATAGGATTTGTGCGTCTTACTGTGCATAAATGATTTCTTAAAGTATTATTAGAAATCATGCAGAGTTTGTGCTCTTTTATGCCTGGCCTCTTTTGTTAAAATGAAATTTTCGAGATTCATCTATATTATAGAGTGTGTTAACGGTCCTTTTTAAATTCATGACCACTGTGCCATTATTTCAGTGTTCCAAAATCTGTTTTTCCATTTTCCTGTTGATAAACTCTTTAGTTTTTGTTTTATCCTTGTTTCTTTTTGATATACACATACATCTCTGCTTCTTGAGTGTGCCAGTGCATGGGGACATACACACTCACTTTTTCCTTTGATAGGAGGATGTACATATAGGAGTTGGCAAAAATAGGTTTATAGTTATGGGTATGTGAAGCAGTTTATTCCTGTATTGTTATTTATTCATTAACTATTGTAGTTATTATTATTAACCAACTTTTGGCCATCACTGTATGTAATATGTGATTTTATTGCAGTGTATCTGTGGATTCTTATGGTTTGAATTTCATTTGGTTCCATGATTTCTCTTGAAATTAAACATAAAACTTATTAATAGGCATTTCAATCAATGGAATGGAATTTATAGCTGACATCAGACTTTTTTTTTTTTAGAAGGAGGCAGAGAGAGGGAGAGAGACATCAGTGTATGGTTACTTTTCTCCTGCCTCCATCTGGGTACCTGCTTGCAAGTTGGTTATATGCCCTGGCTGGGAATCGAACCAGCAACCTTTGGGTTTGCAGGCTGGCCCCTTATCCACTGTGCCACCAGCCAGGGCCTCATTTTTTTAAACCTTTTATTCATCTAATTTCCCCTCCTCTGCTCTCCCTTTCCCCACCCTTTTTATCCACCCCCTCAGTCAATCCCACACATTGTCCGTTGTCTGTGTTCATGGGTCATACATGCTAATTCCTTGAATAAACTGTTCCCTTTCTCCCCCACCCATCTGCACACTGAATGTATGTTTCTTATATTCATGTCTCTGGTTCTGCTTTGTTTACTTGTTTGTTTGTTCATTAGTCTTCTGTATTAAGTGAGAACATGTGGTATTTAGTTTCTGCTGCTTGGCTTATTTCATGAAGCATGATACTTACTGTCTAGTTCCATCCATGCTATTGCAAATGGTAGGAGTTCTTTCTTTCTTTCTGCTGCATGGAACTCTGTTGTGTAAACGTACCATAGTTTTTTGATCCATTCACCCACTGAAGGGCATTTAGGTTGTTTTCAGTGCTTGGCTATTGTAAATAGTGCTGCTGTGAGCATAGGGTTGCATAGGTTCTTCCGAATTGGTGTTTCAAGATTCTTTGGGTATAATCTTAGCAGTGGAACACTGGGTCATAAGGTAGTTCTATTCTTAGTTTTCTGAAGAAATTCCATACTTTCTTCCATAGTGGCTGCACCAATCTGCATTCTCACCAGCAATGCCCCCAGGGTTCCCTTTTTTCTGCATCCTCTCCAGCACTTGTTGTTTGGTGATTAGTTGATGATGGCCATTCTGACAGGTGTGAGGTGGCATCTTGTAGTATTAATTCGCATCTCTCTGATGGCTAGTGATGTTGAACATTCTTTCCTGTGCCTGTGGACCATTTGTATGTCTTTCGTGGAGAATGTTTGTTTAGGTCCTTTGCCAATTTTTAAATTGGGTTCTTTGTCTACCTGATACCAGATTCTTATGAGGCAGTAGTTTATTACAGTTACCTTTTAAAGTGTCTTCCTCTTTATCTTACAGCTATATCCTTGATACACACAGTATTGAACCTAGTGTTTTGTCAGTGAATATTTGTGTAATTGATTAAGTTGAAATGAGATTTTACATGAAACCCTTAGGATATGGCAAGCTTGTGAAAGCTTTGGGCTTTACAAAAAGTATCACTTAGCACCAACTTGTTTTTACTGGTAGGTTTTTCACCTATAAGCTAAACTATTCAGTGTTTTTGCAAAAAAAATTATGTGAATTTTTTTTCTCAATTCTTTTTGAAGCTCAACTACTTTTGGTGGTATTAACTTGCATCTTTTCAAATCCAGCTAAAATTTATTGCTCTCTTAGTATTAATGCTTGCTCTATTTAATGTAGGATGTCAAGGTAGAAAACAAACTTAAACCATAACCCAGTGAATTTTTTTGCTTTTTGTAAAATTTTACTGGTGTATTTTATTTTTTAGAGTGAAGGACATTATTGGGATAGTTGGTAGTTTGAGTAATAGTTGGTAATAGTGTATCAATGTTACATCTCTAATTTTGATGATTGTATTATGGTTTTTAGGAGAAGGCTCTTATTTCTAGGAAATATATACTAAATTATTTAGGATTGATTGTACATCAGGTTGCCAACTTATTCTCAAATAGTTTAGGGAAAAATATCTGTATAAATCTTTGATTAAGATTATGGTTGTTTCAAATTTAAAAGTTATACTTTTTTTTTTTTTTAAGTTATACTTTTCTTGATAGTAATGGTATAGTTAACCATAGAACTTTTAGAACAATTTTTTGAAAACAATAATTTGTAGTCATTCCCCCATTCACATAATGTATTGATTATTTAATAATGTACATGGTTTTATTTTTGCATACATTTTTTTATTTGTATGGAGATAATAGACAAGTTGATACTTATTTATAATGATATTTAATTGATATATAATTAATAACAAATGTGTCAGCAGTAAAGATTTTAGAAATACTGTTTGAAAGGGTAGCTTTTTAAAGCATTCTAACTAAATTATTCATTTATAATTATGGCTGACATTTTCTAGTGACTTTCCATTTATAGTAGTGTTCTGCATATATAGCCATATGGGGAAGTGGTTAAGTAATTCAACATAACATTAAGGTTTTTGTGGGCAGAAGTTATTTTGCCCCTTTTTGATGTGTTTATTCATTGCTATCAACTAGTGATTGCCCCGGGTTGGAGATGGGGCAGATGGAATAGGACAGTAGTGGGTGGGCAACATAAAAGAACAACATGGCAGAACCTTGTGATGATAGAACTGTTCTGTGTACTACAGTATTAATTGTAGCAATAGATACATGAACCAATACATGCCTAGAATTGTGTACCAGAAAAATGCACAGACAGACACAAATGGAGTGCAAGTGAAACTGGTAAAAATCTGAATAAAATTGGATAATTATAACCATGTCATTATTGTGATATTTCATATTACATTTTTATAAAACATTATCATTGGGGGAATTACGTAAAGTGCCCGAGGAATCTCTGTATTTCTTAAATTGCATATGAATCTATTAATAAAAATTTTAATTAATAAAAGCCATAAACATACCAAAAATGTACAACTCTTGAGGGTGATTTTTATAAAGTGAAACTAAAAATATTGTTCAAAAATATTTTCCAGCCCTGGCTGGTAGCACAGTGGATAAGGTGCCGGCCTGCGAACCCAAAGGTCGCAGGTTCGATTCCCCAGCCAGGGCACATAACCAGGTTGCAAACCAGGTCTCCAGTCAGGTCTGTGGCTGGAGGCAGGTGAAAGGCAACCATACATTGATGTCTCTCTCCCTCTCTGCCTCTCTTCCTTCCCCTCTTTCTAAAAATAATGAAATAAAATCTTTAAAAAAAATTTTTTTTCCCATATATATTTAGAAATAATTATTTCCTTTATTTTAAAAATATTTATTAGTTTCATTAGTGGCTTATATAAGAAAGTCTTCTAGGTATTATTTCCCTTCTCCCATGGGGTAAGGAATTGATTAATTTTTAATTATAAGAAAGAAAGATCTTGTAACTGGGACTTAAAATGATGTTTTTAAAGTTTTATTATAATATTTTAAAAAAATCAGCGACATGGTTAAAACTAGGTTGTTCAGGGAATTGTAGTCATCTCTCTTATCCATAGGGTATTGGTTCTGTGACCCTGTAGATAACAAAATCTGCAGATGCTAAAGTCCCTTGGCATATAACCTGTGTTCTTCTGTACACTTTAAATCATCTCTAGATTACTTAATATACCCAATGCAGTAAAATAGTTGTTACATTGTTTAGGGAATAATGACAAGAAAAAAGTCTGTACAAATTCATCTCAGACAGAATAACCATAGTTGGGCCAAACTACATAGTGCATGTCAGCAACAAGGTAACATTTGAATCTGAGCATCAACAACCAGCCTGTAGGGAAGGC
This sequence comes from Noctilio leporinus, assembly GCA_004026585.1. Lineage (NCBI taxonomy): Eukaryota > Metazoa > Chordata > Mammalia > Chiroptera > Noctilionidae > Noctilio > Noctilio leporinus. Next base: position 711,915 of record PVIW01000049.1, on the reverse strand, counting down.
TTACTGTACTAATGCCATTAGTTTGATGTATGAGTTCTGTGGGGAAGTTTAATAATGTACTTTGTGGTTTTTAACATCATTCACTAGCTATAAGATTAATTTTTCTATTTTTAAGCAACTTAATCTACTAAAAGCAAAGCAGAAGGCCTTGGTGGAACAGATGGAAAAAGAAAAAATACAGAGTAATAAAGGATCATCCTATAAACTTCTTGTAGAGCAAGCAAAACTAAAGCAGGCAACTTCAAAGGTATGACTTTAATTTTTCGTTTAATTATATTAGAAAAGTCATTTTCCCTTTTAGTATTTTAAATTAGTTATGTTAATTATCTCTAATAATAATGAGGAAACTTAAATATATATTCTGTTTCTCAACAGAAATATTTTGAACACTTTTGGCAAATGTAGCCTTAATGATGGGTTTACATTCTGATACATCAGTTAAAAGTTGAAAGTATTATCAAGTTGAAAATGCATTTGCTCTTTCTGCCATCTTTCCTTGTCACTATATGGTGCACATGAATGTCCTGGCTGATTCTCTCAAGTATATCAACAAGCTGAAAAGAGAGAAAAATGCCAGATTATTAAGAATCCATTATCTGGATTTTAACTCTAATGATGAAGCATGGTTACCTTGAAGAATTTGAAATTATTGATGACCATAGAGCTGGGAAAATTGTTGTGAACCTCACAGGCAGGTTAAACAAGTGTGGAGTAATCAGCCACAGATTTGATGTGCAACTCAAAGATCTACAACATGGCAGAACAACCTGCTTTTGTCTCGTCAGTTTGGTTTCATTATAGTGACAACCTCAGTAAGCATTATGGAGCATGAAGAAGCAGGCGAGTCCTGGCAAGGCAACTCAGTTGGTTAGAGCACTGTCCTGATACACCAGCTCCCCAGTCAGAATCAACCAGTGACTGCATAAGTAAAAGGGGCAACAAACTTGTGTGTGTCTCCCTCTCACTCTCAAATCAATGACAAAAAAAGTTGATGAGAAACACACAGGAGGAAAAACCCTGAAATTCTTTTAATAGGGTTGCAATAACGTATAAACAAAAAAAATGCCTCAGTGGGAGAAAATGCAGTCATGCCTAAGCTACAAAACAACATCCCTTAGCCTACATTAAACATGCCTAGAAAATAATACCTACAAAATTCTGGTAACATAGTACACTGTGGAGTATTGCTTGTTTATTGTGATTGGCTGACTGGGAATTATGCCCAGCATCCTGAAAGAGCGTTGTGCAGCGATGGCTTGCTCACATCAAGAGCACTGCCTCTGCTTCTTCGTAAAGTCAAAAAAAAAGTGTTAATTGAACTGTCATAAGTTGGGAACCATCGGTAGTGTATCTCCTTGAAAGTAGATTGTGCTCCAGTAAAATGAAGATATATGACTCAAGGAAGTGCATAGTTTTCCTTTCCTTTTAAAGTAAATATAAAGTGGAATGATTCATAAATAAAAATTTAAAAATAACTTTTTAAATTAATGGTAATAACATGTATATGTAGCAGCCTAGTTTGTGTTTCTGTAAATAGGGAATTATAGTTAACCTTCAGATTTTGAAATAAAACGAATGTTCAGTACTTGAAATTATATAGGTTTCTTTACCACCCACCTTTTATTAATTTTGTTTAGAATATTTTGGAAATGTTTATTTATGGTGTTAGATTTGACCTAATTAACTTTTCTGTAGAATTTCACATTTCTGAAATTATTCCTTACTCTAAAATAGTATGGTAGGTATATTGATTAGTATAGGTTCTTTTTTTTTTTTTTTTTTTAAGATTTTATTTATTATTTTTAGAGAGAGAGGGGAGGGAGAGAGACTTCAATGTGTGGTTGTCTTTTTCATCTGTCTGCGGCTACAGACCTGGCTGGAGACCTGGCTGGGGAATCAAACTGGCAACCTTTGGATTCCCAGGCCAGCTCCTTACCCACTGTGCCACAAGCTAGGGCTGATTAGTATAGGTTTTAATAATCTTACTTTTTGAAAAATTTTGTTTTTTAGAGGTGGTAAGTGTTCTGAGCAAATATTTTCATCACATAAATATATTTGTACTAAAGGAAATTTTATTCAGTAAATGTTGTTTTAAATATTATACATTTCTCTTGCAGCACTTTAAGGATTTAATTCGGTTACGTCGGACAGCAGAATGGTCTCGTTCTAATTTAGACACAGAAGTTACAACAACCAAAGAGAGTCCAGAGATTGAGCCACTTCCATTTACCTTGGCTCATGAACGTTGTATTTCAGTGGTCCAGAAACTTGTCCTGTTTCTCCTCTCCATGGATTTTACGTGTCATGCAGATCTCTTACTATTTGTTTGTAAGGTAAGTAAACTAATAGGCATAATTTACAATTATAGATTTATAGGGTATAAAAAGAATTAGGAAAGAATGCAGTTTTTAATTGGTCTTTAATTACAAGAAGTAATGGAGTTTTATTGGTTTTTCCTTTGATGTAGTTTTATTGGGCCTTGAAACCTTCAAAAATACTCTTGTCACTGATTTCTTAGGATAGTTTATATTTTAATCTAATTAAAACTAGATTAATGTAGATTTGAAATTACGTTATTTGAATATGTTGATCTTGAACATACTTTTTTTTTTTTTAAAGATTTTATTTCATTATTTTTAGAAAGAGGGGAAGGGAGAGAGGCAGAGACGGCGAGAGAGATCAATGGATGGTTGCTTATCACCTGCCTCCAGCCACAGATCTGACTGGAGACCTGGCTTGCAACCTTGTTATGTGCCCTGGCTGGGGAATCGAACCTGCAACCTTTGGGTTCGCAGGCCGGCACCTTATCCACTGTGCTACCAGCCAGGGCCAGAACATACTTTTTTAAATAATTAAAATAGGAAATTTTCCAATAAATGTCAAATTATAGTAATGAAGGGCTTTTAATGCCCTGAGGGCTTTCCTGTAGCATAACCATTGTTTGTAGAAATTATTTTTAACATCTCAACACTGATTTTAACCAGATTTTAATATCTAATTCATGAAACTACATTTCTTATCCTATGTCAATCATTTATTTTGACACCAACAGCATACCTCATTGAAAACCACTTCAATGCTTTGTTTTTGGAGAAAATATCTGTAGCTACTCTCTAAGTGTATGATTTTATAAAATGTGTTACAGGTTCTTGCACGCATTGCGAATGCTACGAGGCCAACTATTCACCTGTGTGAAATTGTCAATGAGCCTCAACTGGAAAGACTGCTCTTACTTTTGGTTGGAACTGACTTCAACAGAGGAGATATATCCTGGGGTGGTGCTTGGGCTCAGTATTCCTTAACTTGTATGCTACAGGATATTTTAGCAGGTTTGTCAGGATTTAACTTCCATAGGGTTTGTCAAAATTAGCTTGTCATTGCTCCACTAAGTAATCTTAAGGGAACTGTAACCTCCGAAAGTAGAAGAGGTCTCTTTAATGTTACAGTAGTAGCAACTGTTTAAATTACTTTTGTATTTAATTATATTGACTTTTGTGATAAACTTTTTTAGAGAAGTTAGGTTGTTAAAGCACAGGATTATTAGAGTTAGTTGTTTTCATTATTAATACCAGCAATGAACTGACTGCTTATTAGTTCTCTATGGCCTTGAGGAAGGTACTTTTGGTGCCTTCATATGTAAAGTAAAATAATAATAAAGTCTGTTCATATGGGAAAGAAAGAATACTAAAAGTACCTTTGTTACAGAGATATCCTGATGAGTAAGCGAGTTAATATATGTAAAGTCATTATAGTAATTCTTTGTTCAGATGGCACTTTCTGTGTTTTCTATGACTTGTTTGCAGAATTGGAAGGGTAATACAATGGCCCTAGCATTTCCTTAGGTGGGTGAGGTCTCGTTGGCCTTTGAGTCTATTATAGTTGGTAGAACAGACATGCTGTCATTCTTGAAACTGAAGAAAGAAATATGCTTAAATATGTTTTGGGTTCTGTTTATAAATTATGAAAGCATTTGGACCTGTTTGGTTACATACAGGAGAGTTGCTGGCACCAGTAGCCACGGAAGCCATGGAGGAAGGGGCCGCCAGCGATGATGGCGGTGCGGCCGCTGTGGAGCCTGATGACTGCCTCCCGCAGCCCTCTGTCCAGCTGCTGGAGGCTACGGACGACCCGTTGACACATGACATAACAGGTACATCCTTGTGTTATGCTTTGTTTAAAAGAGCCTGTAGCTGTATTGTCTTTTTCATGAAAATGTTTTTCAAATTAAGGATGTTAGCGAAGTGTAAGTTTATTTTTCTATTTTTCTATTAGGTCTTTGGCCTTAGTCACTGTATCAGTTATTTTCCTGATGAATACGTTTTACTGTGATTCTTTGACCAAATGCTCATTGTAATAAAGTGCTATCCTTTCATAATGTCCTGGTTACTTGGATGTGGTTTGATTAACTATGTTGAAAATTACAACCCAGAAAACTGTTAAAGCTTCTCAGTTCAGTGGTTGAGAAAACAGGGCGAGATTCACTTTTTTGGGTACATATGCTTCTTTTATTCCCTTGGTTTTCTGATTTTTAAAAAAGTAAATGTGTATCTTAGCCTGCACAGTTACTTTTAGGAATGTCTCTACTTTTCAAGACTTAGTTACAACCATACCTATGCCAGACGCTGTGGCCATTTCAACGATTTGTTATTCTTTGATCTTACATTGTCTTATGAGTTTATCCTTTCTATCTGATACTCCTTTATTTGGATTAGACTTTCTCTTGTTTGAACAATGATTTCTTTACTTAGGATTCACTTGCATGTGCCCTTTCCCAGGAGCTTTTCCCACCTCCACCAGCAGCATTGGAGGCCATCCTCAGTGCCCCTTACACTCAGCTCTCTGACCGCACTGGCCATGGCGTAGGTGGTTTGCTGCTCGTAGTGTGCCCTCAGCTCTGAACCTCTGTTAAGTTCCTGGAGGGTGGAAATTTGTTTTGTTAATTAATCTTCATACCCTCATCTTAACACAGCTGGCATTTGCCAGGCATCCTGTAAATAAATGCTGAGTAAGAGGGTGGGAAGAATGAGAAGATAAAGAATTGTAAGGCATAGAAACCTCATTAAGAATTTGGAGACATTAGAGAGCAAAATGATTTCTAATTTATAGTGGAAAAATAAGGTGAATAGAAGTCTTACAACTTGAATCTTTTTTGCTTTTCACTTTAATGCTGGGTCTCAGTTAATGAACAGTTAGCTGTATCATTGTAATAAGTATGTAATAAATTACATATTGGAGGTAATAAAATTAGCAACATTTAAAGTTTATGCAACTTGATTCAACAAGGGTTAATCCATGGTCTTTTTCCTCAGGAAATAAAAAATTCCTGCATTGGTGATTTTAATTGTGTGTTACAGAGTGATAACATGTGCATACCTACTGATGCCTAATTGTCAAGAATAGAAGTTTATGAACTTTTGTATCAGTAGTAACTTACATGTTACACACAAGTAAAAATAACTTCTGTAACTAAAAGTATTGCCTTGGTTAAATTTATGTTATATACTCTGCCAATAAAATAATTTTCAACTATTTAAAGGTGCACCTCCTCTATCTTCTTTGGAAAAAGATAAAGAAATTGATCTTGACCTACTTCAAGATCTAATGGAAGTTGACATTGATCCTTTAGATATTGATTTGGAAAAGGATCCTCTTGCAGCCAAAGTTTTTAAGGTATGATACACTAGGGTATTTTTTGCAAATAAACCTTTCATTTTACAGTTTTAGTTTACTCATTACTTAAAAAAGGAAAGTGTATGTATTTATTAGCAAATGTAATCCACTATTTAATGTACCCAAAATACATTAAATAGCTATTGGTACTGTAGTATATACCAATTGAATAGTATATAAGGGAAACATGCCATTTTGTAAATATATCTACTTAAATTATCATACACAAGAACCACTAATAAGCATGGGGAAATATACTTATGGAGTATAAACATTTCCAGCAGCTATATAATCTCATTTAAGCTGATTTCATTGCATATTTTACTTCTGTGTTAGCCTCAACTTCTAAAGGAGATACACCCCTAATGTTCTATATTGGTTCTTTTTGTGTGTAAGAGATGTTATTAAGGATGATAGGTATTTCTTAGGTTTTAAATCAGCTATTTTTACATTTTGGTATAAAAAGAAGAGAACACTGAATTATTGCTCTACATGATTAAAAGTATATCTTGGGGAATTTGAAAGGTGGAGAGAATGTTTGTAATCCTGTTTGAGTTTAGATAATGTAAATAATAATGTCACTCATTCTGAAGGGGCAAAAATAAACCACAGTTGTTTTTCATTTTTTTAAGCCAATAAGCAGTACATGGTATGATTATTGGGGTGCTGATTATGGCACCTACAATTACAACCCTTACATCGGAGGTCTTGGAATTCCTGTAGCAAAGCCAACTGCAAATACAGAGAAGAACGGATCACAGACAGTTAGTGTTTCAGTGTCTCAGGGTAAGTGTCTGTTTATATATTAAGACATAATGCTATTCTTGAACAAGTTCTAAATTTATGTTTTGCCCCTTGAGAAGAGAAATTGAGCCTGCATGTGTTCTGGGAGGGTTTAAAACCACAGGTGTGCCATGAGAGTGACATTCAGAGGTATATGTTTCTCTTGTCAGTCCATTTGAAGGAGCTTCCCTATATGGTCCCAAGTTGTTATTTGTTTGTTTATTTGTTTGTTTTGTTTAAATCAAAGTAACACTTAGCAGACTACATTCATAAGTTGTGTTGGTTTGCCAGACACACCAGAAAGTACATTTCATCAAAATTAGAAAATTAACATTAATACTAACTAATGTTCAGACTCCAAGTTTCAGAAGTTGTGTCTAAGTAATTTCCTGTATGCAAAGGCATCTGGTGTTAAAGTATGCTTTACGTTTAGCTGTCACATCTCTTCAGTTTTATTCAGTGTGCCAATTTCCTCAGAGTTCACTTTTGTGGCCTTGATGCTTTTGAAGATTACAGGACAGTTATTTTTCAGAATGTCTCCCAATTTGGATTTGTTTGCTGTTTCCTCATAATTAGATTGCGATCATGCATCTTTGACAGAGACAACAAAAAATGTAATGTTCAGGTTTTCTTATTGTGCCCCATTTGTGTGGCTCATGATTTTAATTTGTTCCCCTACTGTGATTTTATGTTTACTTATTTGATTAAGGAGGTGTTTGCCAGTCATTCATGTCCATTATACACTTACTCCTTTCCTCTAGTAAAAGAATGTTTGGAGTATGGTTTCAAAGGGGTACTTGGAAACTATTCTTTTTAAAAAAAATAAAATTAGTTTATTTAATTTGAATAGACCCATGGTTTGCATTCTTAGGCAATAGATTATAATTTACTATTACCATTATTTATTTATTTGATAGTTTTATTGAGATAAAACATAAATAACAAAATTTACTATTTTAGCCCTTTAAAGTGTACATTGTTGCCATTTTTAATTTTGATGTTCATATAGTCCCAGGTTTGACCATTGGGCTCTTAATGTGCTGGGCTCCCGTCTTTTGACATGTCCTCGTCTTTCTTTGAGTACTTCCTTGTTTTCTGACTTGAAAAGATGCCCTACACTGATCATTTATCTTCCTTTCTCTGGACTGGGAATTATCCACTTATAATAAGGAGAAGCATATTTCAAAACCTTAAAAAAATGATTTTATTCATTATTTTTAGAGAGAGGGGCAGGGAGGGAAGAAGAAAGGGAGAGAAGTATCTGTGTATGGTTGCCTTTACCTGTCTCCAGTTATAGACCTGGCTGGAGACCTGGCTTGCAACCTGGTGATGTGCCCTGGCTGGGAATCGAACCAGTGACCTTTGGTTTCACAGGCTGGCACCTATCTACTGAGCCACACCAGCCAGGGCTATTTCAAACCCTTCTAATGGAGAAATGTGATTAACAACCTAAAATTTGGTTGGAAGTATACTTACTGCTATTTTGATAGCTGTGGCCTCCTGGTGGACAAATGTAGGAGAGTGTGTTTGTATCTGTACGCACTTGCATCTATATTCACTTCTGTATCTGTTTATCTAGAATTACATGAGTTCACATCACTGTATCAGTCAGTCTAATTAATCTGACTTCATTGGCTTCAGATTCGTTTTCCCTATACCATTAAATTTGCTTTTCTCTGATAGTGAAGAACCTTGTTTTCATTATCCCTAATTTATTTGTTTCCATTATCATTACTTGTTTGATCCACCTCTTTCTATATATATATTCACTCTCTCATCCCTAGGCTCCTTTGCATAGGTCCTATTACCTGCTGTTGCTCTGATAACCCCATGCCAGGTTATTCTTATGTGAGGACACTTTCTTACCCAGTTTTGGATTTAGCTGTCAACATTTTATTTCAGGAAGTAGGACATGAGTAAACATGAGCAAATAGCCTTTTTTTTTTTTTTTAACTTTTTAATTGCTTTTTTTAGCCCTAGATGCTCGCCTAGAAGTTGGACTTGAACAGCAAGCAGAACTTATGTTGAAAATGATGTCCACCTTGGAAGCAGATTCCATTTTACAGGCATTAACAAATACATCTCCCACATGTAAGTAAAAGTCACTGTTTTTACACTATTGCAGTTTTTAAAATTCCATGTATGGTGTGAGTTTGAATGAGCAAAATGTATAGCATCTCCGTTTTGCCAGATTAGTAGCAAGTTGAGAAATAGGGCAAAGGGTTAATGGGTTGGGAGAGTGGAGGGAACAAAAGGCCTCTATGTATCGTTCTTAAATTTATCCAAAAAAAACGGATCATGTTTTTATTACTGTGGTGTTGTGAGGTTATCAAAATTTTTAGGGAAGGCTGTTAACTAGCTGCCTTTGAATTCATTGCATTATATCCAAATTTGTGATAAAGTGGATTCTTTATTAGTAACATCTTTATTATGCCTAAAGACTAGGATGGAAAACCTAGGTAAGGATGAAAGCCAAGTGGGCCTAATTGAAATATAGAATTGAAAGGATTTACTACCTAATCCAGAACAAAGGAAGGCAAAGTTTTTATAATGAAGAACCTGAGAGTAAATATTTTAGGCTTTCCGGGGCATGTGGTGGGTGGTAGCAACTGCACAGCTCTGCCTTTGTAGCAGTAAAGCAGCCACAGACTAAATATAATGAATGAAAATGGCTGTTAGAGACACCGTGTTACAGAATCAGGTGGCCTGCCGGATTTTCCGTCAGGCCATGGTTTGCTGACCCTTGATGTACCATGGTAGACTTGGGTTGATCTGTTCCATCAGGTGAGTCCAGGTTAGATAGTAGCTTAGCAGCCTGTCTCTCAAAGACAAAGATTGAGGAGCTTTCCCGAGAAAAATGGTGAAACACCCCCTCCCCCCTTTGCCAAAGTCTATCAGTCACTTTACCTTCACTGGGTCATAGTGATTAACCAGGTAGAGAAAGTAATTAGAACCTAGGAAGAGCATCATGTCCATCTATGAAGGGGGAGTTCACAGCCCATTTTTATAGAGAAATTTGAAAGGGTTTTATTCTTTCTCTTTTTTCTTTTTTAAAGATTTGATTTATTATTTTTAGAGAGAGGGGAAGGTAGAGAGGCAGAGAGGGAGAGAAACATCAATGTAAGGTTGCCCTTCATCTGCCTCCAGCTAAGGACCTGGCTGGAGATCTGGCTTACAACCTGGTTATGTGCCCTGGCTGGGAATTGAACCAGGGGTCTTTGGGTTCACAGGCTGGCAACTTATCTACTATGCCACCAGCCTAAGCTGAAAGGGTTTTAGATCTTCCTATATTAAATTAAATTAAATTCTTTCATTGCAAACTTTATTTCCTGCCTTAGGAAAAAGAGAAAAAAAATAGAAGATGGTTTAGTGTTCTATAATCTTAGTAGTGGCACACTAATATTGTTATCTCTGGTGTAATCAGGGGAATCCCATTTGTTGGGCTAGCCTCTTCATGACCATAGACAGCTTAGTGTTGCCAGAAGTAGGTTTTTTTTTTTGCTAACTACTCTAAAAAAAAAATACTCCATCGTTTATTAGAAGGTCCTTTGGTAATTTGTATCTGCTTCTCAACATATTCTATCTTTAGATTATTCTCATGTGCAGAACAGTGTCACCCCCTTTATGTATTTTTTTAAAAATTTTTATTTATTATTTTTAGAGAGAGAAGGGAAGGGAGAGAGGCAGAGAGACATCAATGTATGGTTGCCTTTCACCTGCCTCCAGCTATAGACCTGGCTGGAGACCTGACTTGCAGCCTCGTTATATGCCCTGGCTGGGGAATCGAACCAGCAACCTTTGGGTTCTCAGGCCAGCGCCTTATCCACTGAGCCACCAGCTAGAGCTTACCCGCTTTAATATAACAACTTTAAATATATGAAGAACTGCTCTTAGAGTCCCTCTGTTTCTCTGCTCCCCGTGAATTATATTTATTTAATTTGCCTGGTGCATGCCCTGGACATCAGGATTTTTTGATGCTTCTCAGGTAATTAAATGTGTAGTCCTCATTAAGAATCAATAGACTAGATAGTCCATGCTACTCCCTGCTGGCCAGTCTGTGGCCTGCCAAGTTGCACGTGGACCAGAGCACCATGGAGGCCTCACGCGGAGGAGTGAACACAACTGGTGGGCGCATGCCACACAAATACTTCTAGACATTCAGGGTCGGGGGGAAAAAAGAAATAAAAAGAATCAGTAAACTGGAGTCTGGATTATTTTAAAACCACTTTCTTAAGATTAGTTAAGAATCCCCCCCCCCTTTTCTTTTCCTCTTTATTAATTATGAAAAAAATGAAAATAAAAATTGCTAGAGGTAAGGTTCCTTTCCTTTGATGGACAAGTCCTGTGAATTTGTAAGCTTCTCTGTTGATCATCTTTTTGACTTTCAAGCAATGTTGTAAAAACAAGTTTTCAAATAATAACGAGTCATTTAAAAGAATGCAATTTAATTAAAAAAAAACAAACGATCTTCACTTACCTTACATAGTAATAGCTAGTTAGTATTTCTCCTGATGCTTTGTGTATAAAATCATAATTGTGTTTAATTTTCAGTATCACAGTCTCCCACTGGAACAGATGATTCACTTCTAGGGGGTTTACAAGCAGCGAACCAATCCAACCAGCTTATTATACAGTTATCATCTGTCCCAATGTTAAATGTTTGTTTCAACAAACTTTTTTCCATGCTTCAAGTCCATCATGTTCAGGTATGACTTCAGGAGAAATAGTGCCTTTTTAGACATTATTACCAGCCTGATAAAAAGAGAAAAGTGACTGGGGCGTTCATTCTCAACCTAACAGGGATGATTTCTGTATCATGCTCAGATGGAAAAATATTGGAGTTGCTTTCATAACTACAGCTCATCAGTGATAGGGCATACATCTTCTTTAGGATTCTAATCCTTACTGATTAGATCCCACTACAGTTGACTCTTGAGCAACGTAGGGGTTAGGGGTTCTGAACCCCTACACAATTGAAAATTCACATGTAACTTTTGACTACCTAAATATTTACTAATTGCCTGATGCCAACCAGAAGACTTAGTGATAACATAAACTGTTGATGATCACGTATTTTGTATGTTGTATTTATTTCTATGCTATATTCTTACAGTAAACTAGAGAAAAAGTGTTACTAGGAAAATCTTAAGAGAAAATATGTTTGCATACTTGCTGAAAAAATAATGCATATAAGTGGATCTGCATAGATCAAACCCATGTTGTTCTGGGGTCAACTATATATTACAGTTTCAATACCCTTGTTATTTAAACAATTGAATCACCTCTTTTAAGTCAGAAAACCATTTCTGTTAGGTAAATTATACATTTTAATTCAGTTAAATTTTATTTCATTAGGAATTTTAAGATGTGTTTGCTTCTCAATTGAATTGAAATAACCAAATATTGAATAGAGAAATTAGCCTTAATTATGAGGATTCATATGTAAGACTTTGAATAGTATTTCTTGTAATAGGTGCATTTTCTGTCAATTTTTATTCTTTTTCAGTTGGAATCACTTCTCCAATTGTGGCTCACATTGAGCCTGAATTCTAGTTCATCTGGAAACAAAGAGAATGGAGCCGACATTTTTTTATATAATGCTAATCGAATACCTGTCATTTCATTAAATCAAGGTATTGTTAATTTGAAGGAAAATTGTTAATATAGCATAAATAGTATGCTAAAAATTAATGATTAGGTCTAGGTACTGTATACTTTGACTTTGTCATAAGGATTATGTGCTAGTGAAAAACTTTTAATACACTGACATAATTAGTAGAAAAGAAAGTAGAAAACTTTTCTGTGATCTATATTATTTTATGCCTGTGTGCAACTAAAATTACATTGTTCCATTAATCTTTACATGGATTCCCTTTAAGTATGATCTTATTCATAGGGCTATTTTGTTGCAATTGTTTTGTTTTTTTTTTTTAATGTGAATTTGCTTCTAGAGGAATTGGTAAGTTGGGAAAGGATAGTAACTTCCCATACACATTGAGTTTTTTCCTTTGGCAAATGCAAGAATGTGGAAACTAGATTAAAATCCTCAACAGGAATAGAACTAGCCTTCAGGTCTCATGAGAAGGATCTATGTTAGTTATATTTTAGGAAAGGTGAAAATGATTTATTCCTAGTGATTTCTCCCTATAGAGGGGCACCCTGTATTTTGCATGGCTGCCACATGACCTACGTCTTCCAGCCTTAGTGACAGTCACACTTATGTCTGCATTATTTCAGCGAGACCAGACTAGCATTAATCTGTTTCCATCTTGTCTCTGCCCCCATTGCCTTTTAAAATTTGGCTATTACCAAAAAATATTAAACATAAGTAGATAGTTAAAGCAATGATTTGTCAGTATTCAAATTAAAAATTTGTTTCAACTTTTACAATTGATTTTTTTGTTTATTTGAAATAGAATACATAGAAAGCCTATACATTACAGTTAATTATGTTTTATTTATTTATTTATATACTTATTTTTTTATTTATATTTTTCATAGGGAGAAAGGGAGAGAAACATTAATGTATGGTTGCCATTCACCTGCCTCCAGCTAAGGACCTGGCTGGAGACCTGGCTTGCAACCTGATTGTGTTGCCCTGGCTGGGAATTGAACCAGCAACCTCTGGGTTTGCAGGCCTGCGCTTTATCCATATTGCCACTAGCCAGGGCGTAATTATATTTCTGAAATCTCTTTTAATCTCAGTAGTTCCCTCCATGTCTTTTTTTTTTTTTAAAGATTTAATTCATTATTTTTTAGAGAGAAGGGCAGGGTGGGAGGAACAAAGGGAGAGAAACATTAATGTATGATTGCCTTTCACCTGCCTCCAGACCTGGCTGGAGACCTGGCTTGCAACCTGGTTATGTGCCCTGGCTGGGAATCAAACCAGCGACCTTTGGGTTTGCAGGCTGACGCCATTCCACTGAGTTGGCAGCCAGGACCTTCCGTGTCTTTTTTTTATTCCTTTGCAAAGACATTTGTCAACAAGTTTTGCTGTATTTTTCCCCCATTTCCCATTGTCCTTTTTCTTCATGATTATACCTCTGATGTCCTCTACGTTGCCTTTAAATTGGTAGCTGCTATAAATTGGAGTAAATTGAAACCTGATCTGATTTGAGGAATGTAAGGCATTTTTCATAGGTTATTGCTTTTTACAATAACCGGTGTTGATATTTAATGCTTAAGAGTCCTTAACAATTCACTAGATGTTTCAAAATGAAGATAGGCTAATTCTGTCAGGCCTTCTTTATTTATTACCTGAAATACCCCCAGAAAGAGAAACAACATTTTGTATTATGTCACCTTCTGATGATACAGTTTTTATAATAAAAGCAGGAAAAATGCTGGGAGGTTTTCCTTTTTTAGAATTAGTTTCTAAAATGAACTGGTTCACATGCAGTCTCTTTATGGTCTGTACGTTTCTTTATTATATATCTGTATCAGTTTATAGGTTTTAAAATATTTCTTACGCTTTTATTACAATTGTAATTCTTATTGATGCTAATAATGTATCATTTGTGGCAAGTAAGATACCCTTTTTAGTTTTTTTGGGGGGTGGTGTTAAAAAATTCTTGACTATTTCTGTTAGTTTGTAGTGTGAAAACTGCCCCAGATTGTATTTTGTGCCTGAGATCTGCAATGAGCTGCTTTTACAGGATGTTTTAAGAACACCATCTGGGCACTTGATTGTGTTGCTTTTTGAATAACTGTTTTGGCTTCTCCAACTGGCACAGGTGCTTCTTATCTTATCGGGGCCTTGCAAGCAGCCTGATTACGTTTTAGTTTGTGCTTTGTGGGGTGGTTGCGTTGGTTTTGATTGGTCTAGCCTAAGCCTGTTTGTCCAGTAAGCCTTATTATTTTCAATTTTGAGTTTTGCAGAATGTGAGGATTTTTAGTAAAACATAGATAAATTCTGTTTCAGTAAAAATACCTATAGTTTGGAAAGAGCAACAAATTTACAGTGATGTATGTGTCATCAGCTGAGCTTTAGACTGCCATAAAATTTATTGACACGTCAATGCTTTTGTTCTATTTAATGAGGAACTCTTTCATTTTTATGTCTTGGGGACAGTAGGTAGTGAGCTGATTTAAAGAAATGTTTTTGAATTCATTCTTTTTATTTTTAATTCTTAGTAAACATTTGCTTCTTCTGCATGAAAATTTCACCCTTTCTTTCTTTCTCTTTTTACATAGCATCAATAACTAGCTTTCTCACAGTGTTAGCTTGGTATCCCAATACCTTGCTCCGGACATGGTGCCTTGTGCTTCATAGTCTGACGATCATGACGAACATGCAGCTTAATCGTAAGCAAAGTTTATTCTCTTAAATTTATTTATTCCTTTAAATCTCTGATATATTCATTATTATTATTTTTTTAGATTTTATTTATTATTTTTAGAGAGAGGGGAAGGGAGAGAGGCAGAGAGGGAGAGAAGCATCCATGTATGGTTGCCTTTCTCCTGCCTCCAGCTACGGACCTTGCTGGAGACCTGGCTTGCAACCTGTATTCATTATTCTTGCTATCAGCATCTTTTAAAAGCTTTTTCTAAGAAATGATAGTTATGAAAATTACTGAGTTTCTTACTTGAATGTGTACCTTAATTTATTGTTATATATTGTATACTTAGTTCTTGTTTATGTTGATAAAATACCCATATGTACCATTACCAGTTCAAATTGTATTTTTACCTTCTGAAAACTTAATAGTTATTAATATAAAGTTACTTTTAGGCTAGAAAATCAAATATTTAATAGTAATTATGTCTTATGTTGGTTACTCTGTTTAAGTACCTTTCTATTTAAAAATGATTTATTCATTATAATATTTGCTAGCTATGTTTGTTGTATAGCTAGATTTCTCAGTTTTTTTCATATTAAAACCTATATTAACTGAACATAATTGATTTTTCTCAGATTATGATGTACTATTAACTTTTTTGTTTTCACACCCACCTCTTATTCTATTTTAGTTAAGATAGTAAAAGAATATTTTTTTCTTAAATATATTTTATTTTGCTATTACAGTTGTCCCAGTTTTCCCCTCTTTGTCCTCTTCCACCCAGTACCCCATTTTCTCTAGCAATGCCCCCTTTAGTTCATGTACATGTGTCATGCATATAAGTTCTTTAGAATTTCTGAATGTTCTGAGAAAGGAACTTTGAGAACTTTCTGTAGCTTTTGTATCCTAAAGCCATGAAAATACCCTCCTATATTCTACAGCGCTTACTAGTTTTAATTTTCATGTTTAACTCTTGGTTTTTATCTAGCATTCTTGAGGTATTTGCGATAGGGATCAAAGTTCATATTAGAAAGCAAGGACTAACCTTGTGAATTGAAATCTTTATTCTATCTGAGGTTATGACAACAGAAGGTTGGGTTTTTTCTGTTTGGTCTTAATTTTGTTAAATAGAAAGCTCTGTGATGTTGATAAAGATGTTAATTTAAATCATTACTTAGCATTAGAATTCCATTTTCTAATTTGGTACATATTTTGCAAATATGGGATTAAAAGCATGACTATATTGATAACTAAAGATAGATTTAACCCAAAGGCAATTTTATTCAGTTCAGAAAACTAGTGGCTGTGTTGCTTGTGAATTGTTGAACAGTGTGCAACTTTTAAACAAGTGACACAGAAAAGTGAATGAATTTTTTCCTCAATTTAAAAAGCTGGGTTTAAAATTTACCTTTGCCCTGCCTGGTGGCACAGTGGATAAGGTGCCAACCTGCAAACCCAAAGGTCGCTGGTTCGATTCCCCAGCCAGAGCACCATAACTAGGTTGCAAGCCAGGTCTCCAGCCAGGTCCTTAGCTGGAGGCAGGTGAAAAGCAGCCGTACATTGATGTTTTTCTCCCTCTCTTCCTCTCTCTGAAAAATAATACATCAAATCTTTAAAAAAATTTTTTTACCCCTTAAAGTATATCTCTTATTTCTGGAAGAGGAATTGGTTTACCAAAAGACATTAAACATTTAGTTACTTCTTTTCCACATGACTTTGTAATCAGTAAGATGCACATAAAACTGGGTATTTTCACAACTGAAGTAGGAGAGAGGCAGGTGATCTTCGGTAGATGAAAATAGAGAATGTGTCCATCTCAGTCAATTCAGACCCTTTAGGTGAGCTTGAAACTAAAAGATGTTTCAAATGCTGTGTTTTCTTGTTTTAGAGTCCATTTTTAAAGAACTTTTGTTTTCTACTGTTTTATAGCTGGTTCCAACAGTGCCATTGGCACTCAGGACACTACTGCCCATCTGTTGGTTTCTGATCCAAACCTGATTCATGTTTTAGTGAAATTTCTTTCTGGCACCAGTCCACATGGAACAAATCAACATAGTCCACAGGTAATATGACTGGAAACTGATGATAAGCCCATATTATCCAATTAAAATGTTAATAAAGAAAAACTGCAATGTACCTAACTATGTAAGGTTGTTATTGCCACACTATTAACTAATAATAGTCTTTTATGTATAGTGTAATAAAATATTTTGAATTACTTGTAATAATAAGACACATTGAAACAGTTATTGGGAGTTATAAGTTTTCTGTTGTATTTTTGGGATTGATTTTGTATAATTTAACAAACAATTCTAAATAAATACTAGAAAATCATGGAAGCATTTCAAAAACATTTGGAATTAAAGTTTTTAAAAATAATGCATCATTTTTAATGACTTATATTGGAATTGACAATTCTTTAACTTGTTTTATATTACTTTATTTAACAAAGTAAGATGTATCAGCTTATAATAATTTTTAGCCTTGTAATGATTTCCTTTGTATCATTTTAAGTTCTTGTTGTGTTGTGCTACTTTAAAAAATATTTTTACTTCAGTGTATTTCTTTACACATAAAAATATATTTAATATTCATAGAATCTTCTTAATGGAAGTTATTCAAGGTTATCTTTTAATACTTATGTGCTAGGTCAAGGTACTGCTCTAGATACTAGAGATATAAGTAGTTACCAAAACCAACACTCTTCCTGGTTGGAGCTTAAATTCTGTACACTTTGTGTTTTTATTTTATTTTTTTATTTTTATTTTTATTTTGGAGGGGGCGGGGAGGGAGAGAGACATTAATATATGGTTGCCTTTCACCTGCCTCCAGCTTGGCTGGGGACCTGGCTTGCAACCTGGTTATGAGCCCTGGCTAGGAATTGAACCAGCGACCTTTGGGTTTTGTAGGTCAAGGCCTTACCTACGGTGCCACCAGCCAGGGCTGGAGCTTAAATTCTGATGGATACATACTGAATATACTTTAATTTTGTAGATCATAATGAAAATACATTAGACCAGGAAAAGAATGAGAAAGAAAAAGAAATAATTATTTGCAGTTAAATTGGGTCGGAGTTTTGGTGAGAACAGAGGCAGGTTTTCAAGTGGTTGATGTATTATTATGAGTATAAAGATTGCATCTAACTTCCATTATTAAATATAAGAAAACGTGCATTATCTGCATTGACTTCAGTTATACAGCTAGCTAGCGGTAGAGCTTAGGTGCCATTGTATAAAACAGTGTTTTATACATTTTTAACAAAAGGCATCGTAAGTTATTGAGAAATAAAACTTTTCTTGGATATTGTGGTTTTATAGAGGAAGTTTGGTTATGAGTTAAAATATATTAAAAATTAAGTTTATGTAACTTTAAAAGTATTACAAAACAAACCTCATGGTACTACTAGTGTGATTCTATCATCTCTTTCATTGATGAGAAGGAAGTTTGGGAAAGTAGTTTTTTATAAATTGGTACAGGTTTGTTCTTAGCTTTAGGCATTTTGTTTGTAGTTTTGGTGTTTCTTTTTTCTCCCCATTAACTTTACTTTTTGCCTTGCCAGTCATTAGAAGCATGACCATTTGTGGCTTAATCTCTTAAGTTCTTTTGTTTTCAAATTGGACAATTAATAAGGTTGTGAAAGTCAATGCATAACATTTTTGTGTTTTTGAAAGAGATAATGTGTAATTCAGGTTAATCTTTTTATCTGTATTGATTTAAATAAACCTGATATAAAGTGTTCTGAACCATAATGTAAAGTTATTAATCTTTAATTTTTAATTTAAAATAAACATATGAAGACCTACAAAATTAATTGGTTTCCTGCTATTATTGTTAATATTTTTATTTTGCATAGGAAAAATTACAACAGTGCAGCATTTCATTTAAGTTTTGATACTTTTAAAAATGAGTGATTCTAACTTGGCTGGTGGCTCACTGGATAGGTACTGGCCTGTGAACCCAAAGGTCGCTGGTTCAGTTTCCAGCCAGGGCACATAACCAGGTTGCAAGCCAGGTCTCCAGCCAGGTCCGTAGCGGGAGGCAGGTGAGAGACATTGATGCTTCTCTCCCTTTCTTCCTCCCTCCTGGCCCTTCTATCTGAAAATAACAAAATCTCAAAAAAAAGAAATCATAAATGAATGGATAATTCTGTAAATGGTATCACTAAGCAGTTTTAAATGAAATTTCATTTCTTTTTTAGGTTGGTCCAACAGCCACACAAGCTATGCAAGAGTTTCTTACCCGATTACAAGTACATCTTTCTTCAACATGTCCTCAAATATTCAGTGAATTTTTACTCAAGCTAATTCATATACTTTCAACAGAAAGGTAAATTTCAATGGATACAAATATTTCTGATTTGTAAGCAACATGTATTGCTCCAAATGAACTTTTCCCTCACCATTTTTAGGGATGTAGCTGGGAACAGATGAACAGTAGGGTATTAAGATTAAGGAGAGAAAAGTTTTATAAATGTTTCCCTGTTTATTTCATTTTGTTTTATTCTAGCTCTCCCAGATGGTGAAATCTATTACGAAAGGAATATAGTGTGTCAAGTTTTTGCTTGGCTTGAATGTTTTATTAGATATTCTAAACCCTTTAGGTGAAGTATATTTGAATTTGTTTAAATTGCTTTAGAATGCAGACAGAGAATTAAAGCTACCAATGGTTTCATTTGAAACCAGTATAGTGTAATAAGAAAACATGAAAAAGTAAGCTTAAAAAGTTACACACTAATTTCATATAGAAGTCATAAATAAAAATTTTTTTAACACTGCATCTTCCGGTAAAGACAGGAAGACCTACTAGACAAATTCAAAAGAAAGCTGTAAGACCTAACTGGTATGGCTCGGTGGATTGGCACCGTACTGCCAACCCAAAGGTCTCTGGTTTGATTCCCAGGCAGGGCACATAATCAGGTTGCAAGCTGGGTCTCCAGTCAGGTCCCCAGCAAGAGGCAGGTGAAAGGCAACTATACATTGATGTTTCTTTCCCTTTCTTCTTCCGTCCCTGCCCTTCTATCTAAAAATAATGAATAAAAAATCTTTAAAACACAAAAAGCTGTAAGCACTGAAAAAGAAATTTTTAATGAAATCAGGCAGTATATTAGAAGTATAAATTTTGGCTATGATAGGTTGCTTCTTAAAATGCATGCCTGAATATCATATTTATTGTATTACATGAATCATTTTTATGATATGGGTATTTCATAAAATCCAACATTACATTCTGATGAGAACTTTTAATACAATTTAAACAGTATCATCTTATTTAAAGTTTAAAAAACTGGATGATGGACAAATCAAACTCTTAACATGTTTGATTACTTAGATTTTTTTCTTTATCAAACATAAAAGGTGTTCTTTGCTATCTTTATTACTTTATTTCATTCTGAAAGTGCAAGAGAATTTAAATTTTAAAATATACATAAGGAAATGGTTAAGATGATAGATTACATGACTTTTTAAAATTAATTTGAAAATGGTAAAGTATGTAGTTTATAACATAAATGATTTGTCCACAATGGTTGTTTTTTAGAAAGTAATGTATGATCCTTGTATAAAAATTAACATGCAAAATTTACATGGAGCTATACTTATATTTGTGCAGAAAATTTAATTTCAAGCTACTTTCTGCATTTGTGTTTACTTCCATCTTATGAGCATTTTAAACACCAGTAGGGTTTTAGTTCAACTTTCTTTGTAGTACTCATATACATAATTAAAGGGACAAGAATGGGTGATTCACAACACCAAGGCCATACCATTATGATTTGTATACATTTATTTGCGGAACACGAACAGGAAGATTTTGTATGAAATGTAAAATCAGCTGATAAGCAAAAATCAGTTACCATTTATTTTGTTTTATTTCAAGTAGGCTTTTTGCAAACTGTGAGAACTTGCAACATACTTATTAGGTATCGGCTTGAGCGTAGTTCTGTTGTGTAGGGTTGTACACAGTAGAACCATACTAAAGGAAAGATTTTCATACGAAAATTCATCTGCCCTAACATTTTTTTACAGAAGTATCAATATAGTTTTTAGCTACATGGTATGTCTTTGTAAGTGGGTATATTTATGTGTTTTACATTTCTCAAAAAGTAATTAGGTGGGTTTTTTTTTCCAGCCACTCTTCCACTCTAACAAACCCTATAAATTTTCTAGCAGTTTCTTTTTCTTTGGTTATTGATTGATTGATTTTATTTATTTATTACTTTTAGAAAGAAGAGTAGGGAGGGAGGAAGAAAGGGAGAGCAGCATTAATGTATGGTTGCCTTTCACCTCCCGCCAGCTACGGACCTGGCTGGAGACCTGGCTTGCAACCTGGTAATGTGCCCTGAATGGGAATCGAACCAGCGACCTTTGGGTTCATAGGCTGGTTCTATTCTACTGGGCCACAACAGCCAGGGCTTCTTGGGTTATTATTTTTTTTGTAAAGATTATATTTATATATTTTAAGGCAGGGGGAAAGGGAGGGAGAAAGGGAGAGAAACATCAGTGTGTTGTTGCCTTTCTCACGTCCCTAGTGGGGACTTGGCCCACAACTGTCCGGTTTGCAGGCCAGCTCTTAATGCTGTGAGCCACAGCCCCAGAGCAGTTCTTATTTTTTATTTATTTTTTAAGATTTTATTATACTTATTTTTAGAGCATCATTGTGTTAGAGAAATATCAATCAAATGCTCCTCACAACCCTCATCTGGCCTGCAACCCAAGCATTTGCACACTGGGAATCTCCAACCAGCAACTTACTAGTTTGCAGATACTCAGTCCACTGAGCGATGTCAACTAGGGCTCTAGCAGTCTCTCCAACTGGATCTTTAAGGGTCTCCCTCATGAATAGTTTCAGTTTTTTGTTTCGTTTGTTGTGTATATTCTTTTTTTTTTTTTTTTTTTTTTTTAAGATTTTTATTATTTCCAGAGAGAGAGAAACACCAATGTACAGTTGCCTTTCACCTGCCTCCAGCCATTGACCTGGCTGGAGACCTGGCTTGCAACCTGGTTATGTGCCCTGGCTGGGGAATTGAACCAGCAACATTTGGGTTCAGAGGCCTGCGCCTTAACCACTGTGCCACCAGCCCGGGCTGTTGTGTATATTTTAAAGAAAGTCTCTAGCATCTTGATGAATTAGCCAGCAGATCCTCAGTTAATTTAATAATGTATTCAGTTGGCCTAAAAGTTCATTTAGTTTTTTCTGTATTTTGCCTCTAGTAGTGCTTAGTTGTCTTTAACTTCATTCAAGACAATTTGGTTAGTTTGTATTGTAACAGCTGTCCTGTTGGCATGCATTAAAAATGTAAAACTGGCTGTGGCTGGTGTAGCTCAGTGGATTGAGTGCCTGCCTATGAGGGAGCAGATTGCTGGTTTGATTCCTGGCCATGGCACAGGCCTGGGTTGCAGGCCAGTTCCCCTCACTTGGGGGTGCATGAGAGGCAGCCACACATTGATATTCCTCTCCCTCTCTTTCTCCTCTCCCTCCCTTACCCTCTCTCTAATAATAGTAACTTTTTTTTTTTAAAAAACCTTATTACCAAAATTGGTGAATTTTTCTGTGGCAATTTTAATGTTGAAAAACCTTTTTCTGTGTAATTTTTGGATAATTTTTCTTAAAACTTTTAAATTATTTTTAGAGATAAGGGCAGGGAGGGAGGAAGAAAGGGAGAGATACATCAATGTATGGTTGGTTGCCTTTCACCTGCCTCCAGCTGGGCATCTGTCTAGAGACCTGGCTTGTAACCTGGTTATGTGTCCCAACTGGGAATTCAGTGACCCTTGGGTTTGCAGGCTGATGCCAGTCCACTGAGCTAAACCAGCCAGGGCAGATTAAGTATTTTTTTGATGATTTCATTTTGTTTCCACTCTTGGTTTATTATATTCAACTAATTTTGATTTTAGTGTTTATGCTAGCTCTACAATATCTTTTTTCATCACAGTCTACCTTAACTTAAATATAATCACAGCAGTACGTTTCTAATTTCTTACATATATCAGAACTTTACAATATATTTCTAATTTATTTCTCCTATTGTTTCTCATGTAGTTGTCATGTGTTTATTCTCTACACACAAAATACATTTCTATATATTTTTGCTTCAGATAAATGTATTTTTAGACACTGAAGAAAATGGTATTTTTGCTTGGAAAGGGAAAAGCCTTTTATAGGGAGATGAGTGTATTTGAGTCCCTCTTTTCAGGAGTTGAGTTGGGTTTAGCTTTTGTTGTTGCTGTGGTTACCTTTAGTGTTAAATCAGCTTCAAACTGATATAGTTACTTCTATGTCTTTAAGGGACAGGATGCAGATGTCTTGTTTCCAGTGTTATTGTTCCATCCTCAGTTTTTGTTTTGAGCAGGAGTGCATTTCCTTCTTTCCAGTGGTGGAAAACAGCCAATCATATTTGAAGTTTTAGATTTTTTGTTACCCCAGGTCAAATACATAGTGTCTTCCAGTTCCATTTTTCTTATCTGACATATATAGGTGTCCTACCATTCAATCCTATACTGACACTATCCAAAGTTAGCACCAGATTCAAAGGTTTAACTGCTCAGTTTTATAAGACTGCTTTCACATCAGAGGGTAGTTGCAAGTCCCAGGTCCCCAGAATACCCACAATAAATTTGGCTACAAGTTCAGGGCTTCTCCCAATTCTTCAGGTTTGATAATTATCTAGGACAACTCACAGAACTCAAGAAAAACACTTTACTTATGTCTACTAGTTTATTACTAAGCATGTAACTCAGAATTGGCCATGGAATTGATGCATAGGACAGGGTGTATGGAGGTGGTGGGGGAGGGATGCCTTTAAGTAGATGTGAACTCCAAGGGTACTGTGGTATTGCATTTTACAATTTTAGCAGAATTCTTTGTAGCCATTTGTATATTGTTTGTGTCTGATTTTAGTAAATCTTACCACAGGAAAGCCAGTGCTTACATTCTGTCTCCTTGGAGGTGCCTGCCTTTTGGATATCAGGCTTTTGGTACTGTTTGACCTTAGTGATCTAATGGGTTCAAGAAAAGTTGACTTTAGTTAGCTTACCTTTTTCTTGTTAAGTGTGAGGAAATTATTTTAGGTATAAGCAGAAATCGAGAGCATGTTCTTTTTATGCTTAAGAATTATTTGAATCTCTGCCTGCGAACCCAAAGGTTGCTGGTTTGATCCCCAGCCAGGACAACATAATTAGGTTGCAAGCCTGGTCTCCAGTCAAGTGTGCAGCTGAAGGCAGGTGAAAGGCAACCATACATTGATGTTTCTTTCCTTCTCTGCCTCTCTCCCTTCCCCTCCCTCTGAAAATAATGGATAAAATCTTTAAAAATAAAATAAGAATTATTTGAATCTTAATTTTTGAAATAAAAATCAGCAGGTACTATTTTAAAAAGCTACATTTGAGGATATAACAGAACAGCTCATTGAAAAACACTTGGGTTAATTAGAAAGAGAGAGAGAGAAAGATAAAGAGAATCAAGTTGTTGCCCTAATTTATGGATTCATTCAATGATTGATTCTTGAATAGAACCTGCAACCATGGCATATTGGCTCAACACTAACTAGCTGAGCTACCTGGTTAGGGCCACATTATAGCTCATTTCATTATAAGGAGTGCCTTGTGATATATAAATATTTAGTCTGTAGCTTCAGAGTCATCTGTTTTATTACTTGTGCTTTAGTTTTCTATGTGGACAGAGAGAAGGACCTGGTCCACAACACCCAGGCATGTACCATAAGTGGGAGTCGAACTGGTGAGCTTTTGGTTTGCAGGCCATTGCTCAGTCCACTGAGCCACCCTTGCCAGGGCTAATTATTGTTTAGCTTTATTGTTTTGTGTTGTTTACTTCAAAAGATTTTTAAGTGGATTAATTTGTAATTCTCTGTTCTCTGCAGGGGTGCCTTCCAGACAGGACAAGGACCTCTTGATGCCCAAGTAAAACTCTTAGAATTCACTCTGGAGCAGAATTTTGAAGTTGTTTCCGTTAGTACTATTTCTGCTGTGATAGAGTCTGTCACCTTTTTAGTGCACCACTATATCACTTGCTCTGACAAAGTCATGTCTCGGAGTGGATCAGATAGCTCCGTGGGTGCTCGAGCCTGCTTTGGGGGACTCTTTGCTAATCTCATTCGTCCAGGCGATGCAAAAGCAGTTTGCGGAGAAATGACAAGAGACCAACTCATGTTTGATTTGTTAAAACTGGTTAACATTTTAGTACAGCTTCCTCTTTCGGGCAATAGGGAATACAGTGCAAGAGTGTCTGTGACCAACAATACAACAGACAGTGTTTCAGATGAAGAAAAAGTCTCAGGAGGCAAAGATGGTAATGGAAGCAGTAGTGGTATTCCAGGATCACCTGCATATGTTGCTGACTTAGTGTTAGCCAACCAACAGATTATGAGCCAGATTTTGTCTGCTCTTGGCCTCTGTAATAGTAGTGCTATGGCGATGATCATTGGTACGTATGGAGAATATTCATCTTTTATTTCTAGTGCTAAAAACTTTTCTTTAGCTATATATGAATTCATTTTCTTTTTTACTTTATACTGAAGAGCTATTTTACTTTAAACTTCTTAGCATGACTGGTTTGTATGAGGGGAAACTTTTGTAGAGTGGCTTAAACCCATAAATTAAATTGAAATATTGGAAAATTAAAGTGAAATTTAAAAAAACTAGAAAATAGTAACAAAATAATGAATTAAGAAAAGTATCAGTCTTATAAGGCAGGTATTGTGATTTATAACCACATATTTATGATGTTTTAGAGAAGAATTTTACATTCAGTTTTTTATTAGAGAATCAGTAAGATTTATTCACATTTTCTTAGAAGTCAAATATGAAATTTTATTCAGAGTGTAACATTTCCTATGATATGTGAGTATATCAATGTAAAACATACACTGTTGCTTAAGTTTTCTACCTCTTTGAAAGCTAATAGAGTGTGTCAATTCTTTAAAAATAAAACTTTTGTAAATTGTGACAAAATCCATTTCTAAAATATTTTTGCTTGTAGGTGTGTTTTTGTATAAAGGAAACAATCATTGTTTTTCTTTTCTTTCTCTTTCTTTTCTCTCTTGTTTGTTTTTTAAAGATGTATTTTTTAAAAAAATGTGTAATCTTTTTTACTAGGGGCAAGTGGATTACATCTCACCAAGCATGAAAACTTCCATGGTGGGTTAGATGCCATATCAGTTGGGGATGGATTATTTACCATACTGACAACCCTTAGTAAAAAAGCCTCCACAGTTCACATGATGCTGCAGCCGATTCTGACCTACATGGCCTGTGGGTATATGGGCAGACAAGTAAGTTCAACCCAGCAGCG
Organism: Noctilio leporinus; assembly: GCA_004026585.1. Classification (NCBI taxonomy): domain Eukaryota; kingdom Metazoa; phylum Chordata; class Mammalia; order Chiroptera; family Noctilionidae; genus Noctilio; species Noctilio leporinus. Next base: position 685,879 of record PVIW01000049.1, on the reverse strand, counting down.
CTTGTAGTAATTTATGTCAGTTCTAGTGGTGGGAGTAGAGAATTACTTGTAGGTCACAGACATTATGAATGTTTGTATTATATACATGTTCATATACATATGAACATGAGTAGATGAGAACTAGGCTATTGATAGAAATTGAAGAGGAAAGTTTCTTTGAAGTGATGATTGTCAAAGATGACCACAGTGATATAAGAAGAAAACGAAATAATTGTCTTAGATTTTTTCCAATCTCCCAAGAAGTTTTTGTGTTTCCGCTCAAAACATCATAGTTGAATACTGAAATGATTTCTATGGGTATTACATATGGAAACTTAATGAGTAATTTTTCAAGGTTATGTTGCCTATTTAGTTTCTTTCAATTAAAACAGATTAGGCTAATTTTAAAAGGAACATGTTAGACACTATTTACAATAGCCAAGTACTGGAAACAGCCTAAGTGCCCATCAATGGATGATTGGATCAAAAAACTTTGGTACATATACACAATGGAATTCTATGTAGCAGAAAGAAAGAAGGAACTTGTACCCTTTGCAACAACATGGATGGAACTGGAGAGTATTATGCTTAGTGAAATAAGCCAGTCAGTGAAGGACAAAT